>OX393563.1:7069728-7109728 GCA_947652115.1 Blastomussa wellsi
TTTCCATCCTGAGCAGATCAGCCTACTCATTTACAGCCACCAGTAGGCATTTTTAATTTAGTAATTAACTACACAGTTTAATAACAATTACTTCCAGTATTAACTGATAGTTATTTTTAAGATGTTTGTCAGGCTAAAAATTGACAATTTATAGTGCTGAAACATTCATTTCAAAGTGATGTGGTAGGTGAGACAACGGCATTGCTCAAGACTGATGGATGATTACAGGAGCACCCTTCTAAGTCCTTACAAGCAAAGATTCCATGAACAAGTGCATGAATAAATGTAACCAACAGATTGGTTACAAAATGTCACCTTTTCTGCTTTATCGTCAGGAAGAAAGAGACCTTTTGTCAAGCATTTGAATGTGACCTGTTCAGACAAGAACTCAAGATGTTACATGAACAGCAATGACTCATCAGTCCTTAATGTTGGTTAAAGGAAAGTAAAATCTGTCAATATCAATAGCTGAATAATGATGTGGTACAGAGAGAGCAATGCTTACTGTGATGTGCTCAAAATTTCACTATCTTGTAGTCTTGGACTAGCCACTTACTTGTTGGATCTTCTCAGGGCTCTGTGCCTTTCTTACTTTAGTTTTACATGCATCAAGGTCTAATCTTTTAGCCAAGAGAGTTCTGCGTTCTTTCTAGAGATAAAAAGAAGGTTGTACCCTTAATTTTGAATAAACTAATAACATGGCCAAGCTATTTTTCTGTTGTTGGTGACATACATAATGGGCTGAAGATGCGCAAGATGCAGGATTTTTTTTTGGGGAGGGGGAGGGGGGGGGAGAGGTCATCTTCAACTGCTCCCAGTATACCAGTGTGAATTTAGATATTTTTCTGTCAGGCTAGGGGATTTTTGGCCTTTAATATTGGCCTTCTGGGCTAACACATTAGCTACATATTGCGCAAACTTACCCAAAGGGCAACCTGGAATAGTTGTCACAGTTATAATTTTGCTTACAAATTTCAGTGCCAATACTTACAGTAATTGTCTTCATGTCCCCTTCCAAAAATGACTTCAGCTGATGAAGAAAGTGTGAAATAGACTTGGCCTTTAAATCTCTTTCTGCTTGCCCAAGCCTTTTCTCTGTTGTTCCAACTTTAACCAATGCACTTCCTAGTATACAATGGTCAATAAAATTCTTCAGATTTAAACAAAACCAGAATAAAATCGAATTAAAAATTAATATGGAATCATTCATCCCACTTATATTACAGCACAATGTCAATACTTGGAAATCTGTTAGCAAGGATATCCAGCAGGCGTCCAATGCATAAACTGTTTGGCTACTTATAATGCTTTCCAATAATATCTACAGTCAACAGAAGTTCGTTTAAAAGTGCACTATGCCATTTTAACATGTACTTAGCCAAAACTACTAAAAATGCCTAACTTTTAATGAGCTATCCCAACGTTTAACCAATCACAATAGTTTTATAAAGTGTGATGTTTTAAGATGTGATCATCCCATGTGTTAACCAATCAGAGAGGGGTGAGTATTGGTCTATTTTCAGAAAGCGGGATGATCACAAAGTCTGTCCAATCACTGATGCTAGTGGTTCATGAATATTTACATTACCAAGTTTATTAATTCTTGATCTTATGATGGTGTCCTATTGGTTGTTTGACTAACTGCTTCAAGAGGTTTTTGGAACTCAGTAGACAAATAGCACAAGATATTCCTGTGCAAAACTAACCATAGTTTGTTCCTGGTCCAAAATCATTTCCAGCTTCAATCATAGACTGGCCTAATGCTTCACTCTCTGTAAGACGAGGAGGCTTTGGCTTGTCCAATTTTTGATAAACAAATTCTTCAGCTCTCAATCCTGCACAATACAAGTAGTTCAATGATATGTAAGTACACGGTCACCTGTCCAATGTATATTTGTTTCTCTGGAAACAAGCTGCTACTCATTTGCAGACCGGCAAGATAGACTGGTGTACTGTGACAGTACATATCATATACTTATTATAAACAGTTCAAAAGGTCACATTTGTTGGTTGTGATGGATCGATTTCAAATCCATTTTCTTTGTCTCTATTTTTGTTAGTAGGGTAGCAAGTATCATGTACTTCTTGTGTTAATCTGGATCAGACAACCTCTGGAAAGTTAACCACTGTAAGGGGTCACAAGTTTTCAGTGTTCAGATGAATACAACTGCTTTGTCTAATAATGGCTGTGTTATCACTGCCAACTTCATAAAGAATTCAAATGAGTAACTGAATTCAGTTACATGTAACTAGTCAGCTATTGACCAATTTTTCCATTTCAGTAAATTATATTATTTCTTTATATTCATCATCTTTGATGTTCTCATCCAGTTCTGTTAGTACAAATTAACTTTGACAATCCTTGTTTATTTTAATGCACAGCTTGATCACATAAGCCCGGTTAACCGGGCTGGTTTGGTTACTAAGATGAAATTCAGGTTTCTGTTCATATGACGATTTTCAGCCTGCTTTCCAGGATGGAAAGTTTGAAAAATTGGTGATGCGAACACTCAGGCGTGAAACCCAACGGAACAAGCCTGGCAAGAACTCCTCAATTTTCTTTGTTTATGCAACCTCAAATATCCTTTGACTTTACGTTACCTATATCAAGTATTTTTAGCGCCTATTGCCTCTGAAAAGCCCCCATGGGGAGTTGACATTAAAATTTGTATTGTATTGTTTGTATCAAATGAAACTATTCCAAGCTTAATTTTCAAAGAAAAGAGAAGTAAAATCTCGGAAATATCCATTCTATCACAAAAATGCATTGTATTCCTCCATTGTACTTTCCTCCCGATAACTGGGCTGAAGTGTTCATATGGCAAAACTTCCAGCCCACTTACCAAGATTCCGGTTGGAAAAGCCGGCCTGCTATCTCATACAAACATGTCAAGATTTTGTTCAAGGGATCAAGAGATGTGCCAAGATCTCGGAAACCAGGCCAGCCAGTCAAGGGGTCAACCAGGCTCACATGAAGAGTTTTACTTTTTCTCCAAATTGTGAAAACTCGCTACCATCTTAAACAGTTACTTAAACCTGCATGTTTTCTTAGATCTTTCTGGAAGAAACATGAATTGTATAACTTGTGCATTTCTTTTGTCAGTGAGTAAAATGGTTAATCCCTCAAGACATGTTCTTCATTTTTTCAAGACACTCTTGTCTCTGTGGATACTTATGTAGTGAAAGAGAAAAGCTAACTTGAAATGAGTTGTGACATGAATGTTATACACAAAATTTATGTTTACCTCACTAGGTTGAAATTTTCTGAGAAATTATTATTTTGCTGTTCAGCATAGTGCAGTCAACTGCTGTTCTATTTATCTCTGGAAATATGTAACAGTTCAACCGAAAACGTCAATTGAATAGAAAGCTTACAATAAGCCATGGATAATGTTTCCCTGAACATGTTTTTGCTGCAGTCTCAGCAGAAATACACAACTAAAACAGTCATTAATTTGCTTCAGCAAGAACTAAGCAAACAAATTGGAAGAGCATCTCCAGTTTGACTAACAACCTTTAAATTTAACCACAACGGGTAAAACCCAAATCAGGATATCACTAAACGCAATTAATTCATAATATATCTGCTTGTGCGATTTCTAGATCTAGCTAGATCTTTAAGGCTTGTTCCGGTTTCACTATGTACGAGAATATTATTTTTCAAAGCAGCGCAAACTCTAAAAATGCGATAAGACCATAAAAGTTTTATTTATACAGGAACGCTAAAAACAACGCCTATCTTCATGTTTGAATTAACATTCACTTTTGAAATAAACATATTAGCATAGTTTTGATATTCTCTATTTTTATAATTTCGTTTTTACAATAATTCAAAGGCAGTTTGGCTGAAGAAAAGTTGCTCGACAACGGTATGAACACGACTAATGGCATTTCCCACATAAAGATTTTATGACATAAATATATTCATCAGATACGGACTATCCCCACCACGAAACTAGTCTGCAAATAAAGGCAAATTTTCTTGGAAATAAGTCAGGAAGTTATATTAGGTCGTCCCGTGTTCAAGAACCAACATTCCCTTTGGCTAAAAATATAAAGTACTGCTAAATAACAACAGCAACCTGGATTAGGCTGGAGCAATGCTTCTGTTTGCCTTAGCAAGCGTTCTGTCCAGTATTTAGTGCGATCTGCCTTCTCAACCAGAGATTCAAATCGTGCGTCAAAAACTGTCTTCTCGGATGTGCCAAGTTGCTCTTCTGTGTACTAGAAGGAGAAAGATTGCATGAAAAAGCTGATAGCACAGCGATAGATAGTAAGATATAAGGAATCGAACCTGCTTTGCCCTTGAGAAGAAGGTTGCCGTTTGGGCACCAAATTTTTTCATTGAATCTGCCATGTTGTTGATGTTTACTGAGCGAAAGTAATCCATATTGAAGAAGGTGCGCAATGGGAGAGCGAATCGTTCCTCTTCTGCGCATCACGAACGCCTCCTCTCGACTCCAGTCTCCTTTCGAAAGGGTTGGTGTACAGATTTTTTTATTGAAAAAAAAAAAAACTCTTTTGATCAACTTAACTTAGCTTTATTTTTCATTTTGTTTTAGAATTCAAAATTTTACGTGGCAGCAAAATTCTAATTTCCATGACTTTTTAGGAATTTATTGCTTACTCGAAGCCAATTCATCCTCAGTCTGCTCCGTGATGTCATACACATGACATAAAAAAACTTTTCCATCCACTTTAATCCGATAAAGTTACCCTTTGATAATGGACATGATGGAAAAATGCAAAGAACAAATATTTGGAAACCTTTTGCACTGTAAGTATGGATAACGAAAGCGAGGCTCGTAGATTTTTCAAAGACTTCTGGGCCAATCAGCTTGCATGTTCAGCGTCTGGCTGCAAAGCAACGGCTTGGGTTTTGTGAAGGGTTTTGAGCTGTTGTTTTGAACTTTAATCCACAATTTCTACAAACTTTTTAACCTTATGGATTGCTAAAAAGAATGCTCGACTTGTATTTCTAAAGGAAAGGTTTGTATTACTTCGATATTTCCATTTTGTCTTCTTACCACTACGGCCAAGTGTTTGTTTCGGCGCCAAATTCGAGTGTCACGACAGTGCGGTTTTGTGTTTTGAAAAAGTTTGTGTTGCTCATTTCAGGCCAAAGTTTTTTATTATTCTTTCTTTACTGCCAAAGCGTAAGGAGCTTAGGAAGAGAAAATCTTTCATTAGAAAAAAATGTTATGATAATAATTTCTATGTAACTGTAAGCGAATTGTCTTTTGTAATTTGTACACCCTTGGGCGCTTCGCTTGCATATTTTCTTGCTTGCCTGTTGTGTGAGGGGATTCCACAAGCTTAGCTGACCATCGGTTGAAGTCGCAACTGTTTGATTCCAGGTTTCTTTGCAGTTTTCGGTCCTCTTTAAAAACAGTATAACTTGCTTATTTGTTACTATTTAATTTTCGAGCTCAATTATTTTAGACTTATCTACAGCTCCCTAACTCGTTACTTCGTTGTTCTCTCAAAGGAGTGATCTTTTAATTTATTAAATATTGAATGACATTAGCTACTCAAAATGAAGCGCTGTCTTTTCGTTAGACCTGAATAATTTTCCATCTCCTGCTAGTGTTCCTCACGAGAACACAAGATATTGGATTTGTTAGATCCCATACATGTAGATTCTGAGCACTTGATTTGAGGTAAAGAGAATGGGAAAATGGGAGTTGCAAAAGGAGGCAGCTTGCAAGACTGAAGAGGACAGTAGAGCGCATTAGATATGGTTAACGACCTTGAAAGATGCAACACTAAACCATTCTTGCACTATTGGTATCTTGACACCATTTTGTGATGATGATGACGACGACTAAAACATTCCATACTGATGACATAACCCTACAGAGACTGATTTCTTGCTGCACGGAGGGCTTGAAAGAAGTGCCCGTCCAGTTGCAACTTGCCTATTCCTTCTACGAGACGCACGCACAGGAAATCTTGGTAGTTGTATTCAACTTTACACGCCAAGTCTCAAAGATGCCGTGCACATGATCAATACAACTACCATGATTCCCTGAACATAAGTCCCATAGAGGAAATCGGGAAATGTCCAGGACAACTACAGAGGGCAAGTAACGTTTCATTCTCACTTGACCAATAGACAAGGGCCCAGGCAAGTGGTCTGCTTACCAAATCATAATAAAAGGAAAATAAGGCAAGCACGCAACTGTTCATGGCAAGCAAAATTTGAGAACTGCTTGCCCAAATGACAAGCCATATGATGACGTATAGTTCCATGAATAACTGTACATATCCATACCTCCCCTATAGAAGGAAATTTTGCCAAGACCCCCTACCCCTCTGGAAATTTTACTTAATTCCTTCTGTAGAAGGAGTGTGCATATTTTCTGCAACTAAAAAATTCAAGATCCCTGTGTGCAACAAACATTTGGTGAACTACATGGTTCTCACAAGAGCTTTCTCTTCAGAAAAATTAATATCTGAGACATCTCCTGGGTAGGAAATGCTTGCAAATTAAGGGAGATCATCATTGTCATCTTTATTCTGTTAGTAAGGCTGATGAGACATCCAACTACAGTAACTGTAAGACGCTTACACTAAGATAACTAAGATAGTACTTAGTTACTTAGGGAGTACATTGTTCAGTGTGTATTATATGATACAGTCCTCATACTATAATTTATTAATTTCACCTCAGGGCAGTTATAGACTGGTACACTGATGATGACAACAGATGGCCGCAAGTCTCCTGTTCATGTGCATGTGGACAGAGAAACACCAGTACATGTGCATCTTAAGAAAAAGAAGAAGGGAAAAGTGGGAGTTCCAACAGCAGTTGAGGTACATGTATGCAACACTTTATTTACAACAACAACTTTATTTGTTTTTAAGTACAAGTTGGGGTAGTTTGCCCCGCAAATAACTGAGAAGCTAGTCGAGGCGGGGCAAGACAAATACATGAACAATTCAAATGAGTACCCTAAAGAAAAAATTTAAACCTTAAATTAAAACAAATTAAAACAAGCCTTGCAGATTGCAAAATTAAATAAAACAAAGATCTAGTTAACACAGCGCTTAACGAAGCAATGACTGTCATAGAACACCCGGCTAAAATTCATGTGTCTCCCTGCTGTAAAGGGGAGAAGTTTTCCTCACAATGGCAGTTTAGTACCTACTTTAAATGAAATGAAAGCTCTGCTGTCATTCCTATTTTATGATCACATCATTCTGTAAAGTTATGCCCAAGTCCAAGTCGTGTCAGTACTATTTTATAATCTAATAATTTATTGAACTGTTACCATAATTGTAAAACAAATGTTTATCAGTGAGTGTGTATATGAAATCTGCAATGGCTCTCATTAACAAATTTCCAAAGACCTGCAAAGGGAGAAAAGAATACCACATGAAAATAGAGTGAGGTGCCAGAGCTTTGAAAGTAACTTGTATAAACCAGGCTTGGAGGTGATATACATGTACATGCCTTCATATTGACAGAGCATTAAATCTAATAAAAAGTATTATAAAATAACCGAGATACTCCGCACATACCCATTGGTTGATAGATGTGTTTAGTTGGGAGTACATAAACATGGTTGTGACATTCTAGTTCCTTGCGTATTTTTAAGAAATATTTTATAAAAGCAATGGAGGACTTTCCATGTTAGCATGGCCTCATCTAAACACTCGGGGGCTTGGGAGAATTCTTAAAAATTATGCAAACCCGAGACACAGTCAAGAGTTTGCATAACTGTCTTAAATTTTCCCAAACCCCCTCGTGTTTAGATGAGGCTATGTTAACACGGAAAAAGTCCTCTATTGGTTAAATGTAAGACAACCAGCAGTGAGAATTTATTATGTTATGATCTTGCCTTCCAAAATTAAAAATTATTATGATAGAAATTGCTAACCAGAGTTTAATTTAAAGTTGATGATCTATTCTTTCAGCAACGACTGAAGAGCAGGAGACTGAGTGGTTTGGCAAAATCTACTGTAAGTCATACTACCTGTAGTTTTTTGACTTACATATTTGTTTACATTTGTAGGAGCAAACTCACTCAGTTATATCATAAATTCTATTTTTTTGAGATCACGGTACTCTCTAGTACAGTAACTGTAATCTTTGATGTTTGTGCCAAAATAGAATTGTTCAGTCCCTTCCCAGAGACAGGATTTTGCCATCACCTGGCAGTTGTTCCCCCAACTGAATTTTGAAATCAATGTTTATAATTACTAAATAAATATACTAGCATTTTGGAATATTCTAGGGGCAAAGGAAAGCCATCAAGTCTTCTTCTCCACCTTTTGTTCCCCCTCCTGGAAAAACATCAAAGAGACCATTTGCTTGGGAGGTTGGACACAATTTTTTTATTGTTGACTTTTAGTAACCTGACTATTAACTTTTAGTTAGTAACCTTACCATTGACGTTTAGAACTGATTTAGATATCTGACACTTTGTTCAAAGCAGCCTTTTGCTGGAAATCCTAACAACATCCAATGCAAAGATTGAAATTCTTGCAGTCACTGTCATTTTTGTTTGAAAAGTGTTGTCTAACTTACACACTTCCAACTGCTTATTGTTTATTAAGGGAGGTTCACATCGTTTGGAAATCAGTCCTCCTAGGGGTGGAACTCTAAGAATGGAAGACCTTTCTACTTCTGAGGTACATTTTATAACAGTAAACTGACATCCTTATTTTGGATTTTTTTGTGCATGTATGCATCCAACTACCTGCAGGCCTCAGATTGTAATAAAATGACTACTCTGTGTAATCTCATTTCAAAAATTATCAAATTTTGGATGTAGGAAGAGGAAGTACATGGAAAGATAAGAACATACGAGAAAAAGATTGGCAGTTTGATGTCAGAAGTTGGATCACTGAAAAATGAGGTACAGTCTGTTACATTTCAGTTGCTGTGGGTTGAAAATTGAATAAAATAGTGTACATTGAATTCATGATCATGATCTCCAGATGGAGGTGCGTAGGGTAAGACAAACTGTGGAAAAGAAAGATGAACAACTGGATGCCTCCAGAAGAATCCTTGAAGCACAGGAAGATGAACTTTACGTAAGTGATTAGCTTCCTTTTTGTCCCTGCCTGTAATACGTTTTAGGGATGCATAGTTAGTGCACTGGAAGTTTGAGCCCTGGTCAGGGCACTGCTTTGAGTTCTTGGGCAAGCCACTGAACTCTCATAGTGACTCTCTTCGCCCAGCAGGGCTTCAAATAACTGTCGGTCATTGGACAATGGCCGACCAAAATTTGCCACTGTCTGATGGAGTCTGAACTGTAGTAGGACAGAATGTCTGGACAATATAACCAACTTGCACTATGTTGGTTATTTATCACCTCATATCTAATGCGGGCTCATGGAATAATTGTCAATTATTATTTTAATCGAAAGTGAGATACATGTAAGCTACAACCAGTTGGGCCCCTAGGCTGGAACACAAACTTTCTAATTTTGCTGTATTATCATTATTATTATCATTATCATTATCGTTATCATTATCATTATTATTATTTTATAGGGTTACAAGGAGGAGTTAAAGGCCACTGTTAAGGAAAATGAGGCTCTGCGTCATTCAGTAGAGAAATGGAAGGAGGATGCCAATGTGACAAGGTACAAATTGTCATCTGATGGCAAACTGCCTGACTCCTTTGGGGGGTTTTGGACAATTTCAAACCAAGAATGCACTTGTACAGTAGTATCATCTGATTGTCTGTTTCGTGACATCAAGGAAGTTCCAATCACAGGTACATCCCACATCTGGATGGTACAGTCTGCAGCATCTGAAACTAAATCTGAATCTGAATCCAAATCCTTCTTGAGTACATGGACTAGAACATCTGTTTCCTCAAAATATTAATTAATTGGCAAGAATTTGAAGAAGTTTTGATTTGTGTCTATATCTTGTAGGACAGAGGTGGGAAAGTTAGCAGGAGAGAGAGCAGCATTGTTAAAGAAACTTGTAGAAGTGGAAATGGATGGAAAGGCTGCTGGCGAACAAATGCTAAAACTTAGAGACACTGTTAGAAAGCTAAAAGAAGTATGTCAACTTTACTCTGTATCAGAATAGCCGATTCCCTCTATGATTCCCCTGTTGCACACAGGTAATCATGGTAGCAGTATTCAACTTTGCACGCCAAGTCGCACGTGTGATGAGTACAACTTCCATGATCCCTGCATGCAAGTCTCATAGAGGGAATTACAATAGGGGACTATTGAATTCCTTTCGGGGAGAGAAAGCTATCCTGGGGTGTCTATCTGTGGGCATCCGTCAATCTCAGGAGACTACACTGTATGGAGTTGTGCTCTGGGTGGTGATACTGAAGCAGCATTGGGATCGGGTGTGACTGGAAAGTTTGATGCAGGAGTGGCAATCCCTGCTGCACTGGATGCAGGTGAAGTCCGTTGCCGGTCGGTCTGCCTGACCTTGCCTGCTGTGTGAGTGACTGTGGGGTGTCAATCAGCCCCTTTAACTTTGAAGAGGAATAAAGTTAAAAACCCACGACTCAAACAGAATAAAAATAATTAAATCATTGAAGGCAAACACTTAGCTTTAAGGCAAATTAAACACTTAGTTTTGAATTGCAATACAGTAATAGCCCGCGTATAAGAACCTGGGTTTTAAGAACCTGTTAGGCTAAAATTTTCATTTCAAGCCCCCTCCATGTAAGAACCTATTAAGGTTAAAATTTTAAGTTAGGTTCTTATCAGTGGGGTCGCTGTAAAAGTGTACAGGTAGAAACTGCTGAATTAAGATCATCATCTATTTAAAAGTAACTGGACATAACTTTTTTTTCTTTTAAGCTTAGGTACCATGTTGTATGTCTATTGTGTTTGCCATTCAAATAATTCCCCAAGTATTTGCAAGTACTGTACTCTACTACAGTATCAAAAAAAGCTTTCTGACCACCTCCAACTCTGTGAGAATCACACCTATAGGCATTGCTTTATGGTACAAATAAATGATTTATACTGTATTATGAGATGATATTTATAATATATATAGTATATTCAGATGAAATTCATATGAAAATATAAGAACCTATTTTAAGAACCTTGATAGCCTAAATTTGCTTTAAGTACCATTTATATAAGAACCTATTTAGGCCAAATTGAAAAATTCAGGTTCTTATACGCGGGCTATTACTGTATGCATACTCCAGACCTATAGTACACAAGACATTCAGTTTGTAATATTTTCTCAGGACAAACGGATGTCTGCTGCTGATACCACATTGCTAACAAGACAAAGAGAAATGTTACTTCAAAAGTTGGACGAGTTTGAACGAACTAATAAAGCATTAAGAAGATTGCTCAGAGAACAACAGGCGACAGAGGTACTCTTCACTAGCTGTTAACTTGTATATCCTGAAAGAGCCTTCCGCAAAACACCACAAAGGGCCATGTGATCATGTCGTTCTTGACTGATAGTGAAAGGAGCTTTGTCACGATATTTTGAGTTATTTTTTGCAACAAACCAAATTACCCTTAAAACGTAAGAAACCTAAAACTAATAGTTTACAAAGAAAGAAAAACACCAAAGAGGTGATACTAAACCAAAAAGGAACAAGGATGGTTGACGATGGAGAAGATTGAGACGGATTGCAAATGACGATTTTAACTACAACATAACCGAGTTTTGTTTTCCTCAGGAAGAGCACGATCATCTAAGAAAACAACAAGAAGTTCTTCTAAAGAGACTCACACAATCTGACACAACAAATGAGGTAAAACTAAATGTTCTTTTAAAGCTTCAAGAGGACTAACCTACAATTCAGGCAGCTCGCTAACTTCTTTAAATGCCAACTATCCCTTGCAGTGTAGCTTCACCTGACAGTCAATTTAAGAAGAATTTTAATTTTATGCCATCCTCCTGAACACTTTGACGCTGTTAGGGAGTTTGCAGTTCATTATAGTTAGTTTTCAGCACTGTCGGTAATAAAGTTCTTTGTCTCTCCTTAGCGTTTACAGGTTGAGGTGGCAGAAAGAGATCGACAGGTGGAAACTTTACTGGCCCAAGTAGAAGCCGATAAGGTTCGTGTTTTCAACATTCTGTATCATGAATTTCAGTGTGTGATATCACAAATTCCGATCTACATGTAAGTACGTTTTGTCGGAACAAAAATCAGTTATGCAATTTCTATTAGTTTCGTTGACTGCCAACCAATCACAGGCCTTGCCTCTCCCCGCCAAAACTATGTACATCTTATTAACCAAGCGCGAGGGCCGTACTGGGGGTATATCGGCCCGAGGTCTTGACAGTATGTACTGACCAAGCACAGCGAGACCTGTACAGAAAAGACCGAGGGAAGATTTTCTCTCACTAAGAATTACAAGAAGTTTTTCATGCGAGTAAAGTTTATTTTGATATTCATCTATATATAGACCCTATGCATAAATGGCTGCCACTTTAAAATTCTTTTGTATTCATTTAAATTAGCCCTACTAACCTCGGTTTTGAGTTGGTAATTCAAAAGAAGTTTTACTCTTAAACGAGGTTAGTGAGGCTAATTTAAATACATACAAAAGAATTTTAAGTTGGCGGCCATTTATGCATAGGGTCTATTTTTTTAAACTTTTGCTATCCATTACAATGTGCGGGATCATTCGTACCAACACCTGCTCCAATACTTTGAACATATTGGATCGGCCGGCAAAGGGGAAATATGTAGGCTTTGCTAGTTATTGGCCCTCTGTCGGGGGCCACCTTATAGTCGTCGTGTAATGAAAATTGGTATTGTTGAACTGTGGGTAAACTCAGTGGACTGCATGCACTTCTAGTCACTTCATGCTACGGAAATTTTAGTCATACTTGACGTACATTTGCGAGACACTCAGTCAAGTTTTCCATGCTTGCGTTTAAAAGTCTTGTTTTTTCAGGATCAAGCGGTCGCATTCGAAGAACTCAAGAAAACCATGGAAACAACGCGGGCTCACCTTCAGAACCAACTCCGCTCCAAAGATATGGAGTGCGGCAGGCTCACAGTGCAGATAAGGGTAAGAAATAATTAAACGCTTACAGAAGTCTGTCCAACGCGCAACTTGAATATTAGTTTTTCGTAGTAACTAAAGCCATTCGAAAGCCAGTGTCAATCCATCAGGGAGGCATTGAAGTGTATTCGACCAATCAGGGTGTAGTCCGATATTACGTAGTTCTAGAGGTTTTTTGTTGACCTGTTCAGAAATAAGTCGTGTCATTGACGTCAGATGATCGCTTCCCCAGAAAAGAGGATCCTGTTACTCCACGGTGAACTATAATCATTAGGTATTCAATCACATATGTCAGCGCATTCGTCAAAATTACACCGATGATAAGTGTTGAATATTTTGGAACAGCGCCGTTGTTCCAGATGCTTGTTCTTTGTTAAGACCAATATTATTTTACCTATTTTAGAGCCTTGAGGATCAGTATGAACAAGGAAGACTCGAATTAGAACATATGCAAGGATTAATCACAGCCCAAAGGGTAACGCTTATGAATTTCATTGCTGTTTACGGGTCATTTAGATCTGACTCAGATCTGACGACTTTTGCGCTTTGTTACTTTATTGCCAGTAGTGTCTATACTTATATTCGGGCGTGGGGAACGTATTTTGGGGTTGCACTAAATCTTGTTTGTATTTTCGTTTGCAACACACTTGCAAGTGTTCAATTTACATGACTTAACCTTCCCTTTTCCTGAACAGGAAAAGAATGGTAGAGAAAAAGAAGCTCTCAAAAAAGCGGCAAGGTAACCAATTTTCGTATTTTGTTCAGTTTATGTGTAAAGTAATTCTCCGGCATCCGCATACGGAGAAAGAACTAGACGGTGAACAAATTCAACGAGTTTATATGTGTATATATGTTTCTGTTGATTTTCGAGTTCTGTTTTTGATATTACTGTGTTTGCAGCTTTTTGGCACACCTCAGATACAACTATTAAAAAGAAAACAAAAAAGATAGCGAGGAGGCCTAAAGGAAACTTTTAACGTACTCTGTGATTGCTTTAGTTTTGGTTTCAGTCTATGGAGCTCGAGAAGAGTTAGTCTTTCTAGTTTTTGTTTTGGCAACGTAATAAATTATCAGATTAAAAAAGTTGGTTCTTCGGTGTTCTGTTGCTTTTCGTCTTCATCCCGAGTCAGGAACGTCTTGTATCTTTTTTTTGTGTGTTTTTTTTTTTACTTTGTATTTTTATTGTTTCAGAATACAAAAGGATCGAGTCAGTGAAAAAGAAAAAGATTTAGAAGAGCTACAAGAAAGGCTTACAGAACGGGTAAATAACTCAGTTGACGGGGACAGGGGTGGGGGTGGACACAGGAAGATAGGGGGCCTGGAATAGAGAAAAAAGAGCGGATTTTGAGGCGAAACAACTAAGAAAAACAGGACGGGATCCGGGAGCGGGAGGTTTAGATGACCCCGCCTCCCCCCCCCCCCCCCCCTTCCTACACACACACAACTCTTTTCTTACACAAAGACGATTAGACTAGCATTTGACAAATAAACATGTTTGCTGCTTTTCTGATTTTTCAGGATATGGCACTAAATGAAACAAAGAGAGCAGAAGCAAGTTTGAAAGAAGAAAAAGGTGACGCTGAGCTTGAAATTAAAACATTGAAGAGGTAAATGTACTTACATGCAAATAAAATATTCAAAGTTGGATCAGTTTTTACGGCAATATTTTCTAGTTGATAGAAAAGTTTTCTTTTACTTGTCACTTGTGTCTTTTGACGAAAACATGGAATGAGTTGTTGAAAACGCTTTGAATTAAACGCCGTATTGTTTATTCTGTTTAGTCGTGTTAGGGAGTTGCATGATTTAGTGGAGACCACAGAAAAAGCAGCCCAGGTGAGCTTTGCAGTTAACGAAGAACTTCATTCAATCTCTAGTGCTAATGATCTTTTGTTTTCAACGACAGGCCTTGGTGTTTGATTTTATCGTATACTTTCTGTTGAGACTGTGCATGATTTTTGTTGTATTTTCTATTCACTTCACCAAAACTTTTTCCGTTATGAATTTAGCATTCTCTCTATTTTAGGCAAGAGTGTGGCTAAGCAATATGGCATAATCTGATGTCGCCCGGACAACTCGCACTGCTCCTAATTGGATAATAAAAATACGAAATTCATCGGGTACTACCAGAATTTTCCGAAAGCCGCGCTTGTTCTCAGTCTAGGTCAAGTTGGACGGTTATGGTCAGATGTCAATATTTAACTACAATTTCTCATAACTGTCACAATAATAACTATGCTGAAACACTGTATGTCTTTTTGAGAGTATAAGTAGTGTCAAACGCAAGGAATTGTGAGCTAAGGACTTGTTATGAAACCTTTATATTTAGTTTGAAACGCGGCCTTCAATGTCAATTAAAGGTGCGTGAAACTACTGCAAGACGTCGCGTTTTCTGTTTGATTTCCAGAGTAACAGCGAGACTCTTTGCACTAAACTGAGCACCAGGACACAGGAAATCAACACGCTTAGACTGGAAAATGAACAACTCAAGGTAAAAACATAAAAAAGCACCAAGGAGAAACTTCCTGCGCAACATGAACGTAAATTTCTGCACTAAAGCGAAGTTCAAGCTTCCACTTGCTATTGCGAGCCAACGTATGTTGTCTCTCCAACATAAAAATGAGCCAATCACTGAAACTGTTGGATAAGCCAATCACAAGGCGAAGTGAAAGCATGTCGCCGACGCCAAGCGCAGAATTCTCGAATAACGATTGGGTGCCTTGAGGTGCTTTTAGTGGTCTTATTTTGTTACTAGTTCAATTGGTTTCGTTCTCAAATGGAATTTTGCGGGATGAATTGTTATTAACCTTTGGATGTACTCCCAACTATTTCCTTTGCAATCGTTTGGACAACTCCCTTCGTTGACGTACAAAGTTTCCATTGCCAGCAAAACCAAACTGTGTATAGGAATCCAACTAAGTGCAATAGCAGAGCTGTTCTGATTGATTTTGTAACAGCCGAGTGACACGGTGACACTCGGAAATCACTGTGTGATCACTGGCGCATCTCTAGGCTTGATTTCCGCCGCTCTCTCGAGTTGCGGGCTCCGATTCCCGAACAGCGGTTGGTAATCGAGCCTGACACATCTCGTGCTTATAATGTACTGTTTTCTTCTGTGGCAGGCTGATATCGCTGCGTTAGAAGAGCGTCTTCATGAAGAGGAACAGCGAGCTGCTAGTAAGGTACGTGAAACAGCGTCATCAGAAATTTGCTGTGAAACTCTGCATTAGTGCGCGTTTGGTTTGAGCGTCGTTAAACCAAAACCAAGGCAGTCACCCTGGTCTATAACGAAGGGCCCAGAAAATCCAATGAACCAACCAAAACACAAAGCAAATAAATGTCGCATGCATGTCGTGAAGCGCGCGAAAGTGCGAGCGAGCGAGCGAATCACGGTTGGTTTTGGTTTTATTTCTGATTGGACAAGAAAGGGACACGAGTGTTTTAAATCAATCACTAAGCGCGCAGTGATGTAAAACCAACACAAACGCGAAAAAGTTGCAACTTTATGTTGATAAAGTGGGATCGAAAGTGCCCCCACCTGTAGTTTCTCTAGTCTGCACAGCACAGATATGTCTTGACCAGTCCTTGTTGATAAGGTGAGTTACTGGAACGAGTCAAGAAGTAGGCTAAAGCAGTGGGGCAACGCTAAATTTCTCCGTGTCCTCTCAATTGATCAGAGCGTTCCTTTTACCTCATCTTCTGTATGCATGCCGTTATGTTGATTTTCAGTCAGGTTATCGTAGGTGTAGAGCAGATAGTTAAGCTAGGAGGGAAGATAGCGCAGTTAATTTATTAGTTAGCAGGTAGTTCTCGTGTCCTAGGTCAAAGGAGCAGAATCAAAGATGACAGATATGTTAACAAACATGAAGCAATGCAATGAACTTGTGGAGGAATACAAGACAAAGGTATTGTAAGTTATACATCCGTATCGTAATCTTGCCTTTGAGCCCGATTTCATTCAATGAAAACGCGTCCTTTATTTCTTTTGTGTGTATTGTTTTTTATGATGCCTTGCCGCCTCAGTTTATAGGTAAACTAACGTGTGAGTTTTATCCCCATTTCAAAGCAATTTTGAACTTTGCATACATAACAAACTGAACTATTCAGGTTGTCGTGTAGTCAGGTTGGTGTTCCCGATTAGTAGAAGCGACTGCGTTAAAAAATGTAAATGTTGAAGTGGTCATTGACTTCTTGAGCACTGAGCTTAGCTAGCCAATGAAACAGAGGAAACAAATATTTGAAATGAACATAACATGTCTGAAAATCCCAACTGGCAGGAGGCAGACCAGGTGGCTAATTCCAGAGCGTGACCGACGAGTTGGACTCGGGACTACCGAGAAACAAATCCTGAGAGTGGTAGGGTGCAGGTATGGAACCCGGGACCTCCGGATTACAACGCCAGCGCCCTAAACCATTAGGCCACGCGAACCTCTTCCTGAAGGCTCAAGGAAACTGAACTTAGGCTTTTAATTGGTTGAATGGATGTTTTAAACACATTTAAAACACTTTATGTTTTTTACTCTCCTGTCAGGTGAACACGTCAGAAACAGAAATAAACCAGCTTCACTGTAGTGTTGCTGATTATCAAACGGAGATAGAGAAGTTAAGAAACCAGGTAGAACGACAGAGAGCATTTTCAACAACTTCTTTATTCGTTTGTTTGTTTTCTCACCGAATCGCTCGTAGTTTTAGTTTTATTACTGCGAGGATTAGTATGCAGGAAAATAAAGAAAGATGGTAGTAACGTTTTACCTCAGTAACGAAATAAGAAGAAGGTTTGGTTGGTCATGACACGAGCATGGGACAAAAACAAAATTCCCGATAGGATTGAGACCTATGACCTCCCAAACACCGAGGTGGCGCTCTGTACATAAAGCTACAGAGAAACTCATTCAGTCGGGCCGGGGGAACAAGCGCGATTACTTTCGGTGTATTCGCGAGCTCTTCCGCTAGTTTTTGATTGGATAAAATAAGTCGGAAATTCCTCGAGTGTCTCAACGAAGCATCAGCAAAGATTTGCCAAATCCAGCACTTTTTCTCCCGACTGCATTATGAGAAAGGCCATTTAGTAAGTTCTTATTAGTATGAATTGAACTCACTACATAGTACTCCAAAATTAAACTTCCTTCCTAACGTACTTTAACTACTCGCTCCCTATGCTCGCTTATACACTAGTTTTCACTTATATATACTTAGAAACAAGAAAATCTGTTTTTGTCTCAGTTCTCACTAGTTTTCTCACAAGTTTTTGTTTATTTTTTTCCACGTTGACGCTGCAGCTTAAAGCTGACAAAGGCGAATTTAGAAAACAGAAAGCTTTGTCCAAGGAATACGAGGACATGCTCAACGAGTACAAGAATCAGGTAGACAGGCCAATTAGAAAATGTAGGAAGATATACAAGTTAGTTTTAGTTACTACATCCAGAGCGTCTTTATGAGAGCAAAAGTTTAGATATCATCATTGCTTGATGATAATTTCTAACTTTCATCTACATCCTGCAGTTCATATATGAATTATTTCATATGCTTTATATCATTTCATTCCTGACGGGAAAATATGAACTCAATAAAATGACCTCGCTCCCAATGTGTGGTTTCATAGCTCAGTTGGTAGAGCATCGCACCGGTATCGCGGAGGTCACGAGTGCTAATCCGGTTGAAGCCCTGATTTTTTTTCTGCTTCTTTATTCCAATTGCTGAAATTGGAAATTCACTGCGATAATCACTTCTCACTTTCAAGATATACTAAGTAGTTTTAGTTATTTCATGTAGTGTGTTTGATGAGAGCAAAAATTTAGATATCACCGCGCCTGTTCCAGGCTTTCGGTTAGTAGGGAATGGCGCAAAGGAAGAAGGCGAGCGAAAAAAATATGGAGTGGAATGGAGAGAGGAAATTCTCACCATTTTTTCGCGCCTCCGTTCCAACTAACCGAACGCCTGGAACAGGCTATAGATATCATCATTTAAACTTATACTTCCAATAACTGCACATTACACGATGAAGTTGCACGTGCAAATGACTTCTTTTCCTGATACATAGATACAGCTAGGAAGAGCGTTAATGAACAAGGGAACTTATGTCGATAACATCCTTTTGTCTGGCAGATAGTTAGTTACGAGGCAGATATGAATGACTTGAAAGCGAACCTCAAACATACCACTCTTCTTTTGGAGGACCATAGAGCCAGGGTAGGGAAAATGAAGAGAGGCAACGATTTAAATATATGTTTACTGTGTACCATAGGAAGTAATAGGTTGTCAGATTAATGGAACCCTCAATCTTCCTCCTGTTCCTCGTAGTCGATTGCCAATTTGTCGAATCAAGGGCACTAAATAAGCCATCCCTCTGAAGATTGACGGCTGAGCCCGTGGTATTGGCGAGGGCTGTTGCTAAGTAACGCGACGTGACCCTGATGACGACAAGTTGATGTGACATCTTGGAAGAGCTCGTGTTATTTTTGATTGGATGATTAGAATCGGAAACACTTCGGGTATCTAACAATTATTCCACAGGCTCGCGATGAGGCGCGTAGCGCCGAGTTGGCTATAATCATCTCATATCCAACAAGCGTGAGTGGAATAACTGTTTTGTTAAAAACGCCCCAAAATATAGAAAAAATTTTGAGCTGACCCATACGCTTACCTTATTTACAGAGCATGATGTAATTGCTCAAACACCATGATGGAATCTCTTGAATTGCTTTATCGTTGGTCCAGTTAAGTAGTTTTTAATACCCAGTTTACGTCGCTTGTTCCGAACAAAACCGACGTGGCTGTATTTCAGAGTTTTCTTGCTGTGATTGTATTAGCCATTTTCCAACTTCTTTGATTGCGATTAATGTTACGTGTAGGCTATCTCTTTCGTTTACCCTTAAATTTGCCTTTTTCGTTTTCCTTCTTACAACAAATTAAACCTTCACGCGAGTGAACAATGGGTTCATCTATAAGAAAAAGACGTGAATTGTAGTGAGGGTAATTTTAATGATGAGGGTGATGTTATCCCTATTCAGTGTTCTTTCAGCATGGCTGAGACTGCTCAGCTTAGAGCAGCTATTAAAGAATATGAAGATCTCATTCGGGACTACAAAGAGCAGGTAGGGCAGAAAGAAAGATAGATGCCAGATAGAAAAAGAGGTGCCAGGTAGCGTTAATCTCTGAAGAAGAGTAGTTTATACTGATCGTTAATGTTAATTGACGTGCTTCATAACATCACAAGAGTGCGTCCCCTAGGTTTCTTGTAATAATACCTTGGTGGGCATTTTAATGGTTGACGGAGCATCTTAAATTGATGGGAATGTTGGTTTTTAAGAGTGTTTGGGTTATAGTTGGGAGGGATTTTGTGAGAGATTTGTGAAAACCTTTGTTGTATATAATACCACACGCTGACTGGTCGTAAGAAACACTTTCGATATGATCTTGGGACTCTCTCCTCCGCAGAGGTTCGAACGTTCGGTATCCGCTGTGCGAGATGAGTGCAGGCGCAAAACTCACATCGCTCAGCGGATTCTCCCTACCCGAAAAAGATACCCTCGAGCCTCTGTGGAGGAGAGAGATCTTGGGAGGGGTGAACTAATTTGCAAGGAGAGGGGATAAGCGGAGATAAACGTCCTGCGGAGACAGTGAGCAGAAGGTGAGCGAAACAAGGGCAAGTGTGGCCACGCCGGAAGACTACGCTCAGATCTTTGTCTGTTAGAATCTTCAATGGATTTTACATCGTGGTGGCTCATAAGGCCAAACATGCACGCGTTTCCGCGTGCAGCATTGTATGTGTGTAGCTAAGAGTATTTCTACTCATGGTATTTTAGGTCATTACTGATCACTCACCCCCAGATTATTAACGCCAAGACTAAATTACAAATTAATTTGTTGTGAGTAAATTCCATATGAATATGCTCAAATGTCCATTTCAGGTAACTCTAAACTAAAATTCGTAAAAATGACAATATTAGTTTTTAAACGCTGTACAAAACAAATATGTCGTAACTTTGCCTTTGAAACCAGCAACAGTTTTCTCAGACCTGATTACCAAAAGAAGAGTGTTCCAAAGTTTTGGCGCCGAATATGTAAAAGATTGGTCACCAAGATTTACCTTAGATAACGACCTAGGGTAGCTAAGAAGAAGGCTGTCATGAGAGCTCCTTAGATCATAGGATTTGACAGTAATTGAAGTTTGTGTATAAGTTGGTGCCTTGCCTAAAAGCACAAGCTTAGCCTGCGTGTAGGTATAGAAAAGGGAGGGGAACGGGAATTTGGGTGCGAGTGTAATCCGCTGCAGGCCACAACATGGCAACAGTTGACAACAATCACCATTGACTCTGGGCCACAATTCAGATTTAAAGACCACTGCGCCTTTCTCCCATAATTTCATTGCATAACCATGAACAATGATCAGTTGCTACATAGCTGAATTTTATTTCTTCAACACCGCGCGTTCTCATTTGCTATTTCGAGATCACTTGACATACAACAATAAAACTGTTTCCCGGCAAACGTCTCTGAGCGGGCGACCTTGCAGAATCTATGACGCCAGAGGACAACAGTGCGCTTCTACCCGCGAATGTTGACCGACAACCGCTTTTGCACTGAGGCCCATTGTACGGTAATCGCCCGTTTTCGTCCGTCTGGGGAAACATTGAGATTATTAGGAAACAAAATTAACTGTTTCCTCCGAGACCTAGATAGGGAGCAGCCTCTCTTTTGCTTTAGAGTCAGCGGAGACAAACATGAAAATTAGTCGTGAAAGAGTGCGTTACACGAGCAGCTCGTATAAATTTTTGCGTTGGTCTCCATTGACCTTAGAGCAAAAAAGAGACTTCTCGCAGTCTACCCGAGACCAGTCATTAAGTCTTGAATGCGGTTCAACTTGTTTGCCGTTCGTTTCCAGATCGATAAATATCGCAGGGAGGCTGAGGACTCCAAGAACAGGTTGTACGAGTACGAGGCTGATGCGCAAAGAATACATCAGGAAACTGCGTTGGAGAATGAAAAGGTAATGTAACGTTTGATTCCACCGAGAGAGAAGTGTGTGACTGTCCGATGTAAAGTTTTATCACACCGAAATCACACTACTCATTCAGTCTTCCAACTTTGTTTGAGTTTAATTTTTCACTTAACATTTTCACCTGGCTTTGTCTTTGTTTAAGTGACATCTTACATTGCACATAGATAATAGTTTAAAATGACCAGTGTCCGATTTTTTAAAAGATGGATAACGCTTTCGATCGGATAAATCACTATCCCGTAGTTTGTTTTGTCCGCTGGATAGCGTTATTCCCCGTTTGGACAACTCGGCCCTGTTGACAAATCATTTCCATTAGCTGGCCATAAGGATGGTGGTTATGCTCTGTGTAGCTGACTCGTCCCAGGTCGGGAATGATGGGAAAGTAGCTTTCCTCCTTCCCATCATCCTTTACATTTTGCAATTATTCCGTAAGAGAGGACTGGGGACGAGCCAACCCGACACCGCGGACAAACGCACCGCGCACGCGCATGACGTCACGATTTCTCGAGGACCATACTTCGAAGGCATCATTTTAGTCCAAACGTGCAAACTTACGAGCATACAGCAAAAATTGGAGGCACAATTATGATGATGGAAATTGAGGTAAATAAACATAACACAACCTACCTTAAGTATAAACCTTGACCTTAACTATTAAGGTGTTTCCTTAAAAGTTGCCAAAATGTTCACATTCTCTCGTTTTTTCGCAGTGTCGCCAGCTGAGCCCTGCGTAGCTGGCGGTTGTTTTAGTTCGCGCTAGGACAAAAAAGATGCAGCGAAGTTTCTGAGAAAACTTTCAACAAAGCAACGAATACATAGTTTGCTCGTGATAAATAATGAGAGATGGTAGTTTACTCATATTTGGCGTTTTTTTCATTGTTATAACAGGTTAAAATGAAATTGCAGCAAAGGGTTTCTGAGCTCGAACCACTAGCGGACCTATTGAAGGTAAGGATAACCCGGTATTCAAATTATTTTATTCCTATCCCAAGGCTCAGTTTGTTGGTGGTGTGTTTTACTCTTACCCAGTCCTCGGACGTCCGTCTGCAGGATTCCCAAGAGAGGATGATGGCGTACGAGAGGCGATCCAACGAGCACACGAAACTAATATCTGAACTGACCCAGAAGGTGAGTGACAATGAAAACAATCTCTTTACCACTAAATTCAGTGATACTCGACCCTTTGAATCGAAACTCCTACGAGCAGTTGTCGATAGTCTTCCGTCAGTCAAGTAATTAAACTTTTCGAAGGCGTTCATATAATCAAACCTTTACATATAAGGTCATTAGAAATTTTGATTGACGGAAGCCTATCGCCAACTGATCGCAGAAGTTTAGATTCGCGTATCATTGAGTCTGATGGTAAAGCGAATGTAACAAGGCCTAACCTGCGATCAGACGTCTCTTTTTTTTTTAAAGAAAAAGGGAGGGAGGCCATGATTGCAGGCTAAACTTGGCCATGGATTTGGTCTTTGATTTTCGTCCCTAACAGTAGTAAACAAAACAAATGGTCTTGATCCCTGCACACCGTTTTTCAGTCAGCATCTAAACTCTCTCTAGGTCGGACACATCTCTAAGAAGGACAGCTGGTGTTGGTCCCTGTGTGTCATTTTTCAGTCATTTTACTGTATCTAAACTCTCTTTAAGTCGGACACATCTCTAAGAAGGACAGCTGGTGTTGGTCCCTGTGTGTCATTTTTCAGTCATTTTACTGTATCTAAACTCTCTTTAAGTCGGACACATCTCTCAGACGGACAGCTGGTGTTCGTCTCGATGGTGTTCATCTTAGGTAGAGCTGACTGTAAACATTGTTACCGAGATATGTTAATTGGTATTTGTTTAAGAATGTAGCCGTTTCCAACCAGAGAATAAAGCCGCCTTAAAGTGCACCTAACCCCAAAATATTTTTTCACTAAAATAAACCTTTGCACCAGTTAGAAAAGCATTGCACCTTTCATTTCTCCTTTTTACCAAATTCTGACTATTTATAGCATTCAAAAGTTACGAAAACCTGTACATCGTTTGTTCCACGACCGAGTCAGAAGGGGCGTGGGTCTATTCCTGATTTGACATCACAAACTGATTTGCATGCATGTTTACAAAGACTTAATGCGATGCAAATCAGTTTGTGGCGTCATATCAGGAATAGACCCACGCCCCTTCTGACTCGGTCGTGGAACATATGATGCACGGTGTTTTGTAACTTTTGAATGCTATATATAGTCCGAATTTTGTAAAAAGGAGAAACGAAAAATGCAATGTGTTTCGAACTGGTGCAAATGATTATTTTAGCGAAAAAATATTTTGGGGTTAGGTGCACTTTAAGACTGGGTAGAGACGCTGGCCGCACGGAAGGCAGCACGTTTCCAGATAAATAATTTTTTTCCCTTACCTTGCAAATATTGATCGAAATATTCAACTTTTATAATGAAGGTTGAGGTGCAAACAGATCAGTTAGAACATCTACGCGAGAAGCTGAGGATGGCACAAGATGAGACAAGAAACATGCAGGCCAAAAGCGAAGTCATAGAAAGGTTTGTTGAGAAATATTGTTATATAAAGCGCGTGAAATGTCGCATTAGTCAAATCATTATTGGTTAAGGTACCCGCCCAGGGTATTTTGGGTCATTTTCTTTGTATAATATTTACAACCAGATGGATTTAAATAATCCTGTAACTCAACAGGATGAATAATCATGAATCAAAAATACTGAAAATATACCTGCTTTTGGTTAATCAGGCCCCCTGTGGGTATAGCAGATTAATTATTAACTTGTGTCTGAGAAAGGGATTTGTGTTTTCTGATTTAATTATCAAACAAAATTAACATATGAACACAAAAACGCATAGATACAAATAAAAGAGATTTTTCTGTGGTAGGGTTTCATTTAAATGTAAAAAAGTCTCAAGAAATTACAATATGACAGAAATCAAACTTTGTAAGCTCACAAAATTGCAACGTGTAGCTCCTCCATCGGACCCTACCACAGATTTGTTCGATTTTTCATTTCGAAACAGTCTGCCAAGTTTCACGGGTAAATGTTTTATCATTCCGGAGAAAAACGCGATTTTTTGAATCCTCGCTCAGCAAAAATCCCAAATTTAGCTCCAGTTTGATGAAGACTCATCGAAAAAACCGCAAAATCCATGTTATGAAAGAGTCTGAAGTCGCTTGCCTTCAATGTCGCCATTTTGGATGGATTTCCGCTGTTTAAAATGCCTGCAGACCCCAAAACTTGTGTTTGTTTATGCGTTGCTAGGTGCGGCACTCGTCCCAGACTTCCGGTTTCTCGAATGTTGAATTTTGAGCACTGGAACCAAGTTTCAAATCAAATATGGCTCCCACGAAGTAAGCAGAGTTCAAACAATCACAACAGCCTCTGAAAACACCTTCCCAGATGGAAATATCACCTAGAAAAACAGATCAAGGGCCGAAGACCCTAACAACCGACCCAGTTCCTGGCACGGAAAAGCCATTGACTTCCGGTAAAAGCATGAATTTCAGCTTCATCGTTCTCGTCTCCTCGTGCGTTTTCAGAACCAAAGCCGATATTTTTATAAAATAAGAGGTCCAAGGAACACGTTAAGAAAAAATTTGGAGAAATTAAAAACCCTCAATTTTTGCCTGGGCAGGTACCTTAATATGGTTTGGAACCCGATTGGTCCAAAAAAAAGACAATACGTAGATTCTGATTAGCGAATTAAATACCTTACAAGAAACTTCAGTACAGCCAAGAATACGGCTCGGTGTTGGCACACCTAATGAAAACACAATCGCTTTTGATGTTAAACTGGTCAGTCGTTCAATCGTTAGCAGGATAAAAGTTTATTTCACACATTGAAGCTGGCCAGCCGGAATTTACCCATTGCACCAAAATCAGCCTTGTTAGCTCGCATAAAATGAACAAAACGAAAACAAATGCAACATTCTGCCGGAACAAAGCAACTCCCGCCAGTCTCTTCTCCGCAGAGCCCTCTTTTTTCGTACGGGTTGGGGGGGATGGGGAGAGGTCAATGAAGCCGCGTGCAGCCCGGGGACGAGAGAGTTTTTCCCTTTTTTCCCCCCTTTTAACCCGGTATCTTCCTTTCCTCCACTGAAGGAGCCTCTGTGTAGGAGAGAGCGCCAGTCAAGACTTTTTCTTGGATGTTCCACTACGTAGCCTGCGACCTAGCTTGCGTTGCAGCTGGACGTGTCACGAAATACTCGGTTTTGTCCGTCTGCGACGCAGGCTACTTGCGACCTAGCGTAGCTGATTTTCTGCCACGTGGCTGGATGGTGTAAAGGGTCTATTGATTTCCCGCCATTTCCATCCAGTCAGATTAGTTTGTACTCACCGCATGCCTGATGTCCAGCTGACCTTCAATCCGCCTGAGGAGCGGAGAGGGAGGGAGGGGGGGGGGGGGGGGGGTTCAGTGTCCTGCCTTGGGACTGGGAGACGCGTTTATTTGATCAGAAGACGCAATAAATATCATTTGATGGTATCTCTCAGTTTATTACTCCTTTAGTGCTGACTTTTTTCGTTTTTTTTTTCTTCAGAAAATTGTCTGATACCGATCAGCAAAACAGAGAACTTATCGGCGTGATTAGCAAAAAAGAGGAGTCTTTATATCAAACACAGGTCGGTAAAATAATCAAATAGCTTAATTAACGGATCGAGCAAGCTTGGGCAAAAAGATACGTATTACACTACTTAGTGATTTAAAAAGAGCTGTAAAAACTTTACCCGTTCCAGTACAAGACAACAGTAGATTCGCCACAAAGCACTCTTTTCAGTTATTGGCCCTCTCAACTGTCTAAGTCGTGTAATAAGTTCAAGGTCAAGTTCAAGTTTATTGCACACTGTTTACAGAAAACTAAACATAAAACACTATACAATTGTTAATATGAAAGTGATCGATTGAAACAAATACAAGGAAAACGACTATTGCTCGAGTTATCGGTAGATTTGAAAAATCGAGGGTTCGATAAAATCGTGATTTTGCACTGCTAAGTTTTGTCATTGAACTCACAGCATATTTACGCTATGCTACGAAAACGTAATGCTATGCTACGCTGAATATTCCGCGAGAAATATCAGGGACCTGTGACGGTGTGGTATATTGGGCTCTTACTCCGTGTAAACCGTTGGAAACAGCCCGACCGAAAGAACGGCATCGAGAAACGCTAGGAGTTACTGATTATGTGATTTTAATTTATAGCAAAGACACGAGGACCTCCGAGCGGAAAATATTCGTCTCAACCAGCAGTTGGAGTCTGCTGTGCTCGAATCCAGAAGACAGGTGGATAGTCAAAAGGAGAAGGCGCTTGTCAAGGTTAGTATGGGTGGGAACGATGGGGATTTGCTTCTGTGGAACACTTACGAAATGGCTAGTGGACACTCGGGAGTTCCTCACCAGACAGCGCTCGACTCGCTCAGCTCGCAGGTTTTTGCCACACCGTAGTAACCTGGTGACGAATCTATTCACGGGCTTCGTTTGTTTTCGCTCCTCAAGTGATCCGTAAAAAATTATATACAGAGCAAGAAAATAGAATAGAGATTTATTCTCAAAATCGTTCCTTTGTTTCATCTGACAGGAGCGTGCTGCGCAAGCGCGTATCACGGACCTGGAAACTCAACTGAGCCGAGCGACTGCGTCAGCCGCGCAGCTAAAGAGAAGTAAAGACGAGGTAAGCTGGTAGTAGTTTGGTTTACAATCAATTTCTGCATTTCAGTTTTCGTGCATGGTTTAGTCTGATGGTTTGTTACCAAAGAATGCCCGTGTCCAAAAGCCGTTTTTCGTTTGGTCTGCATCAAGATCACTCTAGCCAAGTCCGATTTGAAAGTCTGCGATTCACGGACTTCTGGTCGTTCAGACTCAAAGTTGATGAGTGCTCTGCATATGCGCAAAAAATCGAGCTGTCTTCGTTTTTGGTGCTGACCAAAAGAAAGGTAGCCACTACACGACAGCGGCCTCGCCGCAAATATATCGCCCCAAAAAAATCAAATTTTGGCAGCCAGAGTAATATTATGACATGACTGATTTATCCCTCCTTATCGTTTGTTGTGATTCAGGCGGAGCGGCGGTACAACTCCAAGCTGTATGACATGAGGGACAGACTTGACCAGGCCAACAGCACAACGCGCAGCATGCAGAACTACGTTTCGTTCCTGAAATCATCATACTCTAACGTCTTCGATGAACTCGAGTCGCCTAGATGACCTACACATTGTTTAACTGGCTTTTAACTGTCCCTCGTGTGGGATTTCTTTTTATTCATAGGAAAAGAGTGTACTTAACAACTCCGAACACGTACACGTACACTCAAGCGAGAGTTTCTTCTCGTTTTGTCGCCGAAATATATCTCACCTCATTTTATCTATCTCGCATCTATTCGTGAAAACAACTGACATGACGTTTTACCTGTCGGTGAATTCAACATATTCATTCTTTCAATATTTTATTAGCTATTTTAATACGTATTTGTAGATATTTATTATGATTGTATCACTTGCGAACATCTCCTGTAACAACAGATGTAAACATTCCATTTCATACAGATAAATTATATGTTTTAGACAAATATTATAATACCTTTTTGCTAAAGTAACTAAGCATTTTTCCCTTTTTTAACACCAGATAAAGTAATTCTATTTAATTTTCTTTAATTGAAATTTGTATCTTTTTTATATTTTGTATGGAAATCTTGTACAAAATAAGTCGCATCATTTGATCGGCTCGGGGACGGCTACTGTTAGAGTTATCTTCATAGAGTTATAGGGTGGAGTTAGAGTTAAGGACTGCCAAAATCTTGAATTCAGGATTTTGGCAGTCCTTAACTCTAACTCTGAGCCATAACTGTACTGAAATAACTCTATTGCTAGTTGACGTCGATCGGCTCATCCTCGGTGTAAGCACCTATGAAACTCACCAGTATCGTAAAACAAGAACGACCACGACAACAAAGAACTCAAAACAATACAGAACAGGAAAACAATAGCTCCAAAACAGAAAAATGTCGCAGATTCTTTGATAGAGGTTAACCAGGGTGTTTAGAAAACCTAATCAGAATGAACAATGTTCTCATTTCAGCAACCTATTTTTATCGAGATGTTATTTTTCAAAGAATTTACCGTTTATCGGAGCTATAAAATCGCTTTTCATCAGAGTGTTTAAGATGAATATTATTATAATCGGAGCTCCCAATCAGATGATTCTGTACAAGAAAAAGGGCACGTTTCTTATGACTGAATAATGGTTGGACATTTTATTCGTCTGCGGTCTTAGTTCATTTATAAGACATGGGAACTTCAAAGACAGTATGCTTCTTGAAAAAGTGAAATAAAGCAATTTTAACGAATTTTTCCTCGTGTATTATTTTATTAAAAAATATATGTATTATTTGTTGACCATCTTGAGTAACACGTCTCCCTGTGTCCGTGAAGTGACAAGTTAGTTTGCTCAGCTTTATTGCTTATGTAGCAGTCAAATCGAAGCTTCATCATCCTCCCTCCCGGGCATTTGAATTTTTGGAAACTTTGTGTTAAAATTTTCCTCTCCCCGGGCCAAAAACTACCTTCAATTCATTGAAGGTAAGAAAGTTCCCCAACCCCCCGTGAGGGCGTCAAAAGCCCGAGATATGCCCGGGGATGGGTAGCCTGCGAGAGTAGACGAAAAAATCATCTGCTCTCGCAGGCTAGCGGGTGCGGGAATGTTGATGCTTCGTTTTGACTGGTACATAATGTTAACCACCAAACTAGCCGCGATACTCGGCAACAACAACAAGCATTATTTCCCCCTTTTGGTTACAAAGAAATATTTACAAAATTATATATTAAAGGCCGGTACGCACACATACAACGCAGTGAGCACAAAATAAATAGTATACTAGAACATTAACTTTTGGTTATGTTATATAATGAATAGGATTTCGAAGAATGTGGAGCAAATGCCCCTATACAGTAAACGGTCTGCGACCTTGATACGCTGTTTCCAGCTCGTATTCGCTACTTCGTTGTTCGCGCGAAAGCCAAATGGTAGAACCGATTTCCACAGCCGCAGCGGACGCCTGTTCCAGGCTCTCAGATAGTGGGGAACGCGAAGAAAAGATACGGAAGAGAGAAGAGATGACATGATTTTAAAAAATGCTTACAGGCTCTCGCGTCTTCACCCAACCACCAAGCTCTTCCGCTCGTCTTTGCTCGCGTATCTTTTCTTCGCTTGCCACTATCTGAGGGCCTGAAACAGCCTAAGAGAGCGGCGGAAATCGAGCCCACTGCTTGTTTCGATCGCGCGCTAGCAAAATAAACCATCAGCTACGCAGTCTACAGCAGTGTAACGCGGTCAGTACTGTATTGCCGCCGCAAGAAGCCAATGATGCCCTGCAGTACCAGAGTCGAAACGATACAGTCAGAAATCTTTTGAAAAAGGTTCAACGCTGCTTCACTGTGAATTCACGCAACATCTGTGCCATGGTGAATGAAAACAAACCCGTTTATCAGTTGTACTTTTATTTCATGTGGATTCAATTATGAATTTTAAAAAAACAGCAATTCGTTTACACATAACAGCGCAAATCAAAACCGTTCTACGGGTACCGGTATTTTCGATTGCATTCTTGGTCAAAGAACTGCCTGCAGTTCCGCAATTTTTGGCACGAATGTTCGTAGACCCTCGAATGACTTTGTAGGCTCCTCTGGGTATTATAGTTCCCAAAATCGGTGCCATTAATATGTTAATTTTTAAATTAGGCAAATATTCAAGCCAATAACCTTGGACGGACAGTCATTTGTTTTGATTGACACAAAGTGGCTTTTACACGCGCCACTACAATCCGCGATGCTGAAAATCATTTGGGGTTTTCTATTCCGTATCTGGAATACTATAAGTGATTATCTATTCCCAACGATGATCAAACGAAGAAAACAAAGTAAATCGACAGAGGAGATGGAAATTTCAGAACAGGCCGCTTTTCTCTGCCAGAAATACATCGAAGCCCGATTCACGCGCTCAAATTTATGCTACTTCAATCCGAGAAGCCGCCGGAACAAACACACGGAATCTTTAGCCGGGTGTCCCGAAGATGTGGTGCAGACGTTATGTGAGATGGGAGCATTATTGGAGCGAAGCTATCCCAAGCTTTATAACAACGTTTTGGAACAACTGAACTGCAGGGTAAACCTTGCTATTATCGTATGCAATGTTTTCAATCGTGTCTCTGATCAGATCATTGATTCTGGCGTGAGTTGGGCACGGATTGTTGCTGTCTATGCGTTCGCCGGGGCACTGGCTTATGATTTTACGCAGACTGGAGACACACGATTTATCCGCAGCGTGTCGAGCTGGATGGGTCATTTCTCCGCGAAACGGCTGAGTCCATGGATCAGACAGAATGGGGGATGGGTGAGTGAAATTTGGCTGGTATCATGGCCCTTGCTTTTGTAGCTATTACTTACAGCTTATGTGAAGATTTCAAGTGATCTTTGTTTGTTCACTAGTGGTAACATTTTTTTTACATTTGCGTGTTGCCAGCCTTCGATCATACGACTCTCTATGCATGTTGCCCGTTTGTTTGAAGTGTCGGTTACTTGCCCGGTCGAATATGCCGGTTTGCAATTTTTCGAATTTTTAAGCCATTTATTTGCACTCGTGATCGCACAAAAAAATACACAAGCTAAAAGTTGTCGTGTACTCGAGACTTTAAGTGCTAGCTGCCTCGTGTCATTGTATATTGCCAATATCAACAGTGTCTTCAAGATGCTCTAAAAACGTCCGACAATTACTTATGTCTCATGTCGTATTGTTTGCGTAAAGCCCTGCTGTATGCGGAGCAATAATTTGTCACGGTCTGGTAGCTGATAAACTCGACCGTGGTAGGGACGGACCATTGGAAAAGTGATGGGTGGGGGGGTGGGCTGCAAGGTGAAACTGGCAGTAAATTCTTGCGAACCAAAAATTCCCCACCCGTCCCCACCATCACTTTTCTAATGGTCCGTCCGTTAGGGTTACACCGCTGGGCACAGGGATGACCAGGGTTGCTTAGTTACGGTTGTTTCTCCCTCATGCAGCTGTTTGAAACGTTCGAGACTCAAACTTCCACATCCGATGTCACCTGCAAACAGCTTATGTTCGGCTTTTATGATCCTTTGCCGGTTACTTTATACTTCATACCCGAAAAATCATCATTGAGAAATCAGACTGATGATTAACTATACTGAGGCAAAAAGAAGATATTGAAACAGAAATGAGATATTCAGCGGTTCGCTTTAAGTCACTTCTCTTTACTGCAAGAATCTTTCGATCCATGTCTGCAAAAAATTGGTCACTTCTCGTTGGTTTCTCTCGGTGGTTTTGCACTCAATTATTAGAGTTTCTACCTTAAGAAAATTCAGGTTGATTCCGTCCTCGGACCTCTGTCTTTTCTTTCTACACCAGAAAAGTAACAGCCAAAACACAAAAACGGAAGAAGACCAACACTTCTAAAAAATCGTCTGCCCTCGCAAGCTAGAATCCGAGGGCCGCAGGTTTGTTAGTCGAAAGACTATTATGTGCTACCCTCGTTAAACAAAGGAGATTTGATTTTTTTTTATTTTGAGGTAATGCGCATGCGTCATTTTATTAGTGTTTCATTGTGGGAGGCTGGAACTCTGGATCAAGCGACACTGTGGAAAAACGCGAGTGACCATTTTGGCAATTTTTAAGAAAATCCGACGTCTGAATGTTTAAGGTTAAGATAGATTGTTTTCTTTTTTTTTCACCTCTCAATTTTCACCTTCATGATTTTCCTTCCAACTTTTGCCATAAGCATCGTAAATTCGCTCGTTTGGGCTAAAATTATTTCATCGAAGGTCATGGCCTCTTTACCGATGATGACTTCAAGAAATGATGTTATGTACATGCGCGGTGCGTTTTCCCGCGGTGTCAATCGAGCGGCCCAGCTTAAAGCCCTTGCCGGGACAAACGTTGTGTTCTTGGGCAAAACACTGTAAGTTCTATTTTGCTCTCACGATGCCTCTCTCCACCCAGGTATATAAATAGAGGGGAGATCAGGAGAGGTTTGAGAGTGCGCATCTCATAGTAGCGACCTTCATTCGCTCTACCAGTTTGGTGTGTAGGGTGGATAGGGGAGGCGACCTAGGAAGCGAAAGAGCAAGATGAGAAAGTTCTAATATCAGGTGCGGAACAGTGCGGGGTTTTTTTAATAGTGGGAAGTCCATACCCTTCTTCCGTCTTCCAGTTGCATTGTGAACAACTTAATTATTAATTCAGTTCCGGGAAAAGAACGGCCAAGCAACTGGACGTTTCAAAGTTGACCAGTAAAATATGCGTGATCCAGTCTCAAACTTTCCCGTCTTTCCCTTGGCCAGATAAAGTTACTTTCTCCAATTTGAATCAACAGAAAGGCCTTGTTACACACTTCAAGGAAGAGGACCATTCAGTAATGGGTTCATTTAGCCGATGGCTGACCAGGAGACAATCGAAAAGACAGCAGCCTTAATCGGAATCCACGCCCATCAACAGTTCTTGACGCGTGCTGGGTGCGTGCAGAACCGTTCATCACTCCAAATTCACGAACATGCAGGGTAGAGCCATCCAAAATTCGAACTGCAATGGCTAATGGGGTTAACGCTTCCGAAGAACAACGTCGACACTTTTATGAGAAAGGGTCAGAGATGACCGCCATGTTTCATAGTTAGAATCAGAAGACAAATTTCAATTTAACTTTGGGGTTTCATCTTATAGTGTGTGGTTTTGGTATTTTATTCATTTGGCTTATCAAATGTTTCCATCGCCTCGCACGTTTCTGGCTCAACCTTATTTCCATGCATGTTGAAAATAACGAACATGCCACAGACCCCGAAGGTGGGGTGCGTTGTTAGAGGGGTTGTTCTGTATCTAAACTACTTTCACATAGAACCGGTCCGAAACCATTCCCATATTAAACCTATTTACTTGGGATAAGCGTCTGTTCACCAGACGGAACCGGCCCGTTACTGGATCAATGGAAAGAAACAATTCTTTTGGTAATTGATCATACGCAAAGTACACAAAGACATCTCGAAATTCAACGATCTGGAGCAATCGCGTATGAAAATAGAGCAACTAGTAGTCCGGTGTCAAAATGGGCCTTTTTAGGTATTTACACGGGCGGGCCTGGTGTCAAAATTGGACCGGATCGCCACTGGATGAGCTGTTGGGAGACTGGAGAAGCTCCGTCTCGGTCTAATTTTCGGACCGGATCAATTCGGAACCGGTCCCGTATGAACGCCACTTACAAGCTGTATCAAATAGACATTTATTTCTTATCTTGTCTCAGTTTTTTTTGTATCTTCAAAGCGTCCACAACTCCAAGAAATATCCGAAACCTCGGTTTGTCTAAGTCTAGGCAAATAAAGTTCTGATAATTATTCCTTTTCTCGACAGTCTTATCGGGAGCTGTGAACATTAAGATACGCAGCATTATTTACGATTGTAGTAATTAAGAAAATTTGTGTGTTGTTTTGTTGCCGTCGCGTAGTTCTTTACCTTTCAGGGTTTGGGAGGGGGTGAGGGTTGCACCTTCAACTGAATCTTTATGCTTGAGCTTCAACCGGGAAATAGTCACTGAACAATTATATACTTTGACCAATTGTTTGAGATCCGGTATGTCCGCTAACTGTCCTGGCCAGCTTCCTCTCGGTCGAGCAGGGTAGATTAGGAGACCGGATGCGACATTGAAAGTCTGACAGCAGGCGAACTGTCTACTCTAAGGTGGGGTCAGCGAGTACGTACAATAAGAATTCTATGCGGACAGTTTAGTACCTCATATCAGCTAATAAACAAACATGCTTGTCCCCTCTTACCCGGCTGGGCCTGTGCACGAGGCTCTGGGGACACATGTTTTGATTGACTGAAATCAAACAAAGGGAGTCCAATCAAATCAACCGTTCTAAACTTGCGTACGATAAAGGGAGTTAAAACGGCCGATGTAATTGAACTTGATTCGAGCCAATCAAATCATGTGTCCCAGAGCCACTTGTTGCACAGGACCAGCCGACTAAGAGGGACAAGAGGGTCTGGGGACGAGAATGGTAAACAAGATGAAATCGCCAAAATCGAGCAACGACACACCCTCACCTTTCCTTGTCCACTGTTCAGAGATAAAAAGCCGGTATATATTCATTATTGACATTCTTTATTCAGGGAATTCCCCCAGTTGGACAATAAAAAGAAATCAGCAGAGGCCCTGATAAAAATTATAGAAAATTGAAATTGTATATTAACAGCACATAAACCTTAGAGTAGGTCTATTATTGCATTTGTATAAAATAGGAAATTTACTGAAAAAAGTTCACTGCTTAGCCTTCTCACTCTACCGTGCTAGTTTTCTTTCTAGCTGTAAATACGAGCAACTTGCAGGAAATGAGGATGTGATCATGAAGTTTCAAATCTTTGAGCTTTCCCTTCTCCAGCTCATCGATTCCTTCATTCATTTCCTTTTCACTAAGCTCCCTCAACGTACTGTGGAAAGCCCCGCGCAGCATGTCGTACCACTGGGATTTCGTCACGTTGTAGTCAATCGTCTCTTCCGCAACTTCTACTTCAAAATTGGCTGATCGTAACAGAGAAGCGGTGCTTTCCTTCCGCCCGCCCACGAAATCACTGATGCGTTGCCCTGGTTTCGTAAACCAAGGGTATATATATTCACTCGCTTGCACGACCCAAAACACACCACCGGGTGATAGAGAGGCCTCTACACCCCTGTAGATTTTTACCGGATCAGCAAAGTGGTGGGCGGCGCCAATACAAAACGCTCTGTCAAAGCGTTGGTCTGCTTTTAGTTCGTCGATGAACTCATCAGCTGTTTTTTGTACTGGAAACACACTTTGTTTTTTCTTGGCAACTTCTTGCATTTCTGCACTAGGTTCCACACACCAAACGAGATTTTTCAGTTGGAACTTCTCAGTGAGTTGCTCTGCCAGAGAACCTGTTCCACTGCCAATATCGAGAACAATGTGGTCGGACTGAATATCAAGATATTGCAACAACATGGCGAATTGAGCTTCATGGCGCTCCTTGTAGAAATAGTCATAATGGCCTGCTAGATGGCGATAGTGATCTGTAAAGAAAACATAATTTTAACCAGAGCTAATTGATATAACAGATCTGACTGGGCACAAAATATTAATAAATACACAAGGGACTGACAATTTTTTGACAATAAAAGTTGACAGTTGCTTGTGTTAATTACATTGTTGGTGGCTAGTCTGACGCAGCGCTTGTCGTTTCGTCCCTGCCAGGGGACTCTTCAGAGCCCTTTCTGCTTGGCAAACTTGTTGAGCATCACGCTCAAAGTTCCGTTCGGTAACAAATTGATTAAAACAATAGGCCCTTTGCACGACCCAGTCACATGGTACAAAATAACACCCTGCTGGTGAGCAAGCTACGCTCTGGGACATGAAGCGGCTTTCTGTTGGATGTTCCAGCGCGTAGCTTGCTCACCAGCAGGGTGTTATTTTGTACCATGTGACTGGGTCGTGCAAAGGGCCTATTGTAATCAATTTGCCTTAACGTTTCGAAAATTTAAGGTGGCTCTAAACCCCCTCCACAGAATTTTTGTAAACTTTGCAAAAAGTTGCATCTTCTCTTTCTTATCAAAATTCGATAATAAAAAATGGGAGTCACCTAGTTCATTTTTGAGTTATTAGCAGTTAAAGCTAAAATTAAGGGTGTTTTAAGCAGGTCATATTGTTTCTATAGTAACCTATTATGCCACAAAAATGATAACAACGTGTTCACCAATGATTGGGCAGTTTTTTAATACCATGATTGTAGCATCAACTGATAAAGAGTGGTTATGATGACTCATCAGAATCTAAGTCTTGGATAGTGCTGGAAACTGTTTTGAGCCACCTTAAAGGGCCTTTGCCACTTTTCTGCGCTTGCGTGACGATTTGATTTCTGTCAGAAATCAAAGTTAATTTATGGGATTAAAATCCTCTTCTATCGACCTCGCGAGGCTTCCAAAAGCAAAACATTTCTTGCATTTTCTTATCAACATCACAGAAAATATGATATCCCAAAAGGTGATACACAAAGCGGTTTGGGACGAAACCTAAAACAAAGGGATGAGGCAAGACAAAGAGGTGTTCGTGCTCACGTGAAAACGCCAAAACAATCCCAGAAGGTCACGGTAGTTCGTAGCAGCGTGCAGTGCACAACCTTGCCAAATTTCTATTGGTTAAAACACTTTCTGTGCGAATTAAGTCTCCGCATGCGCATTATCGTGACAATGTCCCTTTAACCTGCTTTAATAGTCCGTACTGCACAATCTCTGTCTGCAATGTTTGTTTTTAATATGTGATCCTCGCACGAACGAATCATAAGCAATCCAAATGAAAATTACGGGAAAACATACCTTTTTGCATTATTTATGCCAGAAATCCTCGCAAAACAGTAATACAGAGTAAAACGAATCTCGACGGTATTCTAAACCTACATTTCAGCTCATCGAGCACTTCTAAACAAAATGGCGGACTAAAAAACTTCATGTACGCAGTTACCGAAGTGTAACGTATCAACGGGCAAAACACCAACCTCGTCCCCAGGGCCACCCGCGTGGTACCAATCCGCGTGAGTATCACGCGGGTGGCCCTGGGGACGAGGTTGGCAGTCCGGACTGGAAATCATACTTATATGTCAATATAATTTGGTTTTATCAACTGGGTTGATAATGTCAATTGGCCACCGTAAAGAATCTCTTTACGGTGGCCAATTGACATTATCAACCCAGTTGATAAAACCAAATTATATTGTTATACTTCCACCGACGCAGCACCACAGTTTCTTTAGAAACTTACCCCCTCTATACTTTTTTGTCAACTACTTTCCGCCACCTCCGCCACGTTTTTCTCCCAATTCACCAGCCCCATCCCACCCTTTTTGCGCCTGCTACGCAGGCTATTGGATAAGAAAATGTTGGCAGGTATACTGTCACAGTTTGCTTATAATTACCAGTTATCTTGACACCGCCAGTGCTTTCCACAAAGGATACATCATCTGCATCAGCCATATTGTTTGTCAGCTGCTGGGCAAAAATGTGACAAAAATTAGGTAATCTTCAACAGCACAAGAAGCAAGAAATTAAATCATTTTTGCTATCAATTCATTAGTAGCCTTTTTGGTATCATATCTATAACATTTTTAATAATTTGCTCTTATTAACCGCATATCTGGCTAAACGAAAACTATTTGCTTTTGCTTAATTAACGAGACTGTTTCGTTCTCGTTGACATTTTGCAGCGTTTTGTTTGCGAACGGCGATGAGCTGATCTCAAATGTGATCGTTCTACGCGGTCATCCGGTCTTGTTAATCACTCGTATGATTACAGACAGAATTGGACTCCACTCTGTCCTATTACCATTGTTTCTTTTCCCGTTTTGTGGATTTTTGGCGACATCTGGCCCATTTATTGTGTTTGTACTGTCCCCCAGCGCGAAAAATGGCTCAAGTGACGTTCAATCGCCTACGATCCATGCAGTGAGGAAGCAAATAGACTGCGTGGCAGGCGCAAAAAAGGGTGGTAGGGGGCTGGTGAATCGGGAGAAAAACGTGGCGGACGTGGCCCCCTCCCACCCTTTTTTCCGCCTGCTACGCAGGCTAGGAAGCAAACAACACTAAAGAAATCGTAACGGCAAGGCAAGTTTTTTCATTCAAACACCCGTGACTATATTTGGCTTGGGCTGGTTAACTCCGATTACAGGTGTCCGATTACAGCCAACTGTCCGATTACACTGTCCGGTTAAAACTTTGCAGATTAATTAATGCAAAATACAGCAGTTTATGCACCAATCAGTTGTGAGGAAGTTGTAATGGTTATGATTAAGGTAGTAATCCCCCCGGGGATGTAATTGGGTTTCTCAAAGAAGGAAATGCGAGAGCGCTACTCGCAGTCAGCCTGACTCGCAGTGAGATCAGTATCTTTCCGGTCGCTTGGATGTGTCACGCAATTTCTAATTTGAGGATTTTTTAGTAGTCAAATAAGGCTTTTACAGTTCCCCGCTCCTCGTTTAAAGTTGTGTTGGTAGTTTAATAATGACACATCTATGTATTAAAGTAAGTGTTTTTTGTACGCACGGACAAATCTTAAACATTGCACATTCTCAGCGGTACCAAGTGCAAGAGTTACGCCATATCCAGCATTTGTTCTCGTCATTAGTTATAAATAAACTTCCCTTACCCATCTTGCTCGAACTCCCTTGTGAAGTCTGTATAATAAGACGAAACCGGTCAGTAGAAATGAAGCGAGTTGATAGGATCCGTTGCTGTGTGCTGCTCGCTCAGGTGCTAGAAGCGGTGGGTGTAAACGGAATCTGGGCTCGATGAACCCATGGCCCGTCCTAACTATGGTACACTTCACCTTTTATACTTTTACCCCAAAAAAGAGAAAACAACTACTTACCTCAAGTATTGTTCCCAAGGATCAAGTATTGCAAAGTTTATCTTGGAAATCGACCCACAATTATCTTGTCGGATCGATTCTTGTTAAGGCCCCAGATTATGGATGGCTACCGTTCTTATATCAGCGACGAAAGGGGCAAAGTCTGTACAAGGGAATCGATACGACTGGGCGCGACAACAATGGATAATTTTTGCAGACAAGGTCACTTCAAACCTTGACCACAGCCGTCTCTCATCGCGCGCTCACGGCCTGCGACGAGCTAAGGTCACTTTTGTAGACCACCCGAGCCGTCAGTGATTTACAAGCTTTTCTAGTGTTCTCCAAGGCCGAGGGGTTTTATGACGCCGGTCTCTGGGTAAAACCCTAGAAAGTGTGGTCTATTGCTTTTGAAATAACTTTGGAAAACCTTGGTCAGAGAAATAACAATCAAATTTAGATTTCGTGATGAAGTTGCTTATTCTCAACAGTAGGGACTTTAAGATCCGAGACGCGACGGCTTCTAGAACGCGGTGGCTGATAAAGGACTGGAACTAGAACGCCGTTGTTTGCGCGGGAAAAGTAAAAGTTAAGATCTCCGACGCGAAGCAAGAAGACGCGGCTGCGAAAC
>OX393563.1:7112228-7149728 GCA_947652115.1 Blastomussa wellsi
TTAAAAATAATCAAAATCCTTCCATCTCTGCGATCTAAAATGCCGGCAGAAATTACGTCCAATGATCATAGATTGTTATTTTTCATGTTTAGAGGAATATATCATCATTTAATTTAAGCACTGGAACAAATATACTCACGTTTTCTACAGAACGTCAAAATCCAAAAACCCACGTTCTCGACGCGACGTGATGCCATCAGGCACCGCGGAAATACGTTTTTGGGCGCGCGATACAGTATTTTGCTGGTCAGCGGCACACTTTAACAAAATACAAAATGCCGGCAACTTTTAAATTGTTTACGCCGGAGTCCAGCTGACAGCGAAAAAAGCCAAAACTTAGAGTTAACACTGTAAACTTAGCTCTGAAACTCGGCTAAACTTTTGAACAGTTCTCAGTTGATATTATATATTATGCCAACGAAAAACTGAACTTGCCACGATGTGAAATTAGTGCTGTTTCGTGAAAGTTTCCCGCAAGCGTCGAGCCAGTGGCCACAAAGTTTTGTTCTTTAAAAGATGTTGTGCGCCAAGGCTAAAACGAGGCGGCTTTTGGACGACTGCAGCGGTGCTATGAGGACGCCCTCTCCTCAGGTATGCAGAGCTGGTTGCCTTCAGTCTCATGAATCGGTATGTCAGCGCCATTTCGACCACATTCGACGAGAGGACGACAGAAGATGCTCTTGCCCGTCCAGTTGGGGGCATTCGCGCAATTTACACAAACATCCAATCCCAACTCGGTATTACGGAATTCTGGACAAAGTTGGCCAAGAAGGCACATTATACAAACCGGGAACTCGTTGGTGCAATAAATGCAGAACTGAAGCACCCAAAACATTTGAAGACTGGCCCCAGCTCCAGGGATTCACGGAGGTATGTTTCATAAAATTTTAACCACGTGAACTTCCGCTTTTTACGTTTTCAAAGCTACTTAAATTTTTCCGTTGTAATTTCGAATTGTTACTGTTATATAATTTTTTTAATACCTCCAAAGTGCGAATGTTTAAAACGATTTCTATGAAATAGAGAAAATTCTCTGTAATAAGTGTGCTAATAACTATACCGGTTTGAGAAGATTAATCAGACTATGTCAAAAGTTTGTGGGTTTTCAGAAATATGTTAAAATTGTTGTCCACTTACAGGTACAGACGTGTGATGCACAGCTAGAGTCTACCCAGGAAAATCTCAATAGCGAGGTGAACAGTGTTTACCAAGAGGCATAATTGTATTGATGGCATTTTGATAACTGTTGCATACCCACACCAAATTTATTGTATCATTTTGTAAATTACCCCATTCTCAGTACCCCTAATTGCAACTATTTTACAACAGGAGTGTCACAAGACAAAAGAAATGCAGACTGAAACTTGTGAACTGGGTCAAGAATTAGTATCAGAGGTAAAGTTTTTAAAGTAGTGTTTGATGCAATATGGTGAAATAACATTTCACTTGCATGTGGCTTAATTTACATTGTTAGTGCAGTCAATACCAAACCAGAAACCAAGTACAGCTTCTATAGCTGTAGTAGACTTCTGATTGGATAAAGTTTGCATAAAAGAATGCTATTTTTATGTCACAACCGCAGAATGCAGATTACTGGAAGATTACCCAAGGGCGGTTTGGTGAAATGTTAGTTGGGCAGGATGGGGACATCATGCTTGAAGGATCAACTTGGAAACATATTCAGGAGAAGTTAAATGGTAAACAAACAACCTTATTATGGCTCCTTTTATCACAGGATAGTAGCAATTACATAATTATTCATATTTCTGCAATATTGATGGAGTTGATATGTAATGCAAACACAATATTCAATAGTATTAACATTTTGTAGAAACACACCAGTGATGAATAAAGCACTTATGTAGAGTACAATATTCATAACCATCTTCATAACTGGCCACAAATTTATTTCAGTATTTACATTTCAAACAGAACCAACATTCAAAGACCTAATGGAAACCCTCAGTAGGCAAATGGACCAGTGCCAAGATAGGAGGAGATTTGTTAGCCAGCCAGTGTTCAAAGAGTTTCTTGAGTCAAATGCCCCCAAACTGTATAACATGATTCTTGTCAGCATATTGTCCGAACGCCATGGTGAAAAACGAGCACACTTGCAGGAGAAAAGGGCAACAGCTCTAATTTGGCAGCTTCTTTATTACAGGTATCTTTGGTAGTAGGCTACACATGTCCCTAATAACAAGACAAACTCTATGGCAGTTTACCACAGCAGGACAAGACTTACTTGAACAGAATAAGCATGCAGGTGTCAAATACTAAATAGCACACATGGGGGTGAGGGAAGGTGAGAGGTGAGGGGATTAGGGTCATTGGTTACTAAAGTGTAGACCCGGCTCTGACAGCTGCACATTATCAAACCCAAGCTTAACTCAGTTAACACCATTCTGCTTCTTATCATGTCCTGGCCTAGCATCAACTTTGAATCAACAGTTTGTGCATCCCTGATTTATAATGTGTGTGCATTATATTTGGTGTGATATCAGAAATCAGAGACATGGCGAATTCTTGGATGAAAGTTCCATCTTCTTGGAATTACATGGACTGTCCTCTAGTGGAATGGCACTTGGAAAGGTGTTGGGGTTTGCAAGAGATGAAAAAACAAAAACCAACAAGAGGCACAATATTGCATCTGAGCATCTGAAGAGGGCAGAAGACATGGTCAGCAAAGCTATAAAAAGGGTAATTAAATATAAAAACATATTCATGTTAATACAGGGAAAAAACAAAATAACACACCCTAAAATCTTGGTTATAGCACCTCCTAGTTAAAACCTCACGCATTTAGACTATGGGCCCACCCTTTTGTTTACATAACAATCCTTTCATTATAAACTAACAAGGCTATAAATCTATCCCTTGCAACAAGATACTTTGTAGGATGATGTAAATACATGAATTTATCATAGTACCTGATTTTTTCACAAAACATTCTAATTTTTACTTTGGCTTAACAGAAATCTTTTCAGATAATGGCCATGGATGATTTCCACAACATCAATGCAATAAAAACACTAACTGGGCGAATATTAACTAATGCTGTCCACATGGCAACTCTTCTCCTGGACATTCAACCATTTGTTGATGCAGTACCTCGTCCAGTTGACCCAGCCAACATTCACAGACATGTGATGGTTCCAATTCCTGGAAGTGTTCCCCAGCTGTGTAGAGGAGGAATATCAGCCAGCGCAGTCATACGTGAAATCACAACATTTTGGCCACACTTTAGCACAAATTTCTTCCTGGAAAGCTTGCCACAGCCTTACAAGGAAATAAATTTCTGCACAATGCAGCAGTCTTTAAAAGAGCTAAGGCAAGACAAAAAAGTATTATCATCACCAAATGACTTAATGTATATTGAAGTGTTGATCATAGCAGTCAATTTCCATTTTCCTGCAACTGGAAATTAGAAAGCTGACAAAATTTGTGGTTTCAACAGGATACAAACCTGTGACCTCCACAGTACTGGTCAGTTTAAGAAAATCAGGCTTTTTAATTAAACTTCCTGAAGGGAACCTCTATTCTTTCAAAACATTGACATTCAATTGTTGACTTAAAATTTAAACACACACATTTTCTCTGCATATGTTTTTCAATTTATAAATTCACCCTCTCCTAAACAAACATATTTTTTAAGTTTAAGTTGTACAGCACTAATTAAAATTGCCTTTAAAATTTGGTTACTGTAGGGTTTATTCAAGAGAAGATCCAGAGGAGTGCCAAACCTTGAAATCCACTATTCTTATTGATGAAATTGAACAGAAACTCCACAGTAAAGATGACTACCAGGCCTGCCATCAGTACATTTTTGACGTCATCCCAGAGTTCAAAGAATTCCTCAAATTGCATGTGGTCCCCACAGTGGGAGACTGGCCAACATGGTATCAACAAAAAAAGATTGTTTGTCATGCTGAATTGGATAAAGAGGTTACCTCCCTAATCCCTGAGTTAGGCCAGTTTCATGTCTACTTGAACAGTTCAGAAGATGTTGTTAAGCAGTATTATCCAATTTTCAAAGAGATCTATGCCTCCGTTTTTGGTCAGAGAGTTAAACTTGCTAAAAAGCCCAAGCCAGATAAAGTGGCACTATGCATTGTTATATCATTTTGTGGTTGGCTTAGTGTCCGTAAACAAGTTACTCAGGCATTTGGACAATGTAAGGACACTGAATATAGTTGTCTCTTGCATCTTTTCGAAGAGCTTATCCCTCTGTGCTTCCTGCATTATCCAGTTATTGTGAGAGGTGGCCAATTTGAACAGCTGACATCATCAATGAAACGACTAGCCATCATGTTTGTGGCTATGGACAGGCATCACTACAACAAGGCATCTCTCTCATGGATCAGTGATGTACAACACCAACACGAAAATTTCCCTGAGTACCATGCTGCCAAGTCTGCTTTATGTTCTGTACTGAATGAGAAGAAGGTTGAGATCTTCCACTCCACCTTGAGATCAAGAATAAGAAAGACAGACAAAGGAGATAAAATACAGGAAGTGGCAAGGCTGACTGCAAGATCTAATTTTGAGGAAGATGGATTTGAGAAGACATATGTTCCACAATATCTAAGAGGATACAGTGACCAAGACTTACTCATGCTTTCAGGTATGCATCATTGGAAAATCTAAGAAAGTTCTGAGAGTTTCCAGTGATCCTCTTAAACCTGCTCATATTTGTCAAAGAAGGAAAAGAAACCTGTAGATGTGCACATCAGCAACAAAAATAATAAATAATATCTCCATCTCGATTTTTATCACTTCATGTTGTTTTCAATGAAAAATTTTAAATAGTGTTATTTATGATTTCCAACAAAATAGCCCTTTTTGCATTTGCATAATCTACAGGTTTGGCCTCCGAGGGAATCCTAGCTATGTTTGAGAGAGTGGCATTGAATCTGGGCAAATCTTACATACTACCAAGACCAGTTAACAGAGCTGGGAGGCCATATGGCAAAGCACCATACTATCTGGCAAGTTTTAAGAAGGAATTCAGTTCCAAGTCCTTACCTTTGGGATACAGATGGCCTTCTTCCAGACCACAGCCCCTAGCAGATTGCGATGCAGAGGCCTGTCATCAGCCATCTCAACCAACAATCCAGCGGCTGTCCTGTGGTCACACATTTCACTCTCCTTGCATGTCTGACAAGGATGGCAACAGCCTTGGATGTATCATCTGTCTCCCCAACTTGATATCTGATATCCAGAAGCTGTCTCAGTCATGGAATACAGGACTCTTGTCTGGTATCGACAATGATGATGATGGTGGGGAACATGATGACAACAACAACAATGACGATGATGACGAATCTACTGATCTGCCAAAGCCCAAGGAAAAGGATCATAAGTATTTTAAGTCGCCCTTGTTTGTTAAGAACATTCAAGAGAAAGTTGACAAGATTAGGTCAGCTGTCAATGTCCAGTCAATAAGTCATGAGGAGTAATCAAAAGCTTTTTTTAATCAGATAAAAAGCAACTGTGAGTTTCAATTTCAGTTATATTGCTGCTAGGTGCTATTGACCATTTTCACATTGCCCATAATAAACCTTGTTTGCCCTTCCCCCCCCCCCCCCTCCAAAAAAAATTTGTATAACCTTAGTTTCCCAATTCTCCTGGGTATTACAGTTGTCCCAAGAGAATCTGAAGACAATGCTTATGCAAAATTTTGGGGGGCAAACAAGGTGTATTATGGGCAATGCGAAAATGGCAAATAATGTCTTGTAATATAGTAGTTACAAGTTAAGTAAGAATTCTACAGAAAATAAATAAATGACAATTTTTTTCAGGGGTGGGAGCGATGCAATTACTAGCATGTGATGTGTACAGTATGATTTATTAAGGAAACACAATGTAAAAATATTGTGTTATAAATAATTAATTTGGCAAAGCTAATGTAAAAACTCAGAAATGGAAGAACGTTCATAATTCATGTGTTAAGTTAATTACTACAAAGTGTATGCATGTTAGATACATGTAGTGGAATAGAAATCAAGTGAGGCTAAATTTTGATGTATCTATAAAAGCTTCAAAAGCTTTAAAGAGTATTATGAAGTACAAAATAAATTAGTGGGTTCAATGATTCAGTAACAAGAAGAATTCTGTCTTTTTGGGTGTCGAGAGAAGTGAAACTTGACCACATCCCGGAAGTGTGACTCGTTTAATGTAAACAAATGCGCCTGGCACAATTTAAACATTATCATGGCAGTGACTTACATATTTGAGGAAACATTACTGAATCGTTTGCAAAAAATAAAGAAAAAGCAGTATCAACATGGCACAGAGACTTGAAATGATGTGTAAACAAAAAGAATTAATCCAAGGAAAAATTGTTAATGAACCAAAGATATTTTCAATTTACAAGTCCCTTTACAAATATTACCATATTGCATAAGTAAACAAGCGGTCTTCAATCTCTACACTGTGAGGATACATGTAACTCGTCGAGTTAACGGTATCGAGATTGAAACTGCTAGTGAATGAAATGAACAAATGTTTTGTTTTTACTGGCGCAGGAGGCACAAAAATGATTTAATTAATCACAAAAAGGTGGGTAAAGGGTACTGCAACGGCAAACAAGTCAGTCTCAGAGTTTAAATTGTTATCAAATTTCGTTTTATTCCACGATATAGATAAAGCCTTGTGAGCGAATTATTTGTCAAATGAACAAGCACCAAACAATAAATCGGCGCGAAGCGAGAGTGAATCATATTTGACAACACAAAAATGGTTCTGACTTACCTCCATTGCTTGGCTTAAAATCCGCAGCCCTCATGCAAAAGTTTTATACCGAGCCAATCTTCTACTTTGACCGAAGTCATCTTACCCAATGTTGCTTTTGGCATTTTCTGAAGGCAAGATCGATGGACGCACGGTTGAATCGTCAGTTCGAATCGAGTTTACTAATGCATACAAAATAACTTACTTTCTCGTACCGCTATTCGTTACGAACATGGTTTGAGTATGAAAAACCCATTTTCAGGGATCACAATCACAAAAAACAAGAACACTAAAGAATATTTTCCACTTTAGACCACTTTTAACCCGCGCAAAACATCGACCCTTCGTCGAACTCGAAGCACAGATCGAAGCACACGATAGCCAAAGGTGATAACCACTGACCAGTTACTGTGACGTCACAAAAACGTATTTCCGCGGTGCCATGCCATCACGACGACGGCTTGAGCATGCGCAGCATGTCTACTCTTGGAAAACTTACTTCCGGCCGCGTCTTACAGCCGCTTAAAGTCCCTAGTCACCGAGTGACGCGAGAAACCAATCACAGAGGCTGGAAGAATGAAACGCATTCAACTCGCATTCAAAATCCACATATCAACGAGACGAAAACATTTCTAAAGTTTTAAAGGGACACTGTCACCATTTTTAGCATGATTTTGGAAATCTCAAAAACGTACATCGACCTTTGGAACCTGAACAATAATGGTTTTATTTTGCAGAGCAGTACTCGACAAGTGATTAGAACCCATTGGGAAGTGAGGATGGCTAACGATGGCGAGGATGGAAACGGATTGCGATATGGATTTTTGGAAAAGCGTCAGGATGTCAGTTTTTCAAATGTTCAAATTTGAAATTTTGCAAAAATGTTGCTGCAGTGTGGGCATTCTTTAAAGCTAATTAAGTTCTCATTACATAAATGCAAGGACCATTTTCTGAATTTATAACAGTTTTAGGCAAATATATCGTGACAGTGTCCCTTTAAATCCCTAAAATCGACAAGGAAAAGCCAAACAGCCAACCGGCAGAATAAAATGTATTCAATGATATAAAAGAACTTTGCCGAGGGAATCCAGCAAAGTTTGACCGGAGCCATTAATCGAGCAAGGCTACGTTTACACGGGACCGGTTCCAAGCGGATCGAAATGGACCCGGTTCGAAAATCGGACCGGACAGGTTTTCTGTTTTGGATCCAGGATCCAAAACTGGGCCTTTTGTTTCGCTGGTCCAGGTGCTGGACCGGTCCCATAAAGATCCCATGTAAACACCCGGATTGGTTCCAAACATTCTCGTCCCCAGAGCCACTTGTCCCTCTTAGCCGGCTGGACCTGTGCACGAGGAACAAGGGGCTCTGGGGACACACGATTTGATTCGCTGAAATCAAACAAAGGGAGTCCAATCACATCAGCCGTTTTAAAATGCTTTATCGTTAGCATGTTTGAAACGGCTGATGTGATTGGACTCCCTCAAATCAAATCGTGTGTCCCCCAAGCCACTTTTTCCTCGTGCACAGGTCCAGCCGGCTAAGAGGGACAAGTGGCTCTGGGACGAGAATGAGTTCCAAACTGTTCCCATTCTCGTCCCCAGAGCCGCTTGTCCCTCTAAGCCGGCAGAGCCTGGGGCACGAGGAACAAGTGACTCTGGGGACACATGATTTGATTCGCTTAAATCAAACAATTGAGCCAATGTAGCCCAGAGCCACTTTTTCCTCGTGCACAGGCCCAGCCAACTAGAGGCGGCGGAATACGAGATACAAAAACCCTCAACTTGTCGCGCAACAAAAACACTGTTACAGGTTGAAGAAACTTGGGGGTCAACTTTGGCGGACCCGAGGGAGCGGGGGAAATCGAGCCTAACTTTGGCTTTGTTGCTCGTTTTTCATCGAACTCTCAACTTGTCACGGAGCAAATTTGCTGAAGTTGCGCGACAAGTTGAGAGGTTTTGTATCTCGTATTTCGCGGGCAAAAAAACGAGATTGAGTGCTAGTTCCATGCAAACAGTAGCCGATCCAGTCCGGTTCGGAACGGTTCCGGTCCGGTCCCGTGTGCGTAGCCTAATTCATCGAAAGTTCATTGCTGCACTATTGCCAAATTTACAGGCTGACGAAGTTAGCTTCGCCTGCGTGCAGCCGTGTCCTATTTCCTAAAGCGGAGAAGTGACGACGTCACTTTTCCGCTTTAGGAATTAGGAGACGGCTGCACGCAGGTTACAAATTAATTGAAGCTCGTGAAAAGGACTCGTATATACGAATATAAGCTTAGGCTTGTTTTTGGCGAAATTTTATCGCGACCACTATTTGTCGTAGTTTTTTCCCGTGCAAACAATATTTCCAAATGATTAAATTTTGAATGAAAAGATAGTTGAAATATTGTGTCATCCCGGTGAAAACAGAACTGAACTGTTTTTCGTGTTACTTCAGGTTCTGTGTTTTCCTCCCTCAAGTTCATTCACTCCAGCTGGGGCTCCGGGGAGGAGCGAAGAGCGCGGGCTCCGGTTCCCGAACAGCGGCTGGTAATCGAGCCTAGCTGCGGCGGGCGGGAAAACTCATTTTTATTAGTGATCCAGCTTTTTTGCATGATGATCGCTTATGATAATTTACCAACCGACGCTCGAAAACTCTTCACGCTCTTCAAGCATAGTACTGCTATCGAGGTCGCGGGTCGGACGCGGGGAAGAAGTGAGAGTTTACCGGTACACCATAGTACATAGGTTGCTGACCAATCAGAGCGCACGTGCGACACTCAGTTATTTTGCAAAAACCGGATATCCACGTGTGATACGCCATTTGAAAGACGTTGATCAGTGAATTTCATGTAGCTAGAGCATTCACGAAGGTCTTCACGACTCAAAAGAAATAAATGAAATACCTATCAAGAATTTCCTGAAGCCAGTGACTAAGAATAGTCTTTCTCACTACCTAGATTGAGAAGGCACGTCTTTTGCTCCACTCCGAGTGTTTTTACCTTGCATCAACTCAGACTCATCGAGATCAGGCGTGCTTTGCACCCTCGACATGTTTGACTGAACGGGTTGACTCTGCCGCAATTGACCAGAATGCAATATTACAAACCAATCACAGGAAAACCGAATTAGTTTCTCAAACCAATGCTCAAGGCTCTCTCTTGCTTTTCGATCCCCGAGCCCCCCCCCCCCCCCCCCTTTGTTCCTTCGTTCGCTTTGCTGGCGTGTGATCGCGTTCAACACCTATTCTTCCCATTTGATCGAGGCTACAGGCTTGACGGGAGAGGGGGGAAGCACTTCTCTAGTGGGATTGTGATGGGGCCTTATTTTCATGACTTGATTGACCATAATGGGGTTGCATTTACTACAATGGGGTCGCACATTTCCGGGATTTTGGGGGTAAAAAAAATTCGGAAAGTAGCGATTTCAAAATGAGAAGATTCGTTAGTGCTGTTGTTTCATAATTTAGCAATCGACTCACAATAGAATCGCAAATATTTGCCCAAAAAGTGCCCGAGATGGGGTTTGTAATTGGCCACAGAATAAGACAATAAAGGAGTACGGGTTCTGAGAGGCAAGAGGCTACACGCGGTTTGAAAAACTAAATAGAAACAGCGATCACTACATTGTCTTTCGCAAGGAAATATCAAGATATTTTTATTCGTAGTTAGGGCAAGTACAGAGACAAGTGTACGAACGGACATGGAAGCAACAACAACAATTTAACTAAAAGAAGTGTCCGCGTCACGCTAAACAAAATGTATGTGCTTTTGTCACTGTAAAGCGGATGTGTTTATAAAAATGTTATACTACTTTTACTTTTCTTTCCCTTTAGTGGCCAAATGCTTCATCGAATGTTGGCAACCGGATTTTTATCTCGTTTAGGAGTTTTTGGGATGCACTTAAAGGAATGTAAAACACCGTCAATCAATCGACGAGCTATTGATAATCACAAGAGTAGTTGTAAACTTCATTGGCTTGAAATTCTCCATTGCTGAGTTTGAAAAGTTTACAAAATTAATGATAAGCAGTGATAAGGTTCCTGCAAACCATGTGTCACAAATACAAAATTAATTGATCATTTTTAATCGATTTCGATGATTATCGATATTAAATCGATTAGAATCGAAAATCAGATACTTTCCTGTTCGATTGCTCATCGATTATCAATACCAATCGATCAATTGTTATCGATTGTTGTCGATTTTCATGGGTCATTGATTTCATTGGATTGTTCAGGTCCTGATTGGATGCAGCTTACTGTTCATGCGTGTAATTTTCTTCGAAAAGTTTCTCTGCTACTGAAAAGCAACACTGTTATCCATCTATCCAAAAACAAAAATGAATGCAATACAACCGTGGAAATAAAAGAGTGGTAAAGTGACGACGTCACAAAAACTAAATCTGTGAAATTATGGGATTTACCAAGATATTCTGAAACTACATGATGAAGAATGCCTACTTGCCAAATATCAGCATCGTATTTCAATTTGGGGGTGAGATATTGACCCCTTTCATGCATACAAATCCTTATAATTTTGTCTTTTCTAAACGGTTTAGAAAAGAGACAAAATTACAAGGATTTGTATAGAGTCACTGAAGCATGAAAGGGTCAATACCTCACCTCCAAATTGAAATAAGATGCCGATTTTTGGCATATTTAAATATTTGTGACGTCACACTTTACCACTCCCCACTCTGGAGTCTCTATTTTCATTGGTTCGCGGTAAGCACTACCTCTATTGTTTTTTAGGGTATTGTTGTGACGTGTTATCTATTGTTTCAATATCAATGAAATGTCTCGTTCCGAGAGGTAGTGGGTGACCAAAATAATTCTGAGGAACTTTCATATCAAATGGATATGATATGCACAGCATTGAATTGAAATTATTAATCAATATATTCATTGGGCAAAGATTCGAAAACCCAGCATTACGAAGCTTACTCTTTCTGTGTGCAATTTTCTTGCAGGCGTTTTTTTCTGATTCTGAAAAGCAACATTGTTATCCATGCAAATCAACAATGAATGCAATTAATACAAACGTGAAAAACAAGACTGAGCAACATTTGTATCGCCAAGAATCAAAATAAATCAATCATTGGATAAAGATTAAGAAACTTTCCAAGGATGTTCAACTTTGTGGGAGATAATTTTCAACTTCTTAAAAGCAACATTGTTATCCCTCTACCCAAAAACAACAATAAATGCAAAAAATACAACCATGAAAAACAATGGAGCCTCGATTTAACGATGTACCAGGGACTGGGCATCATCGGAGACACAGGGACGAAAGTCGCAAGAGTGTCCCTGTAGTAGCACTTTAAAGTACCAGTCCCACAACCCATTCGAATGCTTGCCTTGAGGAAAATGGGCTCATTATGTCAATGTTTCGTAAAATCGAAAACCTCAATATAACGGATTTGCGAGGTTTGTTAAATCGAGGTTCCACTTTACTGAGGAACTTTTATATCAAACAATTCAGATGTTCAGCATCAAAATAATCGATTGGATAATGATTTAAAAAATTAATAAAACCCAGCATATGACGCTTACTCTTTGGGTGTGCAATTATCTTGCAGATGCTTTCTTTCTGAAAAGCAACACTGTTATCCATCCATAAACAACAATGAAGGCATTCAAATACAAGCATGAAAAAAGAACTGAGAAACTTTTATATCAACATTCTTGTCCCCATAGCCCTTTTCGTTTCTCTTCGCCGACAGGGCCTTGGCACGAAAAACTAAGGGCTCTGGGGACATAGGATTTTCAAAAAAATTCTACTTTTTTTATTGGCTGTTGAGAACAAAGAAATCTTCAACGGAAGTCAAAATGTTCGCTGGCCACCATATTACAACACACAACATGTAGAAGCATCAATGCTATATACATGAAGTCTGGAAGTCCTAGAATCTCGGACTGGAAATCCTGTGTCTCCAGAGCCCTTCGTTTCTCGTGCCAAGGCCCCACCGGCTAAGAGAAACGAAAAGGGCTATGGGGACGAGAATGTTATAACAAATGCTCTACACAGAACTTTCCAAAACCAATTGCAGTTTTCTTCTACACGTTTAGGTGCTTCTGAAAAGCAACATCACCCATGCAAAACAACAATCAATGCAGTTAAACAAAACCATGGAAACAAGACAAATGAATTTGATATCAAAAAGAATTGTTCAACAGTGCAACGCATTAAAATGAAATTATTAAAAAAAAGATCCCACAACCCAACATTACGAAGCTTACTCTTTGCGTGTACAATTTCCTTGCAGACGTTATTCTGCCTCTGAAAAATAACATTACAAATCCACCCAAATGCAATAAAACGCAATCAAATTCAAACATGGAATAAAGCAGTAAGAAACGTTTACATCAAACAATTCAAGTGCACAAGATCTTAATAATATAATCCATTGGACAAAGATAAAAAACACTCCAGAACCCAACAAATAAAGCTTACTCTTTGGCTGTGCAATTGTTGCCGATGGCTTTCTACTTCTGAAAAACAACATTATTATCCATGCAAGACAACAATGAATGAAATGCAACAATGGAAAACGAGCAACTTTTCTATCAAATAATTCAAATGCATTGCAACGAAATTATTAATTCATTGGATAAAGATTATTATTATTAGGGAACTTTTTAAAACTCAACATATAAAGCTTACTGTTTGTGCACGATTTTCTTGCAGATGTTTTACTGCTTCTGAAAAGCAACATTGTTATCCATGCAAAACAACAATGAATGCAATAAACACAAAAATGGACGAAAGCACTCGGAAACTTTTATCACAAATGAATCAGCTGTACACCTGATATCAATCTAATGTACTTCATTCAAGAGCCTGTTAAGTGAAATGTCATAGTTATGAAATTACCCTTTTGAAATACACGATTCCAAATTTTGACACGGCTAAGGCCATTTTACAAGCCCTCTGCCCTCTGGCACAAGAAGGTCAAGGAAACGGGGACGAGTTTAATCCAAAAATACCGTGTCCTGACGTCATTTTAGTGCCCAATGCTTGTTTATGCTGTCATTTTCTTGGAAGTTAACATGTCAAGCGATTCAGTTATTAGCGAATTGTCAGAAATATCCATCAACTCCGAGGAACAAAAAACTGAAGAGGGAAGGGATGAAGTTTCTGGCACCAAAATGACATCAAATGCTGACATCACGGGGCAAAATAGCACGACGTTATAAAGCTTTAGAATCGTATAATTCAAAAGGTCATTTTATTAACTAAACCAAAACATCTTCACTTCGTTAGGCAATTTAAATAAAACACTAAACAAAATTTCCAAAAACCTAGCAAAAAGCATGTGCAATGACGAAATAAGCTTACTGTTGGAGTGAAAAATTTTCTTGCAGACGTTTATCTGCTTCTTAAAAGCAACATTTCTATCCAAACAAACAACAATGAATGCAGTTAAATACAACCATGAAAAGACCAAACGTTTACATTAAATTGGATGCACACCATCAAAATGAAACTGCACTTAAATCTAAAACACATATTTGATGACAATTTAATAACGCAAGTTGGAGTCCTCAGATTCCAGATGAATGCGCAATGTTTGCCCAGGTATTAATTTCTTCGATTCTGAAAAGTAACACTGAAGCTTACACAATACATGAATGTAAACAACAAAATAGTTTGATAAGATCAATTGTGAAGCAATAACTCAAGCATAATGCATAAATAAATTGAACTGCATTGAAGATAATCATTTACTAAACAAGGTTTCTTATAGCAGTGGCAGTGGCAAAATATAAAATGCAAAACAGCAGAAAACTCTCAACAGCAGGGCGATAATGAATCTACAAGAATTAAACATTAAACAATTAATTTCCTCGTCATCGTCACCACCCCTGTCATCATGTTACCAAAGTTAAATTACTATTTTTGACATGTAAAAAAATTTCTTGAAATGGTATGATGATACAAGAGGTTTGTTAGTTTCCATTATACACCTATCAATGTAAATCCTGTGGGGGGGGGGGGGGAGTGCGGGCATAGGTGGGGGATTTGACAGTTGTTATCGTCCCGTATTGCGGGCTTTTGACCGTTTTAATGGCCTTTCTAGCGACATTTTATTGACTTTTAGTGACTCTTTTGACCATCTACAATTGCCCTGGGGCCGGGAAATTGAACAGAAAATCTCAGCTCAGTTCAAATCCTCACCTATGCCCGCACTCCTCCACCCCCGCGGGATTAAAATTGACAGGTAGTAGTACATTTGGCTTGTAGGGGAGTACTCTCCTTCGCAGTCGTTTTTGGGATGCCACGCAATGAACCATGACATCACAAAAAACGGCTGAGAAGGAGACTAGTTGGGGAGGACAGAGCAATCCTGTGTACTTGCCCATCTTTGCGTGACTGAAAGGTTTAGAGAGTCACATATTAATCTTTAAAAATATGCCTAACAATGACAATACAACATATAGTAGGAAATAAAAACGAACTGTTCCAACTTTAAGTGGATTGTCAAGTCAGGAAATGGAAAAATTAATGATACCCAAACCAGACAGAGCAATGTCGCTACGGTTAATTAAATAACTCGACAAAAACATAACATGACTTTACAAGCTGAGTCGCGGTGGGCCCTTTCAGCTCCTGTGAAAGGTCAAATAATATAATACACCAAAACAAACAATTTAACATCACGTTATAACACAACAAGGTGCTCATTCTAAAGATGTTTGTTACATAGCAAGCATGCATCACAGAGTAAAATACACAAGGCATATTTTAAATGTATAACACATTTGTGATGTAACATTTTTTACTTTAAAAACGTGTTAAGCATTTCAATGACTTCAAATAGTTTAATACAAATATCGGATTAAATGAAAGTAAAGTATAACCTGTAATTGCTACCCTTTAAATACCCAGCAAATACATTTAGAACAATTTATTAAGGCCCTGTACTCGGGACCACTCCATTGATGGCTCCATCCTCCAATGAGATCGTGCAGGGGTCTGCAAGTGAAGTCATTTGATGCACAGTAACAAAATTCACACAACAAACAAAATGCGTTCTTTAATGTCATGCCCAGCAGTTTTACTTATGTCCAATCCTGTAACTTCTATAATGTTTACAAAACGATAACATAAATAGATTACAAATGCAGCACTGCTGTCTACAGGCAAACTAAAAAAATGATTGCAAAATATACATGATACAATTTTCTAATCAAAAACCTAAATCAAAATCATTGTGCGTAGGACACAAAAATCCTTGGTATAAAAGAGATCTTTTGAAATACAGCATTCCTGTGACACGTCTTCATCTTCCTATAAAGCAATAGATGACAGCAATACTATTTTAAGCAAGATTTGTAAAACTAACAATGGTCCTTAATTAATTAATTCGTTCAACTGAACATTGATAATACAGTCATTCCTAATACAAAAATCAATTATCTTACAATGGCCACATTTCACAGGGCCAGAGTAACCCAGAACATTAATTCTACAACAACCAATTAATAAATAAAAAATGAAATGCAAAAGTATTAATAGTCACTTTAGTTATAGCAATGATGAATCTCAAAAATGTATAATGACTGATCAAACTCACTCATGACAGAATATGCACCGTCTTACAAGCTGACCTTAATGCAATTCTTTGAGTTTTCTCTTGTCCTTCTTCTAACATTTTAAGCAGTTAACCACACAACTCTAAGCTCATCATAATCATCATTAGCAAATGGCAACAATGAAGAAACGGTCATATTATTTGCACTTGAACATCAAAATGGTCAAACATCGTCAAAATTATTGTTTGCCAAACAAAGGGACGATACAATATGTATTAATAAAGAGTTTATATGGATACGAAGTTTAACAGCAAAAAATCGAAATATTATTGACTTTCATTATTTAAACACTTACAAGTAATGAAATAAGTATTAAGGAAAAAATAGTTTATTAACCCATTGACTCCTGGAGATTTGTGAAAAAAAAAACGTGTTTTTTAGACATTTTGAACATTTTCTAGTCAGTTATAGTCTAAATGAAGGGGTGAGTGCAAAAGGGTGCTAAGTGACGATTTTGTGTGTGTGTTTTTTTTTTCCCTCAAAAGTGCCTGAATTTTTGCATGTGGTTTTCAATTGAAAAGAAAACATCACCATGTATTTAATCGAAGGTGGCCTTAAATACGAACTTGAAAACGTTTTCTATTTGCAGTATCGCCAGCACGGGTTCTTGGAAAGGGTGCTTTGGTTTAAAAAAAAAAAGAGGCGAGAGAACGCGAAAAGAAAAACATTCGGCCTGAGGTGGTGTCGAACCAACCCCCTAGAAAAACGATGACTGACCTGCAGAGCAGCGCGTAGATCGCTTGCGCCAACAAAGCAATTGTTAGCAGCTTAGGCTAATTTATTTGATTGTAATACTGGTTTCGGCTCCATCAACTGGCGGTTAAAGTGATGCTTCACTGGTTTCATTGTTCAGCGAAACAAAAGACTTCTTTTGTTTCTCGTGCGGCAAAAGATGCCGGCAGAAAACGGGAGGTTTTTCGCATACGTTATTTCTCGAAAACGAAGAGCAAACCAGCGAAAAAAAATACATGGTGATGTTTTTCTATTCAATTGAAAACCAGATGCAAAAATTCAGGCACTTTTGAGGAAAAAAAAACACACACACACAAAATCGTCACTTAGCACCCTTTTGCACTCACCCCTTCAAATATCCTTCAAATTTCTCCAAAATGCATTTGCAGAATGAAGGCATGCCAGGGTTTTCACTAGTATCGCATTTAATGATATTTTAGCTCGGGCATGCACACAAATCAAAATTTCGAAAGTTACCCACGTCTTTAGGCTTTTCGATTTCTTTATTTTTATTTTTCGCTTTTCCTTTCTGCTTTCCTCGTACCTTTTATATGCTTTTGTTGGCCTTTTACTGGGCTTGCTTTCGGTTCAAGAATTGCCACGAAAGCATCATTGAGACGGGAAATACTCAACATGGAGTAGCCAAGGGTAAGTGAGGGAAATTTTCCTCCTAGTTTTAGGCTGAAAATTCTAAGTGTTTTCCTGCATATTTCAAGCTCCATTGGCCCAATCAATATCAACTGGGTATCATTGGAAGCTCTTTTTCTTCTGTAGAACTGGGATAAATGGGATTCCTATTTTGGTCAAAGCTGATGATGTCAGAAGCGGAACAAAGGTCAAGGTCCGTCATGGCCGGTTACGGCCGGTTTAGGAGTCAATGGGTTAATGATCACACCCCATACAGACATCACTACAAGACATGGTTAAAATAAATGCATACCTATACAACTGAAGTTTCTATCTACTGCTGTGGTCCCTGCTGTCCCCCTGAGGGTCCCCCTGGTTGTCCTCCTGGGGGTCCTTGTGGCTGCGGCTGTGGTTGTTGTGCCGGGATGCCAGGTTGTTGTGGTTGTCCAGCTTGTTGATAGGGATAGTAGTAACCTTGCTGTCTGTAATATTCTGCCCAGGCTTGTGTGTAATCAGGCTGACCTCCCTGAACTGCAGGTGGACCTGTAATCATTAGTTTTTTACAATTACATTAAAGCCACCCCTCAAACATTAATGAAATAAATAAGCCACCCCTACTACCACTACCACTACCACTACCACCCCCTAATTTGGTAGATACAGCTCTATAAGTACAAGACATTACACTTGTCCCAAAAAAATCCATCACAACTACACTCAGGATTAAAAGAAAAGAAGCTACGGTGAAAAGCTTGGGGTTATTGTCATTGCCTTATAAGTCAAACATTGAACAAAACCCTTGTTATGTCACTACAGACATCCACTAAAACTGACCTCTGGTGTTCATGGTTGTCAAAATAAGCCGACAACCAGCGCATCTCACCGGCTATTCCAAATACTGTGCCAGCTACTCCAAATGTTAATAGGTCAGTTCTGAGCATGATATTGGAGAAATAAAATGGAAATAGCCACCTTCCTTTTGGATGGAACCTGCTACTCAAACTTACTGACAACCCTGGGTGTTTGTTACAAATACGCACTATACCTGGTGTGGCTGGTCCAGTAGCCGCTACCGCCTGCTGCTGGTAGAGCTGTTGGTAATAAGCAGCCCATGCGGCAGAATAATCTGGCTGGCCTTGAGCTGTAACAGATCATAAAATAATTTAAATCAACACCACAACATCAAAGAAAAACAGAGTACTACATCTACACATACAGTAGACAGCCATTGAAAGTAAAGCAGTGACTTTGCTAACAAATGTATCACAAGCATTCATGCATGGCACATGAAGCTGAAGATCCAAGTTTCAGTATGTGCATGTACGCTACACATGTACATGTACACTACAAGAGCAAGACTAGAGTGAGCTATTTTGTTAAGAGCAAACTTTTGCAATTTTACAAATTTATTGTTCTGATCTACAGTCATGTAAAACCCCCCATTGGAAGAAAGCAAAAGGACACTTCATCATGGTCCCAGCTAAATACAAGCACCACAAAAATAGCAATTTAATTACAAAATAATTCTATTTTCTTAAGTGGACACCTCTCCTTAGACAGCACATTTTCTGCATCCAGGGTTACCTGTTAACAAGACTTTCAACTCTAAAATGTATTTGACATGATGGAGGAGTGATTTACAAGGTTCATAAGAATGTAAATACAATCCAAAAACAGTTGTCTTACCTTGACCAGGCTGTTGCCCTTGCTGCTGACCCTGTTAACCATCAAAAGCCATTAGGTTTTGCACTAGATATTATTTTACAACAACATTTTTGAATGCGACTGGTTATCAGCAACACTATTTGAGCACTAATAGGACAGTTTACTCATCATGCTTGTAATTGGACAGTGCAACAGGAAAGTTTGTGCACACTATTATAAAGACAGTCTGGGCCATTTCCATATAACAAAAAAGTCAACTGTAATAATGGTTAACCACTGGTTATTGTTTCTAAAATTTTATCACAGAACATTGGTGTCAGGGCTCAAGACTTTTTGGCTCATAGTAACAGGTCTGATTTTACTAGCCAAAACTAAAATTGCACTAAGAAGATAACAGAAAAGGGTAATTCTTATTACTTGTCTTTTGCTAGTTTCACTAATTTGTATTTATAGGATTGGCTAAGCTCAGAAATTTCTGATTGTTTTAAAGGCAGTTAATTCTATGAAATCCACTCACAGTTCCGTTTTTATTAGTTTCTCTTCCATCATTTTGCCTTATTCATTCAAAATAACTTTCATTGTTGTTTTTATCCAGTATTCCAGTGCTCACAATTTTTACTAGCCCAAATGGCTAGTGAAAGCACAAAACCTACTTGCCAAAACTGAAATTTCACTCTAGCCTGTGGCTAGTTGGATACGATTAGTCTCGAGCCGAGTGTTCCAAAACAAAGAAACAGCAGCCATGTTAGTTTCCCAAACCAATCCTCTATCAATTTTTATGCAAACATCCTCTTTTGTTTCAGTAGTCCAATACAGCCGCTTGGCCACTTCATTGGTTAATAAAACAGTTCCTTACTTGTTGCTGAGGAGCCTGCTGTTGGCCAAACTGCTGCTGCGGTTGTGGCTGCTGGCCAAATTGCTGGGGCTGTTGCTGTTGAGGCTGCTGGCCATACTGCTGCTGCTGTTGTCCGTACTGTCCGTACTGTGACCATCCCCCTTGCTGCTGCTGTTGCTGCGGCTGCGGCTGCTGCTGTTGCGGTTGCTGCTGTTGGTTCCAGCCAGGTTGGTTCCAATTTTGTCCTTGGTTGTAACTGTTGCCTCTACCCCCTCTTTCACTTTCAATCTTTTCCCTGATTAGTTGTTGGGCATGTTGAATCTGTTGATCCGTACCTTTAAGTGCAAATACATGTATTATAAACATTACTATGGTTTAAGCCATATAACTTTACAGCAGAGACACATAATCTGCCTGCCAAAAAACATGAAAATCAAGAGGCTAAAGATATGATAATTCTTGGCAATCCTGTTGACTATGCCACAGTTCAATACATGAAGCAAAATACTACCTACCGATTCAAGGGAACAACAGACCGGTAAAATAAGCCAAGTTTAGGCCCATGCTGTTTTTATCGGTTTATTTTTATTATCTTCTCATCTGACAAGGCTACTGTAGCATCATAATAATTTTATACACAGTGCACCAAAACTGTAAGAGTACCATTCATTCAAATTATATATTAATGATTTGTTAATTCCCTGGTGTCAACACCAACAACTGAAGAATTCCGGTTGGCTAAAATATTCTGTTTGTACACTTAAATTGTCCAAGAAAAATGTACCTCGAATGACAAAGCTCTTTGTTGGAGAACTTTCAGGAATTGCTCGGTTTAATTCCACATGAGCACCAGACAAACTGATAATCGTTCTGATTGTTTCCCCTCCTACAAAGAACAAGTACACATAACACATGCTGAACTATTTATTTCTAGCTTCAGTTCATCCTCATTAATTGTCCGCACGAATTTACAATTATTTAACTTTATTTCTATTTGAACACATAATTTCTCTAATGCATCTTTTGGCCATGTACGTTTTGACAAGACTCGCATTTTTTGAAGCCCTTTCTTTATGCAACCTACAATGTGGGAGAAAAGTGTTGGGAAACATACCACATTTCTAGGGAAATTGACTGCTGGCCCACTTTCCCCTAGCAATGTCGATAATTGACCATCCCACACACAAAGACAATTGTAAGGATACGTATATTTCTCAACAATGCTTGTAGGGAGGGGGCTTAAGAAATGAGAAAGATCTGCATTGAAAACAACTCTTTGCAAAGAAATAAACACAAAAATATGACAATAATACGAGGCGGCCATCTGTCATCAACAACAATAACTAAAAAAACCTGCGGAAATCAATTGTTTAAAGGAAGGAACATGTATGTGTATCTCAACATAGAGAGTATTGTACTAAAATATCCAACATCTTGAATTTAGTCAAACTCTGCCAATAATGGAGTTACTTGTCAACTCTTTCATGTTTAGAACATATTGTAAATAGTTTATTTTTTAATTTTCTTGCTTTGCTTTTGATAAATGCTACCAAAATGCGCATTCATATTTGTTCTAAATACACACGTTTTCACTTACCTTTTCCGATAATAAGTCCACACTTATTTCCTGGTACAGGGTATTCAACAGTGTTTATTCCTGGTGTGTTTGCAGGTGGACCCCTGGGGGGTGGACCACCTCGCTGCCGAGACTGAAGAACGAAAAAATAGACAATTAACAAGCCAAACACTCCTTTGCAATGATGTATTAAGGAAACACACAAATGAAATTGGAGAGAAACACCCTTCTTTAAATCAATATAATCATGTAGATCAAATTCCATGTAAAAGTTTAGGAGATCATGTAAACCTAACAATTGTATTGCAAGATAATGATCGCAAACAATACATTTACAGGGTTCTTGCTAAATATTTTCATAGAAGGTAAATAACTGAAAATAGCAGGTAACTTTGTTACCTGCCCCTCCCGCCGGGGGTGTCCAGGGGCAGAGCCCCGGTGGGGGCCCAGAGGGCGAAGCCCCCGGGAGCAATTGAGTTTTCAGTGATTCAAAGTGTCTTTTGACACGTCGGTTTCTTACTTACAGTTCATGTGACTGTGGCTCTTACAATAATAAATATTGTGCAACGTGTATCGTTTTTTTTTTATTCTCTTATGTACTTTTCTTCAACAAGTTTAATATTAGGACCTGCTTTGAAATAGTACTAAGCTTTAACTGCAACAGGGAAAAGACAAGTGCGAAAAACTTAGAATTCAGAAGACACTGCGCGGGCAAGCGAGTTCAAGTGTTAACTTGACGTTCGTATCGATCACTGTCTCGTGTCAGCAGCTGTTGAATTGATTTAACACTCAGCAAAAACAAAGCAGGTTATGCCATTTAATTGATATTTACTCACCACCGTTTTTTGGACGCTTTGGTTGAAAACCAAATTCAAAGAGAGCTTTCTGGCGTTTCGCATGACTGGACGCCATTTTTGTAAACGTTTCTCAAGGGATTGTGGGGGGTTTCCTGGCCGCGAGAGGAATGGAAAGAAAACATGGCAGACGACGTTTCGAGGCGGCCGAAACAAGCTGGATTGCTTCAACAAATTATGCATTTTCAAAGCGGTAACATCTGCTAGATATCTTCACAGCACTGGTTGGAAGGGGAAAGCAACATTTTCCCATAAACGCGATGGGATTTCACCTTTGATCAGACGAACATTTATTGGATAATCACGGTGAATATCTCAGTGAAACAGCCGGTAACATTTACTTGAACAGCCGGTAAAAATAACCGGTTACCGGCCCTTAACAAGAACCCTGCACTTATGTTTTAGTTGCTTATTATGATGATCAAAGCAAAATCCAAATATAAAACATTCAATACGCTTCCAGAAAATATACACTCACGTGGGGTTTGGATTGATGCTTTGCACACAATTTCGCTTGGAATCCAAACTCTGCTTTTACATGAAGCAACTGGCAGTGGTTCTACCCCCCCCCCCCCCCCCCCCTGTAAATGGGCTGCTAGTCCATTGCAGGGTTAACCTTCAGCATTATTTTGCCAGTACCCATTTATACAGCTGGGTGGAGAGAGGCACTGTGCTTCGGCCGAGGCCATTCAATCCGGATTCCAGCGCACTAACCATTAGGCCACATCGCCTCCCGCTGATGTGTAACCTTAATGCTAAATATTGTAAAAATGTCAATATTGTCACCTGTTCTACTATCTCTTGGATCAAGCTCTGGACTTTCTGGACCTGTTCTGGAGTACCTTGGACAGACGCCATTCGATCAGGTGCGTTAGAGTTATCCTCTGTAACAAAAGAGGATAGATGATGTTAGTATGTAGTAGTTTAAAATGCAACAAAAAAGCTACTAGCAAACTGAACCTGTCTTCCACATTATCATAATGAATGAAACTGAATCATAAAGCACACTAATTGGAATACTTAGCTCCATGGTTGTTCTCACTGATACAAACACCCACCATACTTTTGATCCATGGCATAAGAGTTCATATACCAACCAATCAAAACTCAAGAATTGCAAGATACAGTGGCCAGTTTTTGACAATGCAATTTCAAATTGTTGTCATTCTATACATAATCTTTGCACTCATTTCCCGTTACAGATATTGGTGAACAGAATAAAACAACTATAAAGGTAAAAACATTCTGCTCTGCTTAAAGCCACAAATAATAACAACATTTTTCAACTCTTTTGTTCTTGTTTTCTAATTGAATTTGGAAACTAATATCATGGGTGACAAATTCCTCCCTACTTTTGGCGTGAAATTTCAGCGTTAAATTGTAATTTCACATGTGAAGTTATAAAACTGCCATGGCAATGTTTGGCTCAATACTATAAACAAGTCAAAAACCCAAGATTATGAGCATAATTTGTCACCTGTGATATTAAAAGGTAATCAAATCATGTACCAGTGAAATTTCACTTGCATTTTCTCAAAATTCTAATAATTTACCTCGCCTTTAAAGTGCACCTAACCCCAAAATACTTTTTTCGCTAAAATACACCTTTGTACCAGTTTGAAACGCATTGCACCTTTCGTTTCTCCTTTTCACCAAATTCTGCCTATTGATAGCATTAGGAAAACTGTTCATCATTTGTTCCACGACCAAGTCAGAAGGGGAGTGGGTCTATTCTTGATTTGACGTCACAAATTGATTTGCATCGCATCAAGTCTTTGTAAACATGCATTCAAATCAGTTTGTGACGTCAAATCAAGAATAAACCCACGCCCCTTCTGAATCGGTCTTGGAACAAATGATGAACAGTTTTTCTAAACTTTTAAATGCTATAAATAGCCAGAATTTGATGAAAAGGAGAAACGAAGGTGGAATGCATTTCGAACTGGTACAAAGGTGTATTTTAGCGAAAAAAATATTTTGGTGTTAGGTGCACTTTAAATTATAACAATTCTGACAAACCACACATGAAATTATTTCCTAAGTTCACTTACCACCATTTGATTACCCATACTAATAGAACATCCATCTTTTTCAAGGCATCTGTTTTTTTTTTGTGAAGAAAACATGAAAACTTACTCATATTAAACTGCACTTTTGCTCCAGATTCTGCTTGTATTCTTTTGATTGTTTCACCATTCTTTCCAATAACAAAACCCACAATATCTCGTGGAACAGGCACCTGCCAAATCAACAAAAAAAAGCTGGAACTGCATGTATGGTCTAACAATGTGGGGGAAATATGAAATTACCTGTGTTCAAAAGATGTCAGAAATTATTTAAATACAAGCTATTCTACAATTATAATGTCAAATCTGCGTTAGGCCAAGTGTACCTAAGGTACTGGAGTTTATTCCAGCTTCTGTAGCTACAGTAGGAGTTTATCCCAGCTTTGTAGTATGAAGTAGTTCGTAGTATTTTGCCTCACCCTGGATGGTATTATTTGCCCATTACAGGGTTATCCAAACCATTAAACGTCTTTATAACATAACTGAGATACTACATGCACTCTTATTAGTTGATAGGTGTGTTTACATGTAGATGAGAGTATGAAAACATGGCTGTGACCTTTTAGTTTTGTGCATATTGTGTATTTATAGAAAATATCCATACTCCCCCACAGAAGGGATTGGAAATTCCCGAGGGAGTGGGGGGTTCTCAAAGAGCAAAAAGTTTAAAGAAATGTACCGGTATGAAGTTTAATTGGAATTCCCAGAGGGGTGGGGGTCTTACAAAAAAATCCCTTCTGTGGGGGAGATTTCAATATTTTATGGAACTAAACATTTTTAAGAAATATTTTATAAATGAATCCAGTGACTGATCGAACTGGAGGCCAGTGCCCTAACCATTATCATCAACATTAATCATTGCACACTTAAAACCAATAGCGAAGCGGGCGAGTGACAAGACTCCAACAAACAAAGCCATTGATCCTAAAACACTTTTGACACAAAAACTTTGCTTACATTCCCTCTATTTCTCTCAGAACATGCAATTGTTTTCACGCTGGGGTGCAATAATTTCCATTCTATTTTTTAGACCTCACATGCTATGCTATTGTAGACCTGAAAAAGGCGGCATTTTACATAAATGTACGCACCTCTAACTGTTGCATGCCGGGCTGATTTCTATCCATGTTATGTCTGTTTCCTTTGTAGTCCAATCCAGGTGTGTTTTGCTAAGATTCAATATGTTAACAATGTTAAATTATTGAAAACCAAAGACTGAGGTAACCAAAGAGAAATGCCATTCTACAAAGTGAGGGCAGTGACCCCAAAAAAAGTCACACACAAACAGACCAGTTCCCACCTCGCATATATTTTATTATTCTTTGCTATTACAAAAACATTTACAACAATTAATAAATTATAAAGTCAATAATGGCAAGGAAACCTAATAAAAACCACAAAGGCTTGTAAACTTAGGATCCCTCACAAGAAAGTTCAAGAGGACTAATTTACAACAATTTTGAGGACACTTCAAAAGCACATTCAAAAGGGGCATTGGGTTGGGGTGGGGAGGGAGTATTTATTACAGTTCAGGGCTGAAAATAATTTCCTTGGAGTCTCCGGTCACAATGACCGGCCAAATAAGTTTTAGCTCAGCCACACCTCGTTTCTGGCCGGACAAATATTTATTGCACTCTGCAATTTTTCCCAAGTACCTAATCTAGTTCCCTTACTAAAACAACATTGTTGTCGAACAGCACTGAAGAGTAAAGTGATAATGCTGTCAACAAACAAAAGGGAAAAAAACACACCAGAAATGTGATGCATATCAGACTACCATGTGCGAGACTTGAGCCAGATGTTGTTCGTTTTTCACTTTGAAAACTTAAAATTTACTATTAAAGGTGGACAAATGAAATGGACTTGAAATAAACTTTGTTCGATTTAAACTTTCACAAAGTGAAACGAACAAACTGGATGAAAAGCGATAAAGTATTTTAAAATTTCAAGCCATGAAATCGAGCCATGAATTAATTTTATTACAGTCCTTGTCAATTCAGCCAATATTTCAATTCTCATGACATGTGCAGCAACAATTTTTATTGAAATATTTCACTTTTCCATAACCTTTCTGTTCTTTTTGAGCACTGGCGAGAATACAATCACCTTTCACGTTCATTTTTGCATTCAGCTTGTGTTTGCAGACATACAAATGCCGCATAACAATGAAAATGACACCAAATGAAACACGAATAAACCTGAAAAGAAGTGAAAGTTTTAATTATACCTGTTACTTTTTTCTGAGCTTCGGAACTAATTTGCGTGGTGGAGAAAATGAAGAACGTTTTAACTTGAGTCTCGAGGTTCACGAACCTTAAGTCTTTTCCCCTGCGAATCTATTTTCTTTTCACTTTGACAATACAGCGAGAGAGGCATTCTGATAGTCAACAACAACAAAGAAACTTTATTTCCTTGATTTGATTGACTGTGACCGGTCAACATGACGGCAATGTGAAAGTTTGACCGGACAAAACCCCAATCAGGCCGGACATTGTCCGTTGACCAGCCGTTATTTTCAGCCCTGCAGTTACAGTTACAGTACCGCTCAAAAGCAAATTGACAGTCCGTTGAGCCTCGATCCTCGATACTCGAAAATTTCGAGTTTCGAGGATCGAGAATCGAGGATCGAGTATCAAGTTTAGAGTAAAGAAAGTTAATGAGCTAGTCGCTTGACTGATCTCTCGAGAAATAAATTTCTCAAATAGACCGCATTCGTGTATGTTGTACAGCAAATTTCAAATTCCAAATTTGATCTACGACTTTAAACTTCCGTGGCAAACTACATTGAGTATTTATTTACTTAATTAGACAGATACCCTTTGCAAATTTAGTGTGTTATAAGAGCAATGTTGAAAAATACTGATGAATGGTTAACGGCATGTTTACGGACCGCTACGGTTTTGCTAGAATTGTACAAATATCCACGAAAAATTCTTTCACAAAGCGAGCGCGGTTTTACATTTCAAGATAAATTTGCATAATGTTGTTTACTTTCAATTCCAAATTTTCGTTCTCAGCGAGAAATTTTGATGGAGTTTTAATATTTCGGCTTTCACGAAAAGGAAAGTTTAAGAAATATATCAAACCAAATAAAAAGGCTCAGGTTGTATTTTACTGGTATGCAAAGTTAGGCTAGACGCGATGGCGCTACTGCCGTCGACTTCTGCAACTTTATATTTTTACGGAGTTTTATTTTGATTGATTTTGAAAACGGCTTCAGATTGTGAAAGTTAAATCACGTCGAAAGTTTCCATTGCCGACTGCAGTTCGTCATCAAGTTTTTAACACAAGTTGTCAAAAAAATGACGTGCAGTGCGTGAAGACATCGTTCGGTCGAATGTTTACACGCGATAATGGTTGACGCGAAACACTTGTACTTGAGGTGTGAGCCGCTATTATTATTTCTTCAAGAAATAAATCGTTTTCTCGAAAGCCCTTTCGAGTTTGCATATTCGAGGAAGCCTTATTTCTTGATCCTCGAAACTCGATCGTCGATTCTCGATCCTCGAAAACTTCGAGGATCGAGGGTCGAGTTTCGAGGATCAAGTCGAGACTGTCAACTTACTTTTGAGTGGTACTGTAGTAGATAGGGGCTGCTATGGGAAAGAGTTCAACAGATGTGTAAATTGACCTGAAGCAGTCCCAAGCTAAACAGAGAGGTCTAAAATTAATATCAGACCAGTACTCTTGGTGAAGCCTTCGATAACAACATTTTCATCTTCTTTTTCATTATTATTTAACGACAAAAGGAACTGGATTTTCAATGATTCAAATTCCTGTTTTCCCATCATCACCTGCCAGTTCCTGTTTGTTTGATGACCACTGACCTCAAGCTCCTTTTCGGTAAGCAAGTCCTGAACAAGGTCTCTTCCTCGTTGTGCTCTCATGGAGTCTCCCATTATCCGGAGTGGTTTCTCTGGTGCATTTAGATATGGCCCATCCTGCACCATCATCATTCTACACTGTGCTCTCTCCTACAAATTATCATGAATCAAGAGTTGTACAATTGGCATCCCCAAAACACAAACAAACAAAACAGAGTATACTACCATACTTAAAACAAGGTTAAGCAACTTCTTACATGTAATATATGATAATTTGCACACTAAATGATTATATATAACTTATATTAGTCGCCAAATTTTGTTTTCACTCGCCATTGCGACCAAAATGGTTGCAGCTTGGAATGCTGTATGACTGTATGAAGAATGTCAGTTCAATTTGCCTTAAAGTGATATTTGCTGTCATCACTTGTTTCCAAACAAAACTGATTGCAACACTCTTGAAATGAGTTTGATTGAGCAGAAAGGTCCCTGAAGGACGAAAAGTTTGGCTAGGAGGAAAAGCACCCTAGTCATGTAATTTGTCACCATGTATGAGGAAGGCCATAAAATTCAACCAAATGCTGCACATACAAATTTGAATGATGAAGATGGTTTCCGAAAAAAAGTAAACAACTGTAACTCAGTGAAAAGACAAAAAATACCATCACTGTCATAGTAAGGGGAGTTTACAGCCAACAAATAGACCATGCATTAGAGAATTAAACCTAGAAAGCAAACAGCAGTATGTAGTGTCAAATAAACCAAAACAAACCTGAAGAGCTTTGATAGTTTCACCTCCTTTCCCTGTAAAACAAGTAGAGGTAATCATGGGCATAAAACACAATGCACTATAAATTATTACATAAATCAACATTGAAATGGCATCAACGGCAACTTGGAAAAAATCCGAGTCCCAGATGGGTTTGTCTTTCCTACTGCTTCCATTCATCAATTTTGTACCAACACGTACAAACTGTTGCCAGTTTATAAGGCTAAAATGAAGTCTTGCTATCAAATCAAGCCTCCAAAGGCTTTGCGTCACAGCACCTTTCAACTGATATCTGCGGCCAAGAACTGAGGCAACTTACTTCTGGCCCTACATGTATCTCCCACCTGAGAAAAAGAACTAAACTAATGGCTATACAATGTACAGTAGTAGAAGAACTAGAATGCAGCAAAAATGATCTGATCATTTTGTATGTACAATTGCAAGAAGGCATTGAGCTGTTTTAAACTTACCAATGATTAGTCCAACTTTGCTAGCTGGTATCATCATTTCAATGACTTGTTCACCAGGAGCAACAACTGGCAATGACATCTGCAACACGTTTAAACAAATATCAGTAATTATTTTGGATATTTTTATCCAGTTTAACATATTTTAATGACTTGATATGTAAGAAAACTGAAAACATGAACAAAAATAAGATTAGAATAAGTGTTAACCCAGACTGGTTAGCACATTCGAAATCACAATACTGAATGTAGTGCAGTGATTCTAGCTTACATTTTAAATAATCAAGTTATTGGCTTTTATAGTACAACAATCTCTAGCCCAGTGGCTAGTGATTCAGGTTGCAAGTTAACAGTAATTCTTTTAAATAAAGGCTCTCAAGAGTTTTAAACACATCACAGAAACAATAATCAGATATCCTTACCAGAGATTCTGGAATCTTTCCTTCCTCGCATATCCTGTTTAACAAATTCCTTGCCTTCCTGTTACATGTAAAAGGAGAAAAGACCGGTTGACAGCGGTTTTAAGTAAGCTATGAACAAGAGGTATGTCTTACACTGTTATATTCATTTATTGATTTAATTGGAGGTCAAATATTTCCTGTAGTGGTGTTTTTGATATTGTCAAATCTGTACAGAGAATCTAGGCATATACTTCATGGTAGCACACCATACAGTGTCTACAGTGTCTATTGGTGTCTATCTGGGACATGCATGACATTCAAGACCGAAGCATTATTTTTCCTCAAGGCAACTTATATTGAAAGTAATACATGAACTTCATACATGTATGTTTGCACCATAGGCTTCCAGTTGACCTTACACAATCTTGCTGATCCCTATCATGGTACATGTAAAAGAAAAGCTTACTCTACTGCTTGCTGTGTTCCATTGATGGAGACATGTCGATCTGGAGGTGCCATCTGTCCAGGAGGAGGGTCTAAAACAATAAAACATTAATATTTACACTGGTATAAGATCAAAAATAAATGTCACCTAAAAATTTAGTATTTTGAAAAATGTTAAAGAAGTTAACACAAATTCAAGAGATAAGAGCTTTTTTTCGAGCTAGGAGCAAAGAAAATAAAGGCCAAATAAGTTGGTGCTACGAGCGCTGTTTTATGATATTAATAATTAGCACTCTGCATGTTTTGAACAGTACTACTACCTTAACCTACTTTAAATCTCCTAAATACATATTTACTATATGAGGAGCAATTAAATTAAACTGTAACCATAAAACAAGTGCTTCAGACTTCAATGCATCATTGTAGAGAAAATTAATCCAACACTGACATATGAGAGAAGCAAAGTACTAACAACTTGTTATGGATTTGACTGTCATCTGCCCATACGTAAATGTCCCCTTCTCACTAGAGTGCATAATTAAATTTGTTAAACTAAATCAGAGTTTACCTGGAGCAACTTGTATTTTGGCACCAGTTTCTGACTGTAGTTTATTGATCTGTTCCCCACCTCGGCCAATAACTGAAAAGAATGATAGTTTATGCATCACTTCAGACAATTTAACAATTAAAATGATCGTGCTCTATAGCAGTATTAACAGTCAAGGTATGACCTCTTATTAACTTTAACGGCACCAGCTCCCAGGCTCATGAGTTAAATCAGAATACAAGATCCATTTAGATTTTTAGAAATGTTTTGCCTGAGTTTGATTAGTTCAAACTCTTTCACAGAAATGACAAAATTTCATGTTTTGATTGTGATCAATTATTGAACTAATCAAAGCCAATCCTTCAATTGAGTTCAATTCAATTCAATCATGTTCCATTAGTTACAATTACAAGGTACTGACAAAAGCTGTTCATTATGCTATTGTCATTTAAAGATTGGAGAGGAAGGGAAGTAATGGTACTCAGCTATTCATTCACCAAAAAATAAGGTATGTGGAGCCTAGTGGCCAATCAGAGCAGAGCTTATCTCGGTTCCAGTAGCAGGAAGAGACTAGGAGTATTTCTACCCCCCCCCCCCCCCTGGGTGGGATGCTAGTCCATGACATTTTGTTGCCGGTTCTACACCCAAGTAGAAAGAGGCGCTATGAGAGTGAAGTGTCTTGCCCAAGAACACAACACTGTGCCATGGCTGAGGCTTGAACCTGGACCTTTCAATCCAGAGTACAGGGCACTAACATTAGGTCAACGCGCCTCCCATAAAAAGGTACATTCCTAAAATAAAAGCGCTTATGTGTACCCCAGTTCGAGAGATCCAAGGAGCAGGTTGGCTAATCAGTATGAAGAAACAGAGTATGTTAATGGTTGCACCAAATATCCGAGCCAAAATGTGCACTTACTTAATCCAACAAATCTGTTGGGGATCTTCATGTCCTCTGAAACTAATGATCCAAGTCCAGCTCTAAAAAAAAATTAACAACTTAGGGCCTGTTTACATGGAGGGAGAGTGCCCTGGCTAACCCATGGGACATAAGAACAAGCTCTTTGGAGCCAAGTACAGACAGACTATACCCTGTCCTTGACACTAACTTTTCAGCTTACTAGCCTCGTGGCTAGTGACAACTTTGATGTTATTATTATTTATCCTCTTCGGGCCCATGTGGACTCTTGAGGCCGGAACTTAGACGTTGCTAGCCAAAAAAAATTTTACTAGCCCAGCGTTGGTGTTGGCTAGGTCCGATAACAGTTGATCCCTGGCAAGACTTGCAAGCACAAAGCAAGCCACTTTCTTTGAACACATGATCATTATGTTGGTAATTGCATTGTTCTGAAATCAGTTCCAATAACAAAACAATTTTTGTGGAACATAGTCTGGTAGCTTGAAATGTGAAATGCAGATCTTCATTTTCCAAGCAAAGTGTTTGTGTTTGTCTTGCTTGATTACTAGCTAGCCAAAGTGGCTAGTGGAAATCGAAAACCTACTAACCAAAACTAAATTTCTACTAGTCTGTGGCCAGTTGGCTACCGTTAGTGTCGAGCCGTGTATACCAAGGATTTGCATTGCAACATCCATAAGAATAAGCCTAAACCACACCACTATATTATCTTGCATCATGATGTTTCACAAGAACATGTCAGATTATTACCTCTGTGCCAGACTTGCAGCAACTTGCATAGCTATTGATTTTGGATCTTTTCCATCCATTGTCACTGAAATTCATAATGTTGGAATTAAAATGATACTGAACAGAATGAGTATTTCCACCTCTAACAGTAAGTGTACTCATTCAATATTATTGTTTCAGCTACATGAAAATCTACAATTTTGTCATTAGCGTTCGACTAACAAAGTTGTTAGGTCGCCAGTACAAAATTTTAGTCGCTAAAGTTAGCTCAAGCACTCAATCCTTCTTCTCAATTTCAATCGCCAGCTGATGACTTCTGTTGCAATATAGTTGCCAGCCCCAAAATTTTGGTCGCCATGGCAACTAAAATGGTCCCAACTTGGAGGGTTGATCACATGGGCCACCCATGCAAAATATCTACCATATAAAAAAGCCCAAAATGACAGTATAAAAAGGTAACTCTTGGCAACAAGTTCAGAGTTTTTTAACTTCCCCTTGAAAAAATTATTGTGCCTAGGCCTTGTCAAGCATTCACTAAAATTACAGTAATACCCAGTAATATCTACTTGGACCAAAATTTCCCATACCAATAACACAGCCCTCAAGGTATACTTGTGTGTGAAAATTCAGGACTGGCAACACTCAGTTTGAGATATATAACCTGTACTACACTGATCTCTGTAGAGCGAAATCACGAGTGTGGAATATTTCAGGGAGGACCTTATTAGACATCTCGCGAGTAAGGGAAGAGAGGCACTGTACTGCCAGAGCCCATAGCACCTGGTGCAAGAAAGCCAGGCATAGTCAATCAATAAACCAATAATATATATTAATCAACAGCAATCGATAACAATTGAAGATTGATATCGATTTCCGATACCACTTGATAGAAATCTATAAAGAAATAAAGTTGTGAGTTCAATTGATATAGATATCTGATAAAAATCAAATCAACAATAACTGATTTATCGAATCTCATTGATTATTTATACTGATTGTCATTGGAAATGATTTTTATCGTTTTACAATGTTCTCTGTATGGTATTATTGAGTCATTCAATCATCATAGCATGCAATAGTTTTACCATCATCAACAAAATACCACATGAAAACGCCGGAAAACCAAGTGGGGTGAACACTCTGCCTTGATTAAATGATAAAATTGATAATAAAATGCTTAACCTTTAATGCCATTCTTGTATATTTGTTGACTTGATAGAAACACCAGTCTTCCGTAATATGTTTGAAATAAATACTCTTTTGGATTATCAATAATTACTGATTATTATCGTTATAGATTTTTGCCAGTTGATAACATCGATAACATGTTTTTATGTGGCTAAATAACATTTAGGCAAAGTTAACCTCACGACAAGTTAGGTCAGCGGACATTTGTCGCAGGTGGCCTGGTGCGACTACATGTTAAGCTTGGGCACCTCGTGATTTTGGTGCTTTTGCTTGCTTGCACAATTCGCGTAGATATTTCGCCGCACTTAGCTTGCTTGCAGTGCATTCTGAAGCCATTTGTGTCCACTCCACCCTCCCTCAAGTTTGGATGGGTTAGGTAAGTATTGGTTGGTAAGTATTCCACTGAGTCAGTCAGTGTGACGGTGCCTTGGTGGTGACCGCTCGCAGGGTTGCCATGGTTACCTCCTTGTCTGAGCTAGTTGTTGCCCGGCTCCACCAATCCTTAAGGCACCAGCTCCCAAGCTCATCTACTGGCGATGAGTTTAACTGTGAGTTTGATTGTTATCGATTACCAATATAAATCGATAGCAATCGGCGAATAATATCCACTGATAACGAGTGTATCAATTGATTTCCGATATCGATTTTTATCGATTGACTACGCCTGGAAGAAAGGCTCCCCTCTCCGAGTCCACCCCACACACAAACTAAATTATGTTGGGGTGCCTTTCACCCTTTTAAACAAGAGCGATCATATCTATTTTATTTTGTCTCTAACAATTGGAATGATGGTGTTATACCACAAATTATGACGGTTGATATTTTGGAATAATTTCCGTGGAACCTTCCCGTGAATCAACTCCAAATGCCTTCGCAACAAACACCGAAGGCAGAGAAAGAAAATTGGAAAAAATGACAAACAACATTGATATTCATATCACAGATTAAACTTCAACTTCATCCACTAAATTATAATTTTGTTGAAATATATAGCAAATCCAACGAAACACCAGCCTCCCCTTTTTCAAAATTATACTTTGAGAACTGACTTCATTCGAAATCTGGAACCACTGCCATTGTCAGATATCTCCGCTTCGCTTAACGATTTAGTAAATATAACTCACCTTCTATTGCCGGTTTCTTAGCAGGAATTTCTTCGCCACCACCTAAAACTAAACACGATATAACATCAAAGCTTACAAACTTTAACTCACCAAGTGAAGAGAAGGATCACACACATGCTCAAATCATTCAGACTTCAACAAAAACCGAACTTACTGTCTTGTTCGTACGGTCTTTTCTTACTGATATCTGCAAAACAGACAACAGGAAAACGATTACCGTTTAATTCTTTCTAACAATGAACGTTCTAACGACTGTATAACATGTGGTTTCAAGACGTTTGACGACATTTTCACACCTTGTTCAGCCGAAGCCTCAGCTGCTGCAGCGCTACTCGATCCCATACGTGCCGCAATCTAAAGAGAAAATTCGTGTTGAATTCCTGCATAAAAACAAACTTAGGAGATCCCATTGACATTAATACCTCCTTTGCTCTCTTTAGTGCGTCAGCGAAGGCTGAGTTTGGGTCAACAGGAGCCGCTGGCGGCGGTGGAACGCTGTTGAAAGCCTGCATTGCGTCCGCCATCATCAACACGTGAAGAACAAGAAGAAAAGAAACGAGGGATGCCGATCGCAAGGCATGATGGTAAGCCACAGACCGCATGGACCACAGGACACCCAATAGAGTGATGCGTAGCGACAAGGACACATTATGTACACACAAGAAAATGTAGCGGCTACATTTCCCCGCGACATGTTGGAGCGACACGTACCCTCGTGTGTGCTGATAATTCTCAGCTCATACAACACGAAAATTCGCGTCAATTTCTTGGCCCTGTGACATGTTACACGGAACAGTGACTCGTTGAACTCAGTGGGACATTTCACAATATTTCTGGCTAGGCCTGAAAAGGGGTAGGAAAACTCGTCTATTTTGGTCTGACTGCTACGTCCTCACTACTGTAATCCGGATAAATTTTAAAAGGCAACTTTTTCCCTCAGTATTGGCCTTCTATTCACACTAAAACGGCGTTTTTTGAAAACTTTCACCAAAGTGGATAAATTTGAAAACACTGGCTAGGTGTGTTAGTGTGGACGGAGAAAACGAAACTTTTTGAAAACGCTGACATCATCAAAAAACGTGGTTCAGGTACTGTGTGCATGCTACAGCGTGTAGACAGCGTTTTAAAATCGATGATGAAACAATTTGAACATACGCGCTTTCGAGGCGAAAACGCAGTTTTCAACTTATCCCGGCTTAGTGTGGACGTAACTACTTGAACAGAAAAATGTTCAATAGCTGCGTGGCACTTGTAGAATTATAAAGTTATAAGAAAAAGATGAATTAAAAGTGCCAAAAGTTTCAAATAACTCCAGACGTTATTGGCTTCGACTTTTGATTGGTTCACTGGAATCGTGGGTTAGAGGCAAAACTGCTCTGTTCCATCTTGATACGTTTGTAGATGTCTTGATGGGGATTAACCTTATCTATAAAATGAAAATTCTGCATTGACAACAACAGTTTCATCCTTTGCAGATAGTGGGTGTTGAACCATTTTATTTTCAAAGTGACAGGCATATGTTATTTATAAAATTAAGAAAACTATCCTTTCTTAACTTCTTAATATATTCGTCACCAGCGTTTTTAGATTCTTTACTCTCTTATATTATAATATGCGCGCGCTTCGATTGGTCAAAAACCCATGTTTTATCAGTTTTATTGTTTTTCGTCAGCTTTACACAAGCGAAAGTTCACTAGAGATGGCGTTGAGAACATTTGCTATGAAGAAATTCCAGGCAAAATTCTTAGAGGTAAGTCACGGTAGGAGAAGCGAAGTTTTTGTTTTGCTGTTTTTACTCGCGGCGTACAAAATCTATATCATTAACTGAGGACTCTTTCTGCGTTTACACAGCCTCATCTAAACACGAGGGGGTTTGGGAGAATTCGAGACAGTTATACGAACCCGAGACGCTGTCGAGGGTTCGCATATTTTTAAAGAATTCTCCCAGCCCCCCGAGTAAAAAGTTCTCTATTGTTTTAATACAATATTTCTCAAAAATACGCGCGAAACTAGAACGTCACAACAGTGTTTACATACTCTAATCTCAAACGCACCCACCAACCAATGAGAGCGCGCGTAGTATCTCCGTTATTTTAAATAAACCTGAGAATCAGGGAAATAAAAGATCTAACAGAATTGACTCGCTCGAAAATTTGTGACGATTGTTTGCTTAGTATTGACGTATCCTGATAACGACAAGGTGACGTATTTGTTTCCTTGACTACCATATGTGACGCTGGCAACTCTAAACAGTTAAAGGAGCTACGACACGGAAACTCATCTTGAAAAAACTGGCAAGTTTTTTCAAGTTTGTCGTTTGTAATCGGTCTATATCGTTGTCATTCGAAACAATCGTTGTATAATTTCAGCATTTTATTATCCTGTTGGTGTTTTCCGTCATTAGAAAACTCTTACTTTTAGATTTCCTTCAATTTG
>OX393563.1:7157228-7192228 GCA_947652115.1 Blastomussa wellsi
GATGAAGATGAACAATGAACTGAAAGAAAGGCGAGGACTAAGGTATGGAGTCACTGATACACAATTATCATATGGCATGCAATGCGTGCAAATAGCTACAGCTATGTCGCACAAGGGATACAACGACATAGCTGTTTCCAAAGCTGTTTTCTTTTCAGATTGATAAAGACATGTCTAGCCTGCCTATCAACACCATATATACAACAATACATACCTTGCTGACTTCTTTTTGATACTGTGGCATTTTCTTCAAGATAACTTGGAGATCTTTCATTGTTGTCTAAGAAAGAAAAGAGGAAAATGTTAACTGTGTCGCAATGATTTAATCTATTTAAACAACACACAAATACACTAAGTTAACATCGTGTCTGATGATACTGCACAGAATTACCAGATGAGTACATTTTACACTTGAGAGTTTAGAACAAGCAATCAGCAGAGCTGAGGAAATGACATGTGCACAATGAACCTTCCAGTTACCTTGTTGGAAGTTGAAATCTTCTTGTCTGTTGCAAATTCCTTTATTGTTGAATTGACTTTCCTAGCAAGGAAAATATAAATGACAAAAAAAAATCATTCAGTTCAATTAACATTAAAATATAATTAGGTTGTTTCAACAACAAGACAGCAAGACCTCCTCGCATGAGGAACATTTGCACATATAAAATATGTGTTTTGCTCTCAAACAAACGTACCTTAAAACATCAGCTATGTGCTCATGGCGATGCTTTACCCACATTTCATCATTTTCTGTGAATCACAAAGGACAAATAAATGTAAAGGTGCTATGAGGAATTCATGATTCAATTGCAGTACTATAAGTTATGGAAAATAGGTCAAAAATGAATAAATCTACCATCAAGAATAGTTTCTTTTTCTTCATTTCCAGATGATGAAATATATCTACCATCAAAAAGAAAATTAAATTTTAAATAAGTCATTTAAATAAACATGAAATAAATAATACCATAGAGAAACAAATATGTTAAATGTACAAATCCATAAATAAGACAATACATACTGTATTTGGAAATGGCATGAAAGTCAATGATTTCATTTTAAAGTTAGCTTGACCACTCATACAAACTAGCTTGACCACTCATAAGGCCAAATTGAATTGAATATCTGGTCAAAGTAGCACACAATTTGTTTGTTACAACCCAACTGGCATTGTCATGCTATTATCGCATCACTTACAAAGCTAAAATGGTCTATGCATCACTGCCAATCCAACAATAATGGTCCAGTTTTTTGTTGCCAAAGACTATAGTATTACATTGAAACTAGTAACTCTTGTATGCTGTTCCAGATGATGAGGATGGAAATGGATTGAAACTTGAAAAAATTGCTATCTTTTCAAGTTTTCAAGCTATGTCATAAAAAAGCTGCCAAAAGCTGTTATGGTTTGCTCTCCCTGCTAACGGTTGCATTCAAATTCTTGATAATTCTGAGAGCATTTTATTTTTGTGCACGATAACAGGAAAAAGACAATGATTTTGGCAGAATTGACCCAAAAAGAGCAAATTTTCTGTGATGTTGCTCCTTTGACTAATTTCACAAACGTATCCCAGTGTACTTGAAACATGACTTACTTGTACACATCATTGACAATATGAAGAAGGTCATAGGTCATTGCCTGGATGCAAAAGAGAGAATTAAAACAATACTGTTACAGCTGTGGTAATGTCAGTTAAAATGTAATTTGTGATAACAAACCTGAAAAGTTAGTTCGTGTAGCAGAGGAGAGACTGGATCAAATCCCCTGCAGAGATAAAGAATGAGAAAAAATATCCTGAGATTAGGACTTGATGCCGACTTGTCAAGGGCAAACTCAAGCAAAATTACTAATGACAGTAGAGCGCTTTTCAAAAGTGTCAAAAGTGTCAAAAGTAGGTTGCATTTGCTTTAACATTGCTTGCACAATGATTGGTTTAAGAATCTTGTGCAACTTTTTCAACCAATCAGAAGTAAAAGCAAAACCAACATGACTTGTGCGTGCACATTTTCGTGCACATTGCACTAACTACATGTATCTCAGTGTTCCAGGTAAGAGGGGGTCTCAGGTCAAAAACCTGACAAATAAATTGAAAACATATAATAATTTGTTAGGAACTGTGGGGATTTGACCCGTTGGAATATTTTGCATGGCACCTTGCCTCAAAAACTTAACTGAAACCCTGTCTATCTGCTTTGAGTTTTGATTGGTTCATTGGATTCTCCGCGTTCATTGGATTCTCCGAGTTTGTATTGGAAGGTGTAAGCAACTGCCTGGACATTCTGTCTGGCCACATTTGGTGTTTCATTGAACATTGGCAAATTTTGGTGGGCCAATGTCTGATGCCCGACAGTTATTTGCAACCCTGCATAGCAACTTGGGGTATTAGTAATATGTACATGGACCTCTAATTCATCACAGGCATAGGCGTACGGGCACCGTCAGACTTGGAGGGGCCGTACCCTCCCTGCCCGAAAAAAAATACACAATTTCCGAATGAGTTAGCATTGAACGTGTATACAAACGCCCAAAAATTGCAACTGCTGTTACCTGAATCCTGAACGTTTTGCCCGAAAAATGTCGAAAATTTTCCAAACTGGGGGGCTGCAGCCCCCTGGCCCCTCCGGGTCGTACGCCTATGATCACAGGAAATGTTACACTTTTGTCAGGTCAGGGCTTTCAACAAGACCCAGTACCTGCCGTATCCAAGACTGAAAACGATAGTCAGACATCGCAAAATGACTGACCAAAATTTGTCAATGTCTGGTCAAACCTTAACTCTGGTTGGGCAGAATGTCTGGACCATTTTTCTTTTGCCTTCCAATGCAAATGCCATTCAATGTTTTGCATTGACAATGCATTAATCGAGCATCATGTCCTACCTCACTAGAGTTTTGTGCGATCAAAATCACGACTTAGTGGGACAGGTGCCTCTCACAAGAATTTTTTTTGCAGCCCTGGTATCTCCTGCCAGTTTTCTGTCATCAATCTCTACCAGTAGGTCTAAATTCATCCAACTCATTGGTAGCTGCTAAAGGGCAGTTGCCACATTCAAAACTTATTGAAAGCACATTGACATTTCACTGGTAACCAGTCACAGGCAAGGAGAGGCACTGTGAGAATCAAATGTCTTGGCATGTCCATGAACACAACACAGCAACCTCAGTCAGCAGTAACGCCCCCAAAAAGTGTCCAACATTTCAACCATTAGGTCACACACTTCTCTATCAGTGAAAGCTACCCCAGTAGATAAATACCTGTCAAGTAAGATCAGTTGGGAGCGGTGCTTATGTGGTCCCTACAGGTATGCATAAACAGAAAAGTTTGTTAAGGAGCAGTCAATCAGGCAGCCTAATCTCAAAAGGTATTTATTTCATGCAGCTGCTAGTTTCAGAGCTTTGCTGCATTAGGGAACTTGGTCTAGCTGAATAACATTACGCAAAATGTGAAGACATGCTCACAATAATAACTTGTGTGTATGTCAAGACACATGTACACTACTTTGCAAGAAAATAACAAAATTATACCATTTGGCTTTTAGCCAGATGGCCGTCTAGGCGTCCTGTTGACAGCCACTTTTTAAAGAAAATTGTTTTAAGTGCTCTTTTTAAGTGTTGCAGCGTGATGCACAGTCAGCAGAATGCTCATCTTACCTCTCCCATGCCAGCTGGATCATCAGCTTTGTATGCATGCAGTTTAGTCTGCACTGCATTTGCTAATTCAGCAAGATGAAGACCATCTCTGTGAAAAATTAGAAAATATCCTTTAAGTGACTGATATATAAACTGCTAGTATGGTCAAATTTTTACACCTTGCAATTTTAGGAATTCCATATTTTTTTAAATGCCAGGCCCCCAAATAACATCGGGGTTCGAATAAACCCCAAGTTTTAAATGAACGCTGGCAGCTTCTAATCAAGGAAATACAGTATCACAGGGATCTCTGTGTCAGATAAAAGTATTGTATTGTGTTTTCATCAGGGAAGTCCAGAACCCAGAATGTTCCCATAGTAAGATAATTGTTTTAAAATTTCATATTTTGGAACACACCTAGTGGAGTCTTGTTGCAAAGAATCAAAACTTTCCTAAGGATCAAACCTTTTTGGTTGAGGAGAGTTGGCATGAACGCACATGCTTTTTATGGCTTTGCCTTCCTGTTTGTTTCACAGAATGATGCAAAATAATGTATGCAGCACCATGTTCATTTCAAAAGGGAAAACATTCACGGTATAAACTGTTCAAGAGTAACATCTCACATTGTTAGGAATAACTCTTATGTTACTTACTTTCTGTATCTGACTGACGGGTATTCACCCAAAGTAGCACACAAAGTGGCAATTTGTTCAGCTATTTTCTGCAGAATGGACACACGTAAAAATAATTTTTATATATTGATTGATTAATGATAAAAGGTGAAGTCTAGAACATGCTAAGAACTGTTTCTCAATTACTAAATCTGAAACAGAGGCTATACGGTGATAGTAAAAAAGAATGAGGCAAACAACTTTGTACATGTACGATAGCATGCTCTGCATTATTCTTTGAGATCTAAAAGCACTTAGAACACTTAATAAATGTTGGTTGAAATATTTTCTTTTTGCCTGTTTGTAACCCTTCATACAGTACAACAAAAACTTTTCTAGGGAGATAGATATAGAACATGTCTATGAAAATCTGAATCCAGAAAGGGTTACAAACAGAATATATGAGAGCCAAACATATACAACTTTGTACCTCTAAATGTGATTCCAGTGCACTCGCGGCTGAAAATGTTTTAAGCTCAATGCTCCTGGAATCACTCTGAAGTTAATAAAACAATAACAAAAACAAACAAAACATCACACACAAAAACAGCTGACAACATAATGGCAAGTACTTTACTTTAAGAGGTGCGTATGAGAAATAAACGGTGCACGTACGGTGTAACTTTATCACTACTTTAATATTACGCTTGCAGCATTATTTTCAGCCAACAAATGATTACAGTCAAACTGGATATTCTTTAGACTGCGCTCAGCAATGTTGTGACACATTGCTCCAATACTGATTGACAGTTTACAATGCAACTTGAAGTTTTCTATTCAAATTTGCTTGAGCAAGTTGCCAAGTTCCGGTTTTCAATTTCCTGCATAAAAATGTAATAATTAATTCCACCTAAGTTTTGAAGAAGGAGGAAACTATTTATCAATAGACTGCACAAAAATAGCAACAGGCTTTGCTCAAATCACAAAATTGGGAATTACACTTAAACCTTCAAATTTGCTCCACAATTAAAATAAGGCGTATGTTTTTGATTCCAAGTTTGTACCTGTCACTATTTTTTGGAAGTCTGTTGATAAACAGCTGACTATGGTGCAATTGTTCTGTTTCTGTGAACCATAGGTGGTATTAGCTCGTTTTAAATGGCAAAATGAAACCAGAACTTGGTAACTTGCTCGAACAAATTTGAATTGAAAGTTGCAAGTTGCTTTAGTCAATCAAGCTGTCAATCAATATTGAAACATTGCACCGCAACATTGCATATACCGGTAGTTCCCATCAAAAGAACATCTGGTTTGACTGTAAAATTCGCCACATTATTTATTAACTTTCTGTTGAAAACCTTGAACTGTAAATCATAACAAGCTTGTAGGTACCTCAGAATACTGGAAGCGCTGGGCTTGGTCTGAAGGCTCAGGGCCATAAAAACTGTGAAATGCTTTAGGAGTGTCCAGAGAGTAAACCTAAAAAATCACAACACATTCTGTTTCATAATAATCACAATTTAAAAGATTTTTTAGACCTGGCTCATTAACAGCCAATGCTCAAAACAAAATGTGATTGAGAGTGCAATCAATTGAATGTCAGTCAAAACTACTGAGCAGTACTTTCTTGGCGATGATTTTCATTTTTTCATGTGATCATTGACTGATTTGTATCATCAAAGTCGGTTTAGGGTCAAATAAGTCTACAATGAGTTTTTTTTTATTTGGGCCGTTTCTAAGCAGACTACTGTAAAAAGCATTGAGACTTCCATCAGTTGTATAATGCATTTTTAAGAACTGTTATTATTACAATGAACAAACTTTTCAGCACATTTAAGTTCTGCAAATTGAAGTACCTTAAGGTTACTTAATATTTTCACGGGACTTAATTTTCGCAATTTTCTCCATTGCACAAAAAATTGTGAAATTAAAAACCAACGAAAAAAATTAAGTCTCATGAAATTTGCCTCTTCTATTTTCATGAAATCAAGTCCCTATGAAATAAGTAACTAAAAGTAAACACCTTCATGATATCATATACCTGAGACTCGTATGGGAGGAATGCAATGTTTATTTCTTTCAGGGTTTTCACATCTAAAATCAGAAAGACAAAAGGCAAATGTATGGTGAAGCCTCTGCTAACAGACATGCCCTTTGTCCTCCCAGACTGCACACCTAAAAGAACACTCAGGCACTTGTCTTGTGCAGAGCAGTGACTCCCTACACTTTTAACACAGCACAAAAATAGAGATTTATGTAACATTAAAGTTGGCTTAAGTCTCCTTAAAGTTGGTTATCCAACTTTACGCTATGAATTAAAGCTTGTTAAAGTTACTTAAATGTTTTAGAAAGTGCATTTACTCAAGCTTTAATTGTGGGTGTAAAGCTGGTGTAAAGGTCACCTGTGAAAAATGTAAAGGTAGCGTAAAGCAACGTAAAACAGATGATTACGCCAGCTTTAAGTTGGCTTTACACCGCAGTACTTAAAGTTATCTTTTCATGCTGTGTAACTTCCCATAAGTGTGAGGAGGCGACCTGAGAGGCAGGAATCTGGTAGTAAAGGGGATGGGAACTCTGTGAGAGGCAAGGAAAGAGAGGGCAAGTAAATAACATTAGTAAAATCCAACTAGTGGTCTATTATCAATGCTGCGTTCTGATTGGTAGAGCTACTACCAGGCTATATGTTATAGCCCACTAGTAGCGAAAGCGCCGGCTTTGAAAACCAAAACAATGGCGCCTGAATTGCGTTTCTGCTGAAGTTTCGGACGAGTATTTGAGCTCATTATTAGATAATTCTATACTTTCTAGTTGGATTTTACTAAAACAGTTATTCCTCTCGCCTTCATGGCCTCTGAGTCAATAGCCCATTCGGCCTTTGGCATCATGGGCTACTGACTCAGAGCCCAATAGGGCTCGAGGAATAATTGTTAAATATTTGGAGAGAAGCGACATCAGCATCTCTGCTGGTTTCATGCAGGTCCTCCGAATTAGAATTTAGGCATGTTGGTTTTTGAGAAGGGAGGAAAACCGGAGAACCCAGAGAAGAAGCCTCTAAGCGAGACAACAACCAGCAAAAAGGAGATTGATTCCCTTGAAGGGGGCTCACACATTTGGCGATTGCAGACTTCGCCTCATTAAAAGGCAACCAAAGGCTTTTAAGAACATTCAATCCAAATTTACAAATGCTTGCCCACAGGTATCTGGAGTTTGCAAATTCCACTAACAATGTCATAAGACCATTATAAATTACTCACACTTGGAAATCTTGGTGATTTCACTAATCAAAGAATCTGGACAAACTAAAGAAGAAAATAGACATAACAAACGCTTTAAAATTAAGTAACTAATGCATGTAATAAAAATAACTAAATGTTGAAACATTACGGTTGCCCTTCTTACACACAGAAGCATATTAAATAATACCATCGAAAGGTATTTGACAGGTAATGGTAGTTCATCAGTGACTAAAGTTCATTAGGACACAAGGAGCAATCATGAGTACTGTACTCATGGTTTCTGTTGACATTGAATTGAAACACCCTGAACTTCAAATTATAATGCATACATGTAGATGAAACGTCATTTTTCATCATATTTTTTTTACAATAAGAACAATCATGATTATAACTAACATTAAAATTTCATGTGATTTTGATCAATTGTATGTTACAAACAAATATGAAAGAAACTTAAAGACTGTAATGAAACATGTTAAGAATCCCAAGTGGTGGGAGGCTGGCCAGTTGGTTAATTGCAAAGTATGGTGAAGTTGAGTTTGGGACCACCCAAAAAACCAGTTTGTGGTAGACAGGAGAATTTGAACATGAGGCCTCTGGATTACATGTACAGTGCCCTAACCACTAGTCCATGCTGGCTTTACCCTTGCACTTTGACACTGTTGTTTACTGTTTTAAGCTTCCATGGGATGACCTTGTTGAAAACAGCTGTATACTGGCAGTAACTGCATACATGTGTAGGTATACGTCTACCAAAGTTTACCTTCAGTGAAGAAGACATGAGCACATTTATATCTGTGGTTACCCTCAGTAAAATCTTCAACCAAAGCTCTTACTGACTGTGAACATCAAAGAGATAAATAGAGGACCATAATAAATCTATTAGCCTTTTTGGGAGGTAGAAAATAAAATGACTGTCAGTACTGCTTTTGCCTGTGGTCATTACACCTGCTCTGAAGAAACAATGTCCAGGGAGAAACTGAAAGCCTTGTAAAGTTGATTGGTCTCCTTAATTAATCACAGTATCGCTACACTTACCGTTTCCTCTGGTGTTAAAACATAAATGGCTTCAAAGTTTGGTAGTGGTTGGCGGACTTTAGATATATCTTCAACAACTGTAAGATACATAAGGAAACAGAATGCTAATTACATGAATGAATTATATATACAATTGCAGCGATCACCTCGGGCAATGAAAAAAGTTTTATCACCAATATGGTGGCTGTGACATGAAGTGCATACGCTCTATAATGACGATGCTAAAAACGCCAACACACCTTCCACCATATGCACACAATGTCACATCTGGTATAAACAACAACACTTACTCCTCATGGTTTACTACGTTAAATTGCATTTAACTAAATTATTGCAAACAGGATCAGAAAAGCACTTGCCAGTCTAAATGAATTAGAGTATCCCGGCAGGTAAACTATGGTAAGTTACCGGTAAATTGCATTTAGCTAAATTATTGTAAACAGGGTCATAAAAGCTCTTGCCAGTCTAAATGAATTAGAGTACCCTGGCAAGTCCCAGCTACAAGAATATAGTTACAGTGGTCAAAACAGTGGTCACAGTTGTGCTATAGTTGTGACTTAGGATCGGGGACAATAGATAGCTCTCTTAGTTTGAAGACTGACCAGTATGAAGCCTTCAAGTAGCCATGCGCGAACAAGCGGCCATATTGAACATTCCCTGTGCGATGCGCCCAAGGTATGGCTGTTAGAGGAAACTATTGAAAGCATGGCGGCCGCTAAGTGTCGATCGAAGTGTGTGGATTACAACGGTTGTGAAGGTCATCTAATGGGAATCTTGCCTTTACTTTTTATCTTAATTACTTTGTATGGAAATTGAAAACTTTGACAAGACAAGGAGTAACTTTCTTGCTGGAATCAAACATAAAATTTTTCGACCTCACCTGTGGGATCTACTTTGATAGGTGAGTTAAGCCTGCATGCAGCCTAGGCCTCTAGCCAAATATTTTTCTCTGCAGCTCACTCACCCATTCAATATGTTGATTGCATGCCAATCAAAATGCTGATTGCCACAAGCCCTTACACAACAATATTTATCTGGCATAAATCAAGAATCGGTTATCTTTAGTCTGGGATCAAAATTAGCAATGACTGCACTAGGAATAACTTAGTTACCTCATCAAACCATTGTATTAATTATATTAACGAAGTAGAAAACGAAACCAAACAGTCCAATATTTCAAAGCTAAAAATCAAAAATATGCAACACAAACTGTACGAACGGTAGAGAAATTTAAACAGTTTAAAATGAATTTAAAGTACTATGCTAACATGCAATGAGGAGATACGATAATAAACTACTATCGCAATTAAAATCAAAACAAATCTACATAATTTGATTGATTTTTGAAGCTTACTTGTTATGCCTTCCTCGACAATGTCGTGCATTTTGCAGCACGATGAAATTATTCTCGAGCTCAGGTGATCCACGACAAGGACCTAGGGTTTTAGAGAATCAAATACAGTTTCCCTGGTGTGTTTGCTCGTATTTCAGCTAGCCACAAAGCGAATGCAAATATAACATTCACAGGATCTAGGAGTCATGCACAACAAACTGACCTTCCATTCGTTCGGCTTTCTGTTTTCGCGAATCACGTCTTGCATAAGACCTAAACAGCACACAAGAAATCCATGAGTTAGAAGTGGTTCAATGAAGCAAGTGATATTTGGAAAATGCTTAAACTTACGTTGTCCAACAACAGCTTTTAAAGACATTTTTCCTCGATCCTTTACAAAGATGGCGGACAGCTTAGTAGCCTCGCCAGCTGGGCGGGTATCGCTGTTTTTTTCGCGCGTTCTTTCCGCATAGAACGCGCGTGAAATCTCGCAAGGTACAGGCCTTAGGGGCGGACCATTTGACTTTTGAAGAGGGGGGGGGGGGGGGGTTGGGAGAGGTTGGGTGATTTTGAACTCCACCCCGCGCCATACAAGCATACTTGTTCTAAAAAAATAATGCACGCAACCACTGTCAAATATAATTTTCACGCACGTTCAGTGAGCCTCCCAAAAAAAAACAAAAAATCTTACAGGCCTGCTGCACATTATGGATGATTTAAGCACGGGTACTCTTGTAGTATGTGGACAGGAGGGTAACTAGGACTTCTTCCTTTCTCAGATGGGATTTTCAAGGCATAGTAATAAATATCAACTCTTATACAATGCCAATCTACTAAAGTTTGTCAAATCCATGATGGTGGCTGTAGTTCGTAGACAAAGGCTAAAAGGTTCTTGACAGGCTTTGGCCTTTGTAGAATTGTGGTTCGTTACGTTTGCCTTCATAGTTTCACTCTAATGAGCATATTCAGGGGGAACCCCGGCCAAAAGTCTGTTCCTCACTTTATCTGTTCCCCAGCGCAAATGTTACTGACTGGCAAAGTGGCTCAGTATATGTTTTCTCGGGCCAAAAGCGCTAGGAAAAGCAGGGGATTTAGAGTAAGTCTCCTGTCTAAAGGAGTAGCCATCTTGGGTCTCCGGCATTATACCCAAATAATTCACCAAAAGAGATATTACTAGTGGAGTTATGATTCCACCAAGTAAAAACACCGGACCAGAAAAAGCCATCCCTTCAAGTGACGTCCTGCAAACACAGATCAGGGAGTCTACAATTGACATTTTGTGAAGTAACACCCGGTGGATGCATGCATCACAAGTGCTGGCATTTGTCCCAGAACAACGAATAAAAGAAATGGAAATTGCTTTTGTCGATTTTATTTAAAGACCTCGTTAACCACTTTCTTTCTAGATTATTCGATTTTATAATCTGTTTATTAGTTTATTTGTAAAATCAATGTAATTTCCACATCCAATCATAAAGATATCACTAATAAAGATATTACAAGTTAATTATATTTTTGTAGCTGTTACGTAGACAAACCGATCAAATTTCTGATGGCATTTAGGGTAAATTTTATATTTTCAGATTGCGTTCGATTGGGTTCGATTAGTTCGAAGATCGAACTCACGCAAATTTTTCGGTTCGATTATGTTCGATTATCAAACCAATCGATTCGATTAAGTTCAGTTGGGTTCGATTGAGTTCGATTACCGAAAAAACAAAGTAAAAATAAAAACCAAATAACCGCAGCAATTTCATATCCTTGGGCTACACCAGTTTTAAGAACGATGTTTTAACAATGAAAAGGCTCGAATCGGATATCTGCTAATTCAGCCACATGAGTTGCATCAACATTTCGGCCACAAACAGCTAGCAAAAACAAACGTCCCGTACGCATCACTGATAATTTTACTTAACTGTTCTACATTTTTATCATTTATCCATTTAATAAATCATTCATCCTAAATAGTACAGAACAAGTTCAGTTTCATTTCTGCCTCACAGATAAGAGGTTTTACGACAACCTGATTTTTTTAACCATCCAATCCAACCACATATTTCTTTAACCTTCTTTGGGGTCAAACGTGCTACCACATTCTTCGATTTCTTGTTAACTGTGCTCGATAAAACTCCGATGACGTATCGATTTTTGCCACTACGTGTGTGTACATAAACACCAGCACCCGAGCAGCCGCCGAACGCGTCACACTTATTCATGATAACTGTTCGGTAGGCAGTGCTGTTTGGTTGCCATCCGACTGGACACGAAGAATACCACATTGAATTTTCCTTTTTGTCGTTCGGGAAGCAGGCAAAGTGCATGCTACCAAATGGGAGGAGTTTCTTCATTGAAAAAGATTTGATCTGAAGAAACGGTCGTCCGTGAGGCCGCCGAAGGGTCAACACTGCGTAATCGGATTCAGGATTCATGGGCCTCGTGCCATACCAAACGCGCGGTAGGAACACGTCTTTCACACGGTACCAAGTAAAACGCTCATTGCGCTGGAGAACGCCTACGTTTAACGCGCGTTTTGAGGCTGAAAATGCACTGCCATCGTGAAAACAGTGAGCTGCAGAGAGAACGTGACGGGGACCAATCAAGACTCCGGAACACGCATCTCGCGCGCTCATCTTCACTTTAACGACCGCTTTGAATGGCATGAGTTGTGTCATTGCAGGTGGTACGAGAATTCGGTCATCTGATCCCACGATACTTTTCCTCTTGTACTTTAAAAATTCGTGTTTTACTGGGATTTTTGCGCTGTGGATTGAGGGAGAGGATTTGACAGTACGCAAATCTCTCGCTTCGTTTGAAGAAAATTCTTCTGAAATACTTTGATTCGTATTATCCTCCTTGGTGCTCTCACTTCTCACTTCCAGCGAATCTGTTAGAGCGAGAAAATAGAAGTTATAATATTAAAAAAGGACTTTTAAAGGCAATTGTCATTAATTAATGTTACCTTTTCTTATTTTTTATCCAAATTAATGTTGTCGGACAAACGTTTCTACTTCATTTGAGCACCTACCTGTGTTTTGACCTTGGAAATCAGACCTGAACGATTGGCAAACAACTAAGTTACTCAATAAAAGAACAAGCGCTGCTCCCAAGCAGAACATCTTCGTAGAAAAACAGCGGGAAATTAACAAATCTGTTGATGATTTTAACTTAAATGACGGTCCTCATTTTATATTCTTTGGCAAAAGAAATTTAATTAGATACGCTAACCGCATGTTCGCATTACGCCCACGATAGCGCATTGAAAAATACAACTCTTTCAAAAACAGGAAGAAACGCCAAACGTCTTTCAAGAGTGTTTCTCTTTTAGGCAATGCATATATAACATGCTTGAAAGTTATTTTCTAAATCAATACAAAACATTCTGATTTTGCCTACGCATTAACCCCTTTCCAGATAAAATGCAAGCGGAAGAAATTGAAGAACTTGTGATATGATATTTTCCTGGTCCTGCAAATATAAGTCAGAAATTCAATAAGCACTTTATGCAGTTGGTAGCTCTGATATTTAATAGAAAGCAAATTCATCTCCCAAAAGCTAGACAAGCTTGCTTAAAGTGTTGTGACTAATTTACGTGTGGTCAGTTGACAAGTTTTTACAAGTATAGTACAAGTATTGCTATTGATATCATTGTTTTTGGTAAGAAACCACAGTGCTAAATTTAAAAGATTATCCTAGAAATATCCACTGGCTTAATGAACGGCAATTGGGCTCGTCCGTTTTAGATAATAAAGCTTCACAGATCTACCGACAAAATACGTTGTAAAATAACACTACGTGAAAGAATCTGTAAACAAGGCGTAAATTTTAATTTATTTCGTTCCGCCTCATCGTTATATTTACGTCCACTATTTCCTAAAATAAATGCAAACCGTCATTTCCCCTTTAAAAACCAATGTATTGAAAGTAAGGACAAAGCAAAAATCAAAGTGAAAAATTATTTTTATTCCAAAATGCGTGGGCAAGCCATTTGTAACAAAGCCGGATTTTCGAACTAGACAGAAAGTGGCTTAAGCATATTCTCATGTCAAATGAGTCATCTTCAAGTGAAGAACAAAACAGTTTAACTCCTCAGTTTAAATATACCGAAGCTTTTGGGAATAATTAAGTTTGAACTTTGAGTAATGGAAACCCATCATTATGCATTATATAGCCATTTAAGTTGTTTTGACAAGTTTAATACGCAAAGAGAACAGTTAAGTTTATTCCGCGTATATGTCAATTTTTTTAGACTCTCAGCAATTACCCTGAATTATTCTGGGCTTGAAAATGTTTACTGGCTTTCCCTTTATAGCTGTCTCCAATAGTCTACATCATCTATAATTTTCCAGTCAAATATAACCGCACGTTCTCACGCAAATGTGTACAATTCTCGTCCACAGTTTTCGTCCACCAGAAAAAAAGTACAAGCCAGTTATTTTTGAGCTACGTGCATTATTTACTGACCAAACAATGGGTTTACCAGTTATTTTATGCCCGAAAAGAAACATAACACAAAATAATTCAGTTATTCATTTTCACGATCCAAAATTATCAATCAGACACTACGTTGAAATCGTGGATGAAAAGTAAAGACGTTATTTGATGTGGCGATGGGTGATATATAATTTGGTATTACAATGGACCAAAGATAACTGATTAGATAGGTCATCTTAGTTGTATACCACATGCTGATCTTAGCTTAAGATAAAATTCTTTTCATATAGTGTTTTCGACATTCATCTGTGATATAGTTTTTTAAACACTAGATATTAAAATATGTAGCGTTGATCCTATAAATTAAAAGACATTTAAAAGGCCGCTATTGGAAGGTTCAGTAAAACACATCATACATAAAATGTTTCATCTTACAAGAGGAATCGTTGCAGTTTGTTAACCTACGATGCAATAGTCCTCGGCGCGTTGCAAAGTAGAAATCCGGTTGAAAGAAGACAAAGCCTACCGGGGGTGACAGCTCTAAAAACGCTGTTTGAGCAGTACCGCGTCTAAATAAAAATCCTCCCGAAAATCTGGAATATTTTCCCAATATTTGGGAGAAACTCCCCCAAATATCTTATAAAGTTCTCGAAATTTTAACTTCATTACTTCGTGTTTCTCGGAAAATTTTCCAAGTCTCTCGATTCCCGGCAAAATCTTTACTTTCCCGGAAGAATTTCGTTTTTCTCTCGAAACAGCCCTTGTTAGAGTTGACACCCCCCGTAAAACCTTATGAATTTCGAGAGTAGACAAACGCACTGGCAGAGGTAAGAATAAACCAAACGGAGTATTAAAGGATTGTTAAGGGTGACGGCGATTAATACAGATGACAAACCGTGCACTTGGAAAGTTTAGGTTAGTAATTGTTCGAGATAAGCAAAACTTGACACACGTAGCTCGTAGCGACGCCGAGAACAACGTCGATAAAAAAATAAATTTATATTTTACCTACGAATCTTTCGATACTCTCAAGTTATTAAGTCTGGAACACAGCGATAAATTCGAAATAGAAATTTAAACAAGTAGCTTTGGTGGTTCACGTTGTGCAGGCAACACAGAGTTTGGTCATTTCAGGACGGCAAAGAAGTGTACCAAGAACTATAACGCACGTACAAAGCCATTGTTCTGCTTAATAAACCTTTTGTTCAGCGACGTTCCCGTTGCCGTTGCCGTTGTGGTTTTCTTAAACTCAGTCCCTAATAAATAGAGGGGGTAAGTTTCTAAAGAAACTGTGGTGCTGCGTCGGTGGGAAGTATAACAATATAATTTGGTTTTATCAACTGGGTTGATAATGTGAATTGGCCACCGTAAAGAGATTCAAGAGCTGACGTTTCGAGCGTTAGCCCTTCGTCGGAGCTAACGCTCCGACGACGGGCTAACGCTCGAAACGTCAGCTCTTGAATCTCTTTACGGTGGCCAATTGACATTATCAACCCAGTTGATAAAACCAAATTATATCAGTCCCTAATAAGTCTTCAACTACTGAGTTACTTAAATGAGGCAACAGATTAGAGAATAACTGGACTAGAATAGGAACAGTATGTCAAAAATAGGTATTCAAAGAAACCAGATAGCCACTTTATTTTACCTTCAGGCGGTATAAACCTGCAAAGAAACTCGTTTCAGCTGGTTTTGGCGGAATCAGTTGCTGAGATTAACTGAAAAGTAGCCATGTGTGCTTTTTTATCTGGTGGAGTATAAACTATAGTTATTCTAGGAAAAGCCCTACAGCTTGCGATGGACCAGAGATAACTGATTAGTGGGAGCTAAAGTAAACTTTTTCTGTGTTGCTTCCTTCACTACCGACACTATACCGGCCGGCTTCAGGCGTTTCGCGGAACTCCAAACCGGCCGGGAAGCGAAGGAAGACGGCTGTATTCGCAGGCTAAAAGCCCTACGGCATTGTCCGAAAATGAAGAAGCTTAAGGCACATGCATAAGAGTTACAAAAACACAAATCCCCACTTGCAGGGATGTATTCTTGTCAAGCCGTACAGCAGGATTCCTGGAAATAACAAACAATTTGTACTTTGCGCGGCTCAGTAATATCAAGGCGCGCTGACGGCAAGTCTATCCTTTAACTTTTCATGTTGCCCGCTTGATTGCTGGTGATTTTCTCAATGGCACGGATATATTCTTCAAATGGACCAGATAGTCCGTGGCATTCACCGAAAGGTGAATCTATGATTTTCGAATAATAATTTTTCAGCCATCACAATGTAGTTACTATACCAAAGCGTACAATTTCAGTTTTTCTCAGTGCCATAGTACTTTTTAATGATCAGTTGAGATCAATACACCCCGCCACACAAAAGCCGTTATAAACACGAATTTACCATATATAACAAAATGTATGTAGTCCTTGTCGCATTTGGATAATTTATCTGTGGGCGCGGAGACTAAATAAACAACCTTAATTTTTTTTACTAATTTGGGTGGATTGAGAATGATGCATTAATCCCACAGGGTCGGAAATTACGAAATTTTAAGGAATGGTTGGAGATAATGATTTCCAAGAAAAATGGCCTTTGGGGCTCTCTCTACCGCAGGTACTCGAGGGAATTTATAAAAGAGAAATTAGCCGAACCTAATCACGCAATAAGGCAGGGCTATTAGCTTCGATTGGGTCCACTTATTCAAATCGAACGTTCGATTGCGTTCGGTTAGTTCGATTAGGGTATTAATTTAGGGTGAATAAGTTTAGAAATCGGACCAAATCGGACTCTCTCACTCACATTTTTTGGTATTCGTACAGCCACTGAACGCGGCCTGTTTTCATGGAGGATTGTTGTCTCAACCCTTCCCCCTGCTCGCGCAGAGCCTTGTCAGATCAGGCTCGTCTAATACAGGTGAATTGAATGGATTTAAACCCAAATTGTTTTGAGCACAAGGCTCTTGCTCAAGAACTGATAACAGGACACGTACAACGATCACGGCCAGGGCTCAGTTCCCCTGGAGGGGGGGGGGCTACTCCCATATATGGGCTATCTAGGTATCTGGGACGGGAAAGGGTATCGTTTTTTTAGGATCTCGATCCTTAATTAGGGTATCATTTTTTGCCCCTTTTGGCATTTTTTCTGGTGTGATCCTCAGATAGGGTATCGAGTATAGTAGGCCACTTCGGAAAATACCATAATACTCTTTGTTTGTCCCCACCACTACTGGCATTGTTTCTAGTTTCACATGGGACTTACAATGGTCCCAAGAGAAAACAAAAACAATGCTTATGCAAACTTTTGGGGACAACGAGTATTATGGTATTACCCCCTAAAAAAGAGAGATTTTTGCGAAACAGAGGACGTGATTTTATTTTACCTGCTGTTAAATTTTATTTTATTATAATTGTACTTGATCTTAAATTAAGTAATGATTGCATTGTTATGTATGTAAAGCCACACGTATGTTGTGACTACCTAACTATGAATAAAGACTCTTATTATTTTCTGAAGTGGTACGTAAACGGCAAGTGAAACTATTTGATCTGAACAATCCGTTATGAGTATTGACATTACAGAAACGAAATAAGCTTCACCCATTCCTACCTTTCTTAGTTTTCGTTTTTTCCTTGAAAAGGGTGTCATTTTTCGAGTTTTGGCCTAAATAGGGTATCAATATCCGTTTTATCATCCTTAAATATGGTCATGGTTTAAGAACCTTCCCGGCACACACCTATCCGAATTTTGAGGAAGTACCCACCCCGGCCCCACCCCCGGGCTCAGTCGAACCGCAGTGTGGACAAGTTAAAAGATGCAGATGAATTTATGAGCTCGAGTTTGAGTCACAGAAACAATACTACTGCAAATCAAATAAGACGAAAATTTTTATTTGCAGCATTCAAATATCCGACGTCTCCATTAGAAGAAGTGTTGCAACAACGATTGGACTGAACAAATAATCCGTTCCACAATTAGCTAAAAGCAATAAAAAATGCTATGCAAATCTGTTAAATCTACAATTTTTAACTGCTGGAGCAGTTCGAGTTATGGGGGAATACCTGTTTACAAGATTTGTCTCATTAGCATGAGCGTTTCAGAATATTGAAAGAACATGGCACTATTAACTTTGCACACTTTGTCAGTTGCGATCGGCAGACACTGATTAATAAATCGATTAATTCATCCGATCTGTAGCTATAAAATGTGTGCCCGATGTACTAAATACTTTGTTTGTGATCTGAGTTTGATCTGAATGTTAAAACTCAAAATTTTAAAAAGAATGTGTGAGCACATTAGCGCTTTTGCCACCCAGAAATTTGCAGTTTTTAAAAGTTTCACAGGCTAGCTCTTTAAATATTTTTTTTAGTGATGTTCATCTTTACGTCACCTATTGTCATTAATGTGCCAACCAGAGGTTGAGACAGTGACTATCGCTATAGGATATATGATCTAAGCTGTATGCTAATGAGACAAAATGCAATCTTAACAATGACGTCAACATGTATCCGCTAAATCGATTATCATATATTCACATAAAGCAGAACATATTAAAGAAAAATATCAAATTGCAACAAGGGTAAAATTGGACCATAACCGCATATCTATCTACACCAAATCTCGGAAGCAATACCTGCGGGGCACTATTTAACAATTATTCCTCGAGCGCGCGTTGGATATTTTACGCGTACACGTACCTTTTTGGTAGGTCAATCATGTCAATGGTATATGAGCTCATATACCATTACCTCTCAACCAATCAAAACTCAGGAAATGAAATATACCATAGCTAGTTAAGCAATAGACCACACTCTCTATGGGTTTATAGGGGTAATAACCCACGCAGGATGTTTGGGAGAACACTCGAAAAGTTTGTAAATCACGAGCCGCAGGCGAGTGATCTCCCAAACATCACGCGTGGGTTAGTACCCCTATAAACCCATAGAAAGTGGGGTATATTGCTTTTATATAATAATTCAGAAGACGCGCGATTTTTCCATGGGTTTACCGGCACAATAAACCATAGCTGATTGACCAATCAGAGCGCGTGCATTGATTTTGTTATTATATGATTTTTAATAATTCATGATATGCACATTTTAAAAGTCTCAGTCCACATTCAAACAATTTTCTCAGAGTTCGCATTCTTACAGTTCACAGATATTGAGCTGGGTTTTCTAATCGACTGACTTTACAATAAAGAAATTCCCCCAGTAAATGGATGTGACGCGATGTAATGAGACTTAAGAGCGTTCTTCTGATAAAACGCCTTTTCGCAGTACTGGCACTGAAATGGCTTTTGAGGCGCATGTGTTCTCTTGTGTGTATTCAGCGTGGAAGCTAGTGTAAATCCCTTATTGCAGATGTCACACTTAAAAGGTCGCTCGCCCGTGTGACGGTACACGTGCGCCTTGAGATTTCCCTTCTGGTTGAAGCCCTTTCCAGAGAGCTCACACTTGTACATGCGTACTTCGGAATGCGTTCTCATGTGGTACGTCAGATGCGTCAGCTGCTTGAATCCCCGTCCACACTTCTGGCATTTATGGGGCTTCTCTCCTGTGTGTGTGTAGCGGTGAATCTTCATGTCAACTCTCTGGTGAAACCGCTTGCCACAAAAATCGCAGCTGAATGGCTTGTAGTCGGTGTGGGTGCGCATGTGCGTGTGTAGGTTGGAAGCGCGGTTAAATGCCTTGTTACATTGGTAGCAAATGTATGGCTTGGAAGTTGTGTGGGTGAGCTGATGACGGGACAGGTTACCAAGCTGTCTGAAGGCGCGGCCGCACTGTTGGCAGACGAAAGGCTTGTCTCCAGTGTGAATGCGCTTGTGTGCGATAAGGGTACTTGAGCGAGTGAACGTTTTGCCGCACTCATCGCACATATGCTTAGACTTGGACTTTAGACGATGGTGCTGGTCACGCACGATCTGTTCTTGGGGATCACCTACAGATACTGTGTCAGGGAAGTATTCTGTCTGGAACTGATCAATTGCTTCTTTTTCAACAGAGCTGTTGATTTCCTGGGCGCCTAAACTATTAGGTTGCCGCTCTTGAAATGGAATCTCGTTGGAGATCATTTCCACTGGAGTAATACCCTGTTGGATGGACATGTTGTCAGTAAACTGGACGTTTTCTCTTCTTTCTTGATCTTCTTGTATAACCTTTATTGTGCTTTTTGTGATTGACTCTTGAGATACAGGCTGGGTTTCCCAACAGATGTTAGGCCCGATCTCCAGCTCTTTACTGTAGGCAACATGCTGTGAGTGATGAAAGGCTGGCGCTGATTGGTTATCTTTGTTGTAGGAAGCAAGCTGTGACTGACGAGAGGCTGACGCTGATTGCTTCTCTTCAGGTACGGATGACCTGCCTTGGAAGTGTAACTGATTCTCTTCTCTCTTTACAGATGGCGTTCTTTCACGATCGAGCTGTTGTTGAGCGCAAACAGCATTGTAAAACGATTTAGGAGGCTGAATGACACTCGTTCTTGGGTAAAATCCACTGTCAGACCGCATGAAGTTAATCTTCCTTTCAGACAACGTTGGGTTGCAACTGTATGTGCGGCCAACAGTACGGCAAATAACGGACGGGCGAGAGTGCTGACAAACAAGGCGTGGCACTGTTGCGAGGCTGGACTTCGGTGCTGACAAAAACATTTTTGACGTCAGTGGTAGCCATGGATACTGTGTCATTTGGCTGTGAAACTGTGATTGTACTGGGCATGGGCAGTAGATGTTTGAGTTTGATGCAACTGAGCCACAAGGACGGAAGGAGTTGCGGTCAACGATAGAAAACGCCGAATTGTGAAATGGTGGTTGCATTAATTCCATCGCCGTTGAATCGCGGCCAGGGTTCCAACTACCTGCTGTGGAGAAAAAAATGAAAATAATAAGGAATTGGACACTTAAAAGGCTGCAAATAGTTTGTATACTGAAAAGCAAGAATTCTTTTTCTTTCGGTGTAACGATAGCAAACGCTGTTGCCAAAACAAAATGCAGTACAGTACAACTCAATCAAGTAAACCTCTGTCTGGGGAAATGGCAGCTCAGCTCGATTTGCAGAGTAAACTGAGGACGATTTCAAATTTCTGCTAGACCACAAACACTGCTCCACGAAGAAAAAGCTCGTTATTTTTCTCAACCTCGTCCCATAGTTATTTTTTTTGTATCTTAATTGATTGAAGTCCAATAGAAGCCCTTAAATGCATGGAATAACGCATCAAATTAGTGGTTTGCCCAAAGCAGCTAATTAATTAGTTAGATAAAAATTAAATGTAAGTTAAATAAGTAATAAGACCTAATAGGTTAATTAGTTTGTTAATTAGCCGGGGTGATTAAGGCACCAAATCCAACAGCGAAACATACTTGGTGGCTTGAGTGAAATAAAACTCTAGACTTAACATGTTGAAAGTTGAGAGACCATATGAACGAGGTTTTGGCAGAATAGCCCACAACAATATATCAAAACAATGACGTGATTAGAGACTTTCAGGAATAAAAATGTTAATTTTGAAATATTCCTTTGTCTGTTAATTCCCACAAGAACCAGAAAGTCTCGCTGTCATGTTTGAATTTTGATATATCGAACGTGACCTTAACGTGACCGGCCCATTCAAAATGGATCATGTGTACTATGGGTGGTCTCGGTCGATATGTCGACCGATATATCGACCGACTATCGACCGACTATCGGTCGCTAGTCGGTCGATATATCGACCGATAGTCGACCGATATATCTGTCGACAGTCGACCGATATATCGGTCGACAAATCAATGGGTATTTAGCGATCGACTGTCGGTGAAGTATCGGTAGATTGTCGGTCAGATATCAGTCAAATATCGGTCGAATATCGGTCAAGTATCGGTCAAGTATCGGCCGAGTATCGGTCAACTATCGTTTAGCCAACGTACCTGAAACAGTTATTTAACCGTAGTTCTTAGCGCTGCAGATGTTAATTGTAATTTGGACTCGGCGTGATCTTTAGATAGTGTACCTTACAGTTACCTTTATTGTAGATGAGTTTTCGATTAAGCGGAGAACTCATATAAATGGAAGGCTAGATTGCAGAATACCAGGCCCACAAAATATCTTAAATAAAAAACTTGCTACTATATGCAGTGCCGCAGTCGTCATAATTAACATAAAAACTGTATATAAACTTCACGAATAAACCTCGTTCTTTCATCCACTGCGGGAGTGCGGCTGCCTCGTCCCCAGTCGCCCGCGCGATAGTAAAAAAAGCAAGCGGAGAGGGGGTGTGGGCAGGGGAGGGGTGCAAGGAATGCTTGGGAGGCGAGGTAAAGCGGAGAGACTGGCAAATCCTGCATCCAAGATGGCGGAACAAGTAGTGGCGGATGTGTTCATGAGGCCTTCAGAAGGAAGAAATTCTATGCTCTTAAAGTTAAAAAAGGTCTATCCGCTTTATGCCACATAAGTCAAGCGGGCATTAACACCTTATAGGACACTTTGTATTTGTTTTCCACGAGTCGAGAATTAGTGACTTTACAGAATATTTAAAAATGACTGACGAAAATTACATTGGACTTTAATTGGACTTTGTCGAACTTCGGCATATGGAGTGGAATTGCAATTTTTTTCTACTCTTTGAAAATGTCGGATCTTGTGGACGAATCCGTACATTAAAATTTCACAAACGGCAATGAACAAGATTAAGCCTAATATCCAGAAGAATGTTTTCAAGAGCACAAAGGAATCTTAGACGTATCGATCCCTTACGGCTTTCTGATAGAATATATCGAAGCGTTTAGCTTTATTAAAGTGGATATTGTTCAGCAATGTCCTGCAGTAATCTGTGGAAGCATCCATTTGGGTGAGGATCCCCATACCACCTTCTCCACATGAATTCTTGAAGGTACTCCAACAGAAAGTTTGGATTGGTGTTTCCCTTCATGTGTTTGAACTTTTCTTTGGCTACACACCAATTACTTTCAGCGTGTTGCGTGTGCACGCCAGTCGCCGGATCAACGAAGTGTAGAGAGTGGTTGACCGCTCGATGGAGCAATCCCAATCGTCGTTGTAGCTGCCGGTAAGCTGCCCACTCGTCGGTGTGCAAGGTGGTACCAAGTTGTACTCTTCGCTGAATTATTGGCAACAGTGTAGCCGCATTACGGCGCCTTACTAGCTGTAAGTAAGGTCGAGCTGGTACATACTGTGTATCAAACAACCCCACTCGAAATAAAGAAACATTCATGGCCGGAAGAAGCAGGAAGAAGCCTAGTCGCGAGGACCACGTAAGATAGTGAAAAGTCTTGCGAGACAAGGTCCAAAGAGAAGAAATGACTTCTTTTTTATCCAACGCATTTTGGAAGATTTCGACAAGGCGTAATATATTTTGAGCGACATAATTATCGGTCGATGATCGGTCAAGTATCGGTCAAGCATCGGTCAAGTGTCGGTCAAATGTCGGTCAAGTGTCGGTCCGTTGTCGGTCGAGTATTGATGATCTTAATTTATATCGGTCGACGTATTCATTCGTCGACTATCGGTCGACTGTCGACCGACTATTGGTCGACTGTCGACCGATAGGCGGTCGACAGTCGACCGATAGTCGACCGACTATCGACCGATATATCGGTCGATAGTCGACCGATAGTCGGTCGATATGTCGGTCGACATATCGACCGAGACCACCCATAGTACACATGATCCTTCAAAATTTAGAGGGGGTAAGTTTCTAAAGAAACTGTGGTGCTGCGTCGGTGGGAAGTATAACAATATAATTTGGTTTCATCAACTGGGTTGATAATGTCAATTGGCCACCGTAAAGAGATTCAATTGCTGACGTTTCGAGCGTTGGCCATTCGCTCCGACGAAGGGCTAACGCTCGAAACGTCAGCAATTGAATCTCTTTACGGTGGCCAATTGACATTATCATGAACCCAGTTGATAAAACCAAATTACCTTCAAAATTTAAACTAGGACCAGTCTCCTTGCGAACGATTGCGCAAAGTTATTAATTTGCACAATGATACGAAAAGGTCCCTAGAAAAAATGATGATGTTGTGTTCAGCACGAGCTGTGCGAGCTTTTAATTACAAGCCAACTGATTCCCATGATAATCATAGGAACAAAATTCTTTACCTAATTTTAAGAGAAAATCAAGTTATAGGAACTGTGTACAGCGCTATCCATAAACCTTACCGTTCATAAATTCTGTTGCAGCAGGGTAAAAGTTATCTTCGTGCCCTTCTTTTTCTCCTTTGATCTGGCCCCTTACAAGGAAAACTTTTGGCATTTCGACCGAAGTGCACCAGGAAACCTGCAAAACCCCAGTATTGAGCAAGTGAGGAGATTCGTACAGGCCAAAAAAAATATCTTTCAGAGCGCACCTTACCTTGTAATAACCTCCTGTAGCAGGCTGTCGAAAATCTTGATCTGCTCTCTCGCTCGAGATGTGCGGAACTAATTAGCGGTGTCCGAGCAAAGGCTATTATAACCCAATTGCGCTTCTTCGCTTCAGCATTCCTTGCTGACGTCATAAAGGCATCCGAGTATTAAAATGCAAAAGATTGATTGCTTTAATTTACCTTTATTGCTGCTAGATTTTCACATTCAAAACCGTCAAAAATTAGGCGAAAATGCCCAAGACTTCGGTTTCTAAAGTTGCTGATCTGTTATAATTATGATGTCGTTTGCTCATCGATTTTGTTTTGTTTTAGTTGCGTTAGGATGATGTTCACATTTGTATTTTTTTCTCTATTGACCGTAACTTTGTCATACACGGTAGATGGAAACTCCACTTAACGTAATTGCATTATTTGCCTCCATTTGTCTCTCAAGACGACCCTCCCGTGTATCTAGTCAACCCGGATAGCCGCGAATAGGCAGCTGCTTCGATTCACTCGTTTAATTTTTTTGAATTCGTAAATGTTAGTTTTCTCTCAACAATCGATGCTCTTCAACAATTTTTCAATCCAAATTGAAGTCCTTGTGAGGCGAACACTTACATTAAAAAGATAGATTGGGCAACCAAGCAACAAGTAGTCCGTTGAAACATGACATGGAGACACAATGGCAAATGAAGGTTTGTTGTAACAAAACTCAAACGCACTATTTTTTCAAAGGAAGTTACATACTGACCAACCCACAAAACGAAAGAGCGCATAAAAGCGATGACGTTTATTTACTTCAGTGCGTAGTTATATACCATGATCAAAGAATTTTAACAAAAAAGTCCCATACCATTTCATTTTCGGTGGGCTTGCCTCTCACTCTTTTTACTTTGAAAAGCAAGAAGACTCAAAGTCGGGTATCTATGATTCCCGTTGAAAGGATACCGTAACTTGAACCGTATCAGGACAAGTATACTCTACATTCGACTGCACTCAATTAATGAAGTGCAGTTTGTTTAAAGCAGCTGCTAGCAACTCCCCAAACGAACAAATACATCGAGGGTGTAAGATTTAGACAGCTGAAAAACAAGTACATGATTTATTTCGCGTATAATTTTACCGTGTTACGGCTCCTGGGGAAACCACAAACCAACTGAAAACAAATGAAGCACTTATAGTAATCTTCAGCCAGCCATAACAACACGGTTATTTTATGCGATTAAAATCCTCTTCCATCGACCTCGCGAGGCTTGCAAAATAGAGGTAAAGGATTATTTGGTCATTTGTAGAAGTTTTAAATGAAATATATTTCTAGTATTTTCATATGAACATTACAGGAAATGGGATTTTCTCTAAGGGTAATACACAAAGCACCTCGGGACGAAAGCTAAAACAAAGGAATGAGGCTAGACAAAGAGGTGTTCGAGCGCACGTGAAAACTCCAAAACAATTGCAGAAGGCCACAGATTTTTCAAAGGGGGTCACACTGTAGTTCACTATGTTGATTCTTTGTATTCGTGCGTTTTCGTAACAATATTGTATGTTGTTTACTTGAAAAAGTCTCACAAAGGAAGGGGGGGGGGGCACGGGCATAGAGACGCCCTTGAACACTTTCAATGCACATTAATGCTGCACATGCGCATTATCGTGACAATGCCCCTTAAACCAATCTTTCTTTTTGTCAATTAACGTTTAGGAGACCATTGACCGAAAGGAGGCAATGGAAAGTAAAGGTTTATGCTCAGCGTATAATCATTTGTATACAGAGTATTTACTTGACACCATGCCATAACAGATCATAACAAAAGGTATAATGGTACATGTACCATTAACATGATCATTTGCATACAGGCTGGCCGAAAACCCATGTGGAAATAAAAAATTGCCATTGTACTGAAATGTGAACAGTACTTTTCACACTCGTTAAAATAGCTGTTGAAGAAACTAAATGAAATTCTTAAAAACGTCAATCAAAACGTATTAATGATCTAAAGGCGCTTGATTAATCAAACCCTTTAAACGTAAAGACAGCATACCTGTTGTACCCCGGTTTCCTTATATTAGCATTAAGCGACTAGGAGCAGTGGCGGAAATACTAATTTTTCGTTTCCACAACGCCGGCTTCTCCAGACGTTAAAAAGGCTTACCGTATTATCTCGATTATTTCAAACTAGGACTGGTGTAACCGGCTTTTATTTAACTTGTGCAGTTTATTCAAGCTCAGTGTTTATTCTTGACAGCAATATGTTGCTATTTGATATATTGCCATTATTCGTAAAGCATATTACACCTGAAATAAATATTTGAGGGCCTTATTAACAACTGCATCTTGGTGACCTGGTGTTTATTCGGCGCCCGGCATTCAATCGAGAAAATACTATGGTATATTTGGGGGACTAGAACGCATACAGCTTAATATATCTTGGTTCGGAGTTTGTCCGATATCTTTGCCAGTTCCCCACTCCAAAGGATATCTCACCGCCAAAGAAACTAATTTTGGACAAGAAAATGCTCGCCATTCGCGACATTGAGGTGTCCCAAACATCTCCATTTTAAGTTCATTAGCCAAACTTGTCTACAATAAGACATAACGCCAAAGAAACGCGAATAATGTACCAGAGAGAAAGCGCTTGACTCTCCACTGATGGGATTATAAGTCTCTTCGAAGGCGTCTGGGTCTTAAAACCTGACAAATGATAAGCTTCTGTTTCCTTTTTGAAATTAATAAGTCACGCTAACATTACCCAGAACGGACTGAACAAAGGCGGTTTACATCTGAATAGAGAAGGTAACGATTCATTACATAGAAATTTTGTAACTTTTTTAAAGAATAATAATTGATCTCCTGGTTCCTTGAATGCCGAATCTCTTGTATCAGTAAAGCCGCTGTATGTTTCTTGCAGCAATACTAGCTATAACTCCAGTAATATGCGCAAAATTGCGGCTTCTAAACTCCCCTGCCTGCCTAATTCGCTACCCGCAAATCGTGGTTTTAAAATAGCGTCCTTAAATGTAAACAGTCTAATAAAACATATTGATGATCTCAGAATTTTTCTTGCTGATAATCCAGTCGATGTCCTTGCAATTAATGAATCCAAACTTGATGATTCTATCAAAAACTGCGAGCTCTACATCCCTAGTTACGAAATTACTCGTAGAGACAGAAACAGGAATGGTGGCGGTGTATGCTTTTACACTAAATCTTCTATTAACTTTGTAATACGCAATGACTTGAACCTGAATGATCTTGAGAATTTATGTTTAGAAATTCAAAAACCATGCTCTAAGCCATTCCTCGTAGTATCTTGGTATAGGCCACCATGCTCTTCAGCTGAACTTTTCTCACACTATGAGACCCTTATCGCAAAATTAGACGCTCTAGATCTTGAGTATTATCTGATGGGTGACTTGAATTGCAATATGGCCTCTACCCATTTCGACACTAATACACGTTTACTTTGTGAAATTTCTGATATATATGGGCTACAGCAGCTTATAAAAGAACCAACTCGTATTACTGAGTCATCATCCTCTCTAATTGATGTAATATTTACAAACTGTATTAACAGGGTTGTCTGTTCAGGAGTTTTGCATATTGGCATTAGTGATCACAGCCTCATTTATGTTTATCGTAAAATATCTCCAGAGTTTGCTTCCAAAGGGCATTCAACTAAAACCTATAGAAGTTTTAGTAATTTCAATCGGGAAAACTTTCGAAGGGATATATCACGACAGGATTGGTCTTGTACCAGTGATGACCCAAAAGTTTTGTGGGCTGACTGGAAAGCTAAATTTTTGTCTATTGTGAACAGTCATGCTCCAATCAAAACTAAACGTGTTGGGTGAAGCAAGGTACCTTGGATCACATCAGACCTGCGGAAGGGTATGCGCGATCGCGATGCTGCTAAACGGAAAGCTATTAAGTCTAACAATCCTCAAGACTGGGCTATATACAAAAAGCTACGTAATAGGATCAATGGAGAAGTCAAATCTACAAAGGCATCCTATTATGCTAGTGCGTTTGTTCAGTCAAATGGCGATTCGCGTAAAACCTGGCAATTGATTAACGAACTCACGTCCCGTCAGAAAAATAACGCGTCGGTGAAAGAATTAAAACTAAACGAGAACTCAGTAACCAATTCTCATGAGCTTTCCAACGCATTTAATGATTACTTTTCAACAATTGGAACCAAACTAGCTAATGAGGTACCCCTTGTTACCGACGGTTCAAGTTATGCCGATTATATTGTTGGCAGCGACAACAAATTCATTTTCCGTCCAATTAGTAGTAGTGATGTCTTTTCTCTTTTAAATAAATTATCTAAATCTAAAGCAACAGGTCTTGATAATATTTCGGCCAAACTAATTCGGGAATGTGGGGATCTTATTTCGATCCCTTTATGTAACATTTTCAACAACTCTTTAAGTTCTGGTTTATTTCCTGATGACTGGAAATGCGCTAGAGTAACTCCATTGTTTAAACAAGGTGAGCGAACTGATGTGAATAATTATCGGCCAATCTCGGTTATCTCAATAATAGCTAAGGTGTTCGAGAGAATCGTGTATGATCAACTGTACAGTTTTTTGACTAAGGAAGAGATAATCACCAACCAACAATCGGGTTTCCGCACGTTGCACTCGACTGTCACTGCTCTCCTGGAAGCGACTGACAGCTGGGCTCTCGATATAGATCGCGGTAATGTAAATGCAGTAGTTTTTCTGGACTTAAAAAAAGCATTTGATACCGTTGATCACGATGTTCTTTTAGGTAAGCTTAGTCTGTACGGAATACAGGAGTCTGCTTACGATTGGTTTAAGTCATATCTAAATAACCGTACCCAGAAATGTGTAGTCCATGGTTCGCTTTCCAAAGTCTGTTCTTTGGGCTGTGGGGTCCCTCAGGGGACTATCCTTGGTCCTCTTCTATTTTTGATCTATATCAATGATCTGCCAAACTGTTTGTCTTTCTGCCAACCTAGGATGTATGCAGACGACACTCACATCACATATGCTAGCGCGGACTTACACTCAATGCAGTCTAGTCTGAATCATGATTTAAGTAACATCTATAAATGGCTTCTCTGCAACAAACTTACTCTGAATTCAACTAAAACCGAGTTTATGTTAATTGGTTCTAGACAAAAACTGAGTACATTATCTGACTCCCTTGAACTTTCGATAGATAATAACCCTATAAAGCAAGTTTCAACTACTAAATCACTTGGGATTCTCATTGATAATAACATGGCATGGCATAGTCATATCGACAAATTATCCAAAAAGATTGCCTCCGGCATTAGCGCCATAAAGCGAACTAGATCCTTTGTTTCGCCAGAAATACTACATTACATCTTCAACGCCTTGGTACAACCCCATTTCGATTACTGTAGTATTGTCTGGGGAAATTGCGGCAAAACGCTTTTCGAAAGATTACAAAAACTGCAGAATCGTGCTGCTCGCATTTTGACTTACTCCTCCTATGATGCTGACGCTCGCTACTTGTTACAGCAACTTGGGTGGAAAAACCTGATCGCCCAGCGTCAATTTCAAGAAGCTCTAATGGTGTTCAAAGCTCTTAATAATCTGGCTCCTGACCATTTATCCTCTATGTTTACTGAGCGCAGTACGTCAGGCTATGTCTTAAGGGACTCTATGAACAAATTAAATGTCCCTCTACCAAGAACCAACTATCTAAAAAGGAGCTTTAGCTATAGAGGTGCAACTCTCTGGAATAGTCTGCCCTGCAATCTTAGGCAAGAGAAATCTCTAGCTCGTTTTAAGCAATTGTTAAACTTTCATTTTAGTGAATTAAGTTAGATACACGGCATTCATGGAAAACAGGTATAGTTTAGGGTAATTCTAATTAGTATTTCTAAGAGACTTTTTAGATATGTATTTACTATTATAAATATTGTTTGTAGTTTAATTTTATATGTAACAAACCTGATGAATTTTTAACCGTGTTTAAATAAAGATTTGAGATTTGAGATTTGAGATCAATGGAAAATCAAACAAGCACTTCACTCTTCACATGCACTCAAATTCTCTTATCTACTCCCACTACAATTTTACCCAGACTAAAACAGAGAATTTGTATCTTGATGTCAAGGTTAGTGTGGCCTTTTAAGAATGATCACTTTCATTATACTGTATATACATTTCACGGCCTTTTACGACATTCACACCATTTTCGTATTTGATAACAGTAATGTCATATTATACTTAATAGACTTGCCCACCCAATCTACGAGCCTAACATTAAAAATATATTACCCAAATGCTTAACAACGCGATGTCGTATTTGCAGGGTTGCTTTGGAACAAGCCCGTACTCTAAATAGAGGGAGAAGAATTTCTACAGAGCGTTTTCACTCACGTGACCAAAAAAATAAAACGAAAACCATTCAGTGAATAGATTCAAGAAACTACGAGGTTATAGATTATAAATAAAGAAAGCACTTCTCCAAGTTTCAGGCGTGTGCGTCATTCCAAACTTCAGATATTCGCCGAAATGCTTCACACAAATTTACAGAGCCCAGTATGGAGCCGCCATATTGGTGTACCTCAGTGGAACACCAACATGACGGCCGGAAATAGAGTAAACATCTGGAGTTTACTTTGGTTATCAAGGCGACTGGTTACCTGTTTTGAACACTTTTCCTAATTCGTAAACTTCTCAAATGGCTAAATCTCGCGAGATAAGTATACATGATCGTAAATGTATGTCACGCACCGCCATAACTCGGAAATTCAAATTGCGCTTTCCAAACGAAGGCCGCTGTTGAGCTGCAAAGTTGTACACAAATATAAATTTAGCACTTCTTATGCCTGATGAGTATAAAACGTTTGGTGGCTCTTTAGTTTTGGATTTTAGAATTTCATGACGTCACGTGAAAACGCTCTATAACTGCCGGTTATTTCGACGCAGACTAGAGCTAGATCCAGCTCAACCGAGAAAATGCGAGCATCACTTGTTGAATAGTTTTAATTTAAAATTGCTTACAAACCTAGCGCGGATAGCTTTACAATCGGTCAAAGTTACAGACTACTTTTTCATCGACTAAAAACAAGTTTAAACATCTCTTGCAATGCAGCAGCTGAGATGTTTTGCCACGCTTGACAGCGGCGACATGTTTTTGGCTAGGTGCTTTCCCGCGCTTGCCGTAAGTTGTATGCGGTGACATGTTTTCCCGCGCTTTGCCACCTGTGGCAAGTTTTATCCTTCAGTTTTGATTGGTTCATATCACGGCTATCGGTTTAAGATTATAACTGTCCTATGAAAACCGCATCAAAACAATTATAGTGACATCAAAACGCGTAACATTATATTCTGTGGTGATATTCCACCTTACTACCACGCCTACTTTTCTGGCCCGACTGAACAGCAATATTGTTCCAATGTATGTTCTTATTGCAGTGTCAGTATACGACTGAGCTGTAACAAAGTCAAAATAAGACTTAACCAGTGGCACAGTTGACAAGCATTTACCAGATATAGCCTAACCCCATATAACTTTTCATTGACCAAGAAGTCTTAAGATTTGCGATTTCTTTGCTTATTCTTCAAGCAGGACTCAGCTGTGCACATGATTCCCTGTGTTACGTTGGTACACTGGAGCCGTTTGGCACTCCTTCAGTCCTTTTTGTTGTCCCCTGATCAACGACTATTTCTGGCATCTCATCCACAGCGCTTGGACTCTGGGGAATGTCTTTTCCGCCCTCCGGTCCATCCAGAGAAGGCCAGTTTGTGGTTTGCTCCAATTTTTGTAGCCTCTCATTAAGAGCCTTCAATGCCTTTTGTCTAATCAAGGAAACAAAAGCAAAAATCTCAGAAGCGATAATGGTTTCATTTTCTAGAATAGAACCAGGCAACATAAAGGGAACGGCCGACATGGACATTTAGCGAATTCATATTAGACGAGTAACTCGTCACAGATGGAATTCCGTCTAATATAAATTTAAAGACGCTCTTGAAATGACGACAATTTTTAAATTAGCACTTTTGCCGAGTGACGAACAAAAAGTAGGTCCTTGATTTCCATGATTTCTCCTCCTTTCCCGTTATTTTTGACAGGAAAATAGACGGATGATTTTGAGACAGGAACTCGACCTTAACCGGATTCACGTCAGACGAGTTTCTGTCTCTAACATGAATTCGTCTAAATATTGATTATAGAAGGAAACTGAAAGTAGGTTTTTGGCAAGAGTGCTGCTTCAAAAAGGAAGCGTCCCCCCACCCCACCCCACCCCCCCCAACAAAAACAATGCACCTCTTACTTTTGAATTGGAGTTGAAGGGGCAGATAAACAGGTTTGTGTGTGACAAACAGCACAGGACAGTGACGATGAGAGTCATGATGTAAATTTAGAACTTACTATACTGTACCTTCTCCTCTCTGCATCAGCGGGATCCATTCCTGGTAAGCTGATTGTTATGGCTGACGGTGCTCCCACATCATATGTTCTTACAGGCTTGTGGCACACTTTCAGACGAACCAGGGTATTGAATATAACGGTTGACAGTGTACTTACTGGAGCCCTGATTTAACATAGCAAAAAGGTGTCATTCAAACTTGTTCATTAGAACTTCCTCGGTGACAATTAGTTCTCTGAAGTCAGTGGAATCATAGACAAGTAATTGAGAGGGGGGTTCATGTTCAATTCTGACACTTACCTCTGGTTTCTGTAGCACGAAGCAGTTAGGATAAGGAGTATTACCCCCATCCCCGACCATGCCCCCCCCCCCTGGGATGCTGGTACATGACAGGTTTTTCTCCACCATTTTGTCAGGTTGCCCCAACAATAGCCCTTATTCACGATACCCGCCACGTTTGTTTTCAAATTGTAATGCAAATTAGGCACATGGTTTGTGAGGGGGCAAACAAGCCATTCGACAAATTGTCGACAAAATATTTTACAGCTAACATTAGTGTCATGACGTAGTGCTTTGCAAGACTTTAGACGACCTCTTTGCACTCTACATAATTTATATCGTAGGATATTTGTTATGTATGGATGGTAGTTAACAATGACTTTCTGACAATATTAGAGCATAGTGACAATTTATTTGTGGAACATTAAAATACAATACCAGTGAATTATACCATTAGTAACTATATATATACTAAATTCGCTTACTGCAAAGCTTCCGGAAAGAAACTAGCACAGGAGAAACTTTCACTCAAATCTCCCTTGACTCCTTTGCCACGTGGCTGGTAAAACCGTAAGTAAGCCCAGCCAATCAGGGTCCCAGATAGAACCATGACCAGAAGGATGATGGGAAGAATGCCAACAATGCAAAGAATGCTATATACGATAACAATTATAGATGGCACATGCTGAAATAGTAACAAAATGTATCACTTGAGTCCAAGGTGAAACAAAAGTACAATGCTAATCCACAGGGAAGTAGACAGAGGGGGGGAGGAGACAATGCAACAGCTGGAGGGGTGATACAGTCCACACCATCACCAGTCCACACCAGCTGGAATGCCTGTCCAGGGACAAAGGGGACTGGAGGGACTTTGTCAATGGCCTATGTTCTGAGATGGAATAATTAAAGGCTTCAGAACAGATCAGAATCTCAGATAACAGAGATGACTCTTTCTTGAGTGAAATACGTGTATGTAATGATGCTTCTCAAAAAGCCATAGCATGTAAGATCTTGTTGTTGTATCCCATTGTCTATCAATAACTCAAACTTTTTTCCACATGCTTTACTGGCATGTTTCTTTCGCAAACATTTGTCAAAAGGATCTTATCAACGCTCAAAATGGGAGCCAGTGTTGGCCAGACCTTTTTTTTAGTAAAAAAAGATCTGGTCAATTTTCTGATTATTGGTGTGATAACAAATATATTACAATGCCATGAACACACTATCACAATATTATTTATTTATTACAATTATAGTACTTTGACTTTTGCAATAATGTTGCATACTCCAATAAACAAAATGGCCTTAAAAGTCACCCCTAATATAAGAAGCTCTGCAAAGGTAGGTGTATTTTGTAGTATTATTGTAAAAACTGCTAAACATATCTCTGTAGTCTATGTCATCTGTATGCTATTTTCAAGTCTAATTTTTGTCAAGTAGAAGATGATAATGAGCATGTGAAGAGACATGTCTAAACTTTAAGTTTTATTGATTACTATGTGAATTCATTTCTCCTGCATGATGTTAAAGTAGAGACCAACCTTTACACGAAGACCAAAGGAGGACAAGCTTACTTCCTGTTCAGGTCTGATCTGTTTGAATGCAACCACCATTCCAGACAAAATTCCAGTCATTCCACTGAACTGCAGAAACCTAAGGGTGGGATAATTTCAAGCATTAATTAATAAATGAGAGGGTAAGTAACGGCACTTAAGTTACAGCCACTGATGACAGCA
>OX393563.1:7197228-7333079 GCA_947652115.1 Blastomussa wellsi
ACTGAAGGCAAATGATCACCCCACTGTTCGGGAAAAGAGTGCTTATTGTGAGTTGCGTGATTCGTGAACGTGCGTCGTGCCACTCACGGCAGTGTGATGAACCCGTGGGAAATTGAGAAGATTAAACGCCGATTAGCGTCTCTGAAACAGAAACACTGACCTTGTCTCCCTATTGACTAGTCACTGGATGCATGTTGTCCAGCTGACTAATGACTCTGGGAGAGGTGCAGTTATAAAGTGGTTGTTGCACGATCTTTCACTTCACTTCTCCAAAGTCTGAAAAGTGATCGTTTTTGCTCTTCGTAGTGCAGCAGTTTTAGAATTTAAAAACCAACATGCTATTCAATTCACTTTAAAATAATTATTTTAAATAAACGAAGAGCCACAAGACGTGACAATTGATTGCTTCACAGTGCAAGGTAAATTCTTATGGTTTGCTTAAGTGACAACCAATACAAGCCCACTTCAAACATCCATACCGACCCTTCATTCACTATTTCACGCCTTCATGTTCAAAGAGCACGCGAGCAAACATGTGCTTGATCCTTGGGGTTATTTTTAGAACCGTTGCTGTCGGTTAATAAGCAGCATTATTTCCCTTATTCGCTAATATCCACTTAAAAGCACCGCAATGTGAGGTCTGTGGAGCCCGGTATAGAAAAGGTAAATTAGTTAAGAGGCGCCGGTCACATTTTGCGACGATAAAAATCAGTTGATTGTTTAAAAATTTAATTAGTTTCTGAGAAGTTTACTCTACTCATTCTGACATTAATCAAAGCTTGTTAAAGCTAAGATCTATTGCAGTTCCTTGCATTCGTGAGCTGCATATTGTTATAAAAAAATTAATCCTCTTGCCTCGACTAAATAAGTTCGCTCAGCCAAGTTACACCATGTTTCGCCCTCTTTAACATGGCAGGTTTCCTGTTTAAAAAGTGATGCGACATTCGTTTATTGGAATTGATGAAGGAATTAATTCAGTGTTTGCTTGGGAAAGCGAATCGCATGATAAGAGGTCATTTAGTGCCAGGATGATTAGTGAGTTTTAATTTGAAGAATGTGTCGAATAGCAAATACACTTAATCTTTTGTTGGATATGATACAACAATTATCACTCGAAACCACGCTTGAGCAATCAGAAATAAGAGCGCTAATGACTACATAGAGCTGCAGATCTTTTATTAAGTTTAATAAAAAGTAAAGGAAATCTAAAGATCACGAATTTGTCAGTGGGACATTGTAAGGAGAAGACAAGCCAAAATGAATGCAAGAAAGCAAACGTCTGGTCGAAAAGAACTCACACAATCTTTAAAAAATACTGGAATGATGAACTATCAAGAATCTAAGAAGCTCAACTGCTCGGTGGATAAGTATAAAAAGGAATTCGAGAAGAAACTTCGCCAGTTATCGGTACAGCAGTCAGTGCTTCTCGCCTCCCAGCGAAAACGAGAGTCTCGTCGAGGTTCCCTCCCGTGCAGCTCCTCTACTGGAGCATACGGTGAAAAAGATAAGGGAAATGTTGGTGATGACACATTGAAGAGTTCATTCTCCGATTCTGCATTGGACCAATACACTAAAGATCTGAGAACCGGAGTAACCAATGACAACAGTATTTCATCATCACCGTCGCCTCTAAAACTTCCGAGCATAGCAACTCGCAACAAAGGCTCGAGAAAAATTGAGTTAGAAGACGTCACATCGATAAAAACACCCAAAGAAATATTATTCGACAAACTCAAGTACCCAAGACAAGCAAAACCGAGATTGGATGCGCTAGATGTGACAAGCAAGTTATCCAATGGTTATTCCGCGATGGTCATTGCGTCTCCACCAATCACCAGATCGACCCGACGAGGAAGTTTACAGCCGACACACTTATCTCCTTTGACTGCGCATGCGGTGGAAGAAACCGTCCCTAACCGTTCGAGGTTGATGCGGAGAGGGAGCTGTCCCAGCCTAGGTTCAAAGTGGGCAAGAGTAAAGAAATTAGTCGGCGTGGAAAGCAATGGCGAGACATCAGAGAACGAGACGTTTTCCAAGCATGTACAGGAGATGAAGAAATGCCGATATTTGAGATTTCCAACGTCCATTAGAGAGGACGAAGAAGAGAACATCGACTCGGTGTTTATTCAAAAGTAAACAAGGCTAAGCAAAGTATTTCTTGTTTCTTAGAAAATATAGTGATTATGCAAAAATGACCATTAACGAGTCATTGATATTGTAACTTTCTTTAGCGATAAATTTGAAACATTGGGGACCGTTCATTTTTTATGGGGTGGGTTGAGGGGGGGGGGGGGGGGCTGGTGGGATTTGGTAGATAGTTGCTGTAGCATATGATGGCCCCAACTCTAAACCGGATATTTTTGCCCTGGCCCCCCTTGTAAATCTAATTTTTTTTAAGTGACCCCCCCCTCAAAAAAAAAAGAAAGAAACGAAAAGCAAAGTAAAAAGAATGATCCAGTAAAGTTTAACTTATCAAGCTTAACACAAAGGCTGCAGTTTCAAAAACTTATTTTCGAAGAACTGTTTTCACGTATGGGACATGTCCTTTGTATACTGTGACTTTACTCAATAAGTAACCCAGCTAAGGGGGGTCTGGGGGCATTCTCCCCAGGGAAAATTTAGAATTTCAGAACTTAAGAAACGCTATTTTACGCCAATCTGGCAGACATTTTGTAATATTTGTAAATTCATTTACTACAGTTTAAAGTAAAAATAGTAGAAATAATGTTTTTAAATATTTACGTGTGCACTGGACATGGTAAGCTGTCTTTTCTTTTGATAAACAAGGTGCTGTTTGTTATTGGGAGTGAAGTTTATCAAGTGGTTTTGAGTTGATGATGTTCCATCCATTACAAACTAGGGAGGTCCGGGGGCATGCTCCCCCGGGAAAACTTAGATTTTTAGAACCTCAGAAATGCAATATTAGGGCATTTTGGTAGAAAATTTTGCACCATCATAGATGCTGTCATTACAACATTTTAGGGCAATATTTGGAGTGACCCCCCCCCCCCCTTACAGACAAGATTTTTTAAGGCCAATTTTTTAGGCATGCCCCTCCCCCTCTCAATCCCACCAACGGTCCCTTAGGTATTGGATATATACTGTCAATTCTCTCTAACACCAAAGGTGTCCGTTAGAGAGAGTTGATCTGATATTTCTAAAGACAAAATTAACCACAAAAACAAACGTTGATTGCTTCACCACTTGTATGAATGTATACACGTAAATAAAGGGAAAAAGAATTGTGCATTAATCTTTTATTTACTCATTCGGTCAAGGTAAATTTCCCGTGGTGAATATCCATGGCCCCGTCAAAAGGATCACACGAAGCTCCCATGGCATTTAATGTGGTAAGTTGAAACACAGGTAGACCAAGATCCTTTGGGAACCGTCAACATGACAGCGCAACAGCGTTAATTATAAGAGTTTGTACGGGAATTTAACGATCGTACGAAATAGTTCAAAATAAGGAGAAAAATAATAAAATCGACTCACCTGTCCTGTTGTGTGTATAACCTGTGTTTTTATTGCGTTTGGAGGCATTTCAGAGCGAGTGGGTTTAAGCATCTCTGCATTCCTCTCCAGGAATTATATATGGAATCGCTCTGAAACGCCTCCAAACGCCATAAAAACACAAGTTATACACACAACAGGACAGGTGAGTCGATTTTATTATTTTTCTCCTTATTTTGAACTATTTCGTACGATCGTTATATTCCCATACAAACTCTTATAATAAACGCTTTTACGGTTACGCTGTCATGTTGAGGGTTCCCAAAAGAGCTTGGGCTACCTGTGGTTGCAAGGGTGTTTTGATTCCCAAGGTAGAAGAGTCATTCACGATCAGTTCTCATCAACATGTAGAAACGAATACTGGTTTTCCTTCGTTGGTTTGACGGAATAAACAACTCTTAGGTCTATGGGATAAACAACTTTTAAAAAAGTAGAAATGGCAGAGTTTTGGGCAATGCTGTTGGTGTCTATCTAACTGTTTGCCAGCCGACCAGTCATTTTGACAACGGCTAAAATAGCCGAAATTTTTTATTGTTCGCAGAAATTAGAATATGGATGCTGAATTGTACAGTAGATTCCTAAACCAGACTTGCGAGGATTAAACTAAGATCAACTTGGAACTTCCTTGTACTCTATCTTGGAAGTCAGCCCAATAACCGTAGTAATGAAAAACCTGTTCGCTCTGAACGTCCGTAAGGTTAAGCAAACGTAGATAGAGGCAAGCGACGTCAAATTTCTTATCGAGGGGCTACGTGACGGGTTTGTTTTTGCTAAGGTAAATTGCACGCGTGCAACCGTTGGTTAACGCGGTAAACTAGAAACCCAGGTGTTGTGAAGTAATTATCGCACCGGCCTTATTCCTTTACCAAAATGACAAAGTTAGGCAAAATTAAAAACATTGGTTTCGGACGCAAAACAAAATTACCCTGACATAGTTCTGTTAAAGTTCTTTTCGGCATATCGGCTTTTTAAAAAAATAATTCTCTCTTAAAATTTCATGGTTCTCGTTGCTTGGTTTTACTCGCTTTATTCAGTGTTTATTCCTAATTGCTCTTTTAGAATTACACGTCATATCCTAAGCACTTACTGCGTTCTAATAAAAGACTTTTCCCACCTGCCTGTAAAGTGAAAAGACTGAAAAGTGCTAATTATTGTGAATTTGGACGAAGTCTTTCGCACGGCGACAATTCGTGCGACGACTTTTAGCTTACAGTTTCGTCTCATGAATAAGAGCGTTTAATTTACGGTCACAAATGTTTTATTTTCTTGGTTATCTTTCTCGCGCCTTACTCTCCTATCACCATTTCTTTCTTTCCCAAACAAAGCTTGAAAGCTTCGACGATACGGCCGCATCCGCCAGGCATACAATAAAGGGTTCAGCGCGGAATTACTGTACAGAATCGGAATAGAAAATCGGTAACCCGCAATAAACCATCTTTCCTCAGCGCATTCCTTGCAATACCGGCGAATGGCAGTAAACGACCAAAATGGAACAAGAGAGAGAACGAAAACAACGATTATCAAAGAGGCCGTTGTCATGAGTTGCTTTTGTAATTCTGCCGATGTTTTGGACATTTTCTCCTTCCTTACTGAGCCACGCTCTTGATATTTGTAGCCACTTCCGCCGTGTTGTCGATGTAGCTTCTCCGCTTTTCTTTTCAACAAGCAGTAGGTCGCGCAATAAGTAAAACACATCGTGACAAGGGGAAGAACAAACGTGATGTAGAAGAAGACGACATCATACAAATCTTGATTGACTGCTAACTCCAGACAACTCGTTACAATGGCTAACACCCAACAAAGCATACAGATGAAGAATGTCTTTCGGATGGTCACGGAGGTACGATAAACGTACGGAAAGGCGACTGCTACAAAACGCTCCATTGCGAACATAACCAAGATGTAAACACCCACGCGCACTGTTACCTGCGAAATGATTTTAGCTTGAAGCATGACTTTCTGAATAGCGAGTCCTTCTAGGATGTGTGAAATTCCTACGTCTACAGCGGTAACACAGCCTGTTAGAAAGTCTGCGACACCCAACGAGGCGACGAGAACGGCGGTCGCATTGCGAAATGTTCTTAACGGATCTTTGTATATCACGAACAAGAGTAATCCATTGGAAATCGTTATTAGTACTGCGAATAAGAGCAGTATAGCCCCGTTGATGATGAAGATACGAGATTTGAAGTCTTGAGTGAGACTATAATTCATGCTGACCTTCGCTAGTAGTGCGAGATGAGAAATGCCTCCAGGACTTCTGAACTTGAATATGGTAAAACAGTGTCAAAAGAGTGTCAAAAAAGAAATTTATACAGCTTTACAAGCTGTTAAGAACTCATATATCACACACTAACACCTCATTACCGAAGTATACCCACTTGAATTTTTGAAGGAGACGCACTGTTTGTTTGAGAGGTAAGTGCTGCCAAATCAGCCTGTTTGTCTACTACGATTTCATCAATGAACTCTTCTTTTCCGCTCAGTTAATGGATGTCTAAGTAGCCTTGGCTGGATATTGAATGCACCTGAAACATTTCAATTAGTGCAGTTGCTGTTACGTACAATTAAATGCACAAAACATGTTCAGTTGACTTAATATGTGAAGCAACGATTAGACAAAAGTGCACACTTTTAGAAATATTATCATATTCATCATAGTGTCTGACACACAAGTCATTTTCTATAAACAGAATAGTGCCTGGAAATAGATGGCGAAAATTAAAGCTTTGAATTCTTGAAAGGTAATGGATCTGTTGGTAAGGTGACGACTTCTTCTAATCTAGTTATTGCCTTCTTAAAATGAAGCGATTATTTATCCAATCAAGCATCAATTCGTACTAAATTTTACGGGAAGTAATTTTCCAGAGTGCAAAACATGTCAGCTGCAGCTCGCGAAAACATAGGGCAGAATGCTGTGACATTCATTAAATATTCATGATCACCGAAGCGCAAATACGCGCTCTGAAAAGCCCAAAATTAGAGAAGAAAGGGCCATAATTGGCCAAGTAACGTTGATAAAACTTACTTTCCTGATCTCAAGAAAATAAAATCTAAAAACCCACGCACGGAATTTTGAAGAGGAATGCTGTATCTACAATTTAAGACCAAAATAAAGAAGATTGAACAAGTGGAAGGAGTATCCTTTTGCACTTGAAAATAAGGAAAAATTGACCATTTTTTGTATGGAGTCCGTTTTCCAAAGCGAATTTCTCAAAACTTTAACTGAATTTCGACAACCCACGCACGGTTTAGGAAAAATTCATCCTTTCTCATCAAGAATATGCAAAAAGTTTACAAATTGGTCAACGGGAACCACTATCCTTTTCAGTTTGAAAACTGCTGGTTGGATTAGCGTTCGAAAATGGCGCGTCTTGAGCGAGCGAGCTATTGTTTTAAGCCTTCGATTGAATAACAATGGTTGCCAAGACTAAACAATAGACCATTCATGAAAACCATTCAGTTGTAAAATTTTCAAGATTACCGCGAATTTTAAAAGTATGTAAAGTAAAGCAGCTGGTTTATTCAAACAGCCGATCATATCGCGCAATGGAAAAAGTCATGGAAAACGTCAGCGATCGGGAGCTCTTTTCAGAGCTCTTTGACAACCCGATCAATCCGTTACATGTTCATATTGTGCCTCCATTTGTGAAAGAAAACAACCCGATGTTCTATCTTCAAATAAACGGAGAGGCTGCGTTCAAATGGCGAGAAAGTTATGGTCAGCCCTTCAAAGTATTTTGCTTACTCCAACGAAGCATCTTGCCCCTTGGATACCAACTTACGGCATCTGCTGAAGAGCGGGTTGGAAAAGCGTTTAGCGAAAGCATCAGGCGATTTTGGCGGAGAATTCAAACAATCAAGAACGGAAATAAGAGAAAACAATTGAAATCAGAGACATGGTTAACACTGGCCATAAAACCCGAAGAGTTTAAGCAAACTCCCAACGATGCGTTAGCGGATACGGTGAATGTGGAGGAAGAGGCAGCTCGTTTGTACGAGGAAATGCAACTTAACCGTTAGCGGTACTTTCATTCCTCTCTCGAAAACAAGAGCAATCCTCTCACGGGCCTCTTCCACGCGTACTGGGTCGGGGTCCGGACACTCGAAGGCTTCAATCAGCTCTGGTGGTAAGTGAGGCTTCGGCTCCCATGTGTTCTCACTGGAGCAGTATCCTTGCCACTTAACCAGGAACAGAGGCTTCCCATTTCGGATCTTCTTGGCAACTATGCGCTCAGCCTGATAGACGCCAAGAACTTCAGGCTTACTGTCGCATATAATGCCGGCTCGGGAGATCGCAGGATTTTCAAGGCTCTTGTAGTAGCCCTGAGGTGGACGGCAGCGTTTTTCCATGTTTACACAAATCAAATTGTTGGGAAATGAAAGAAAGCTGAGTAATTTATACTATTTCATGCGCCGGCAAAGGCTTGCCGACGGATCGAAAGCCGCCAATGGCGATCACGTTTTTGACAAAAGATTTTATTCCGGCCAATGGTTGTAATAGTTCTAGAATATATTACTTTCATACATTTTTGCGTAGAAACATCACGATTCTTTGCGAACGAGACTCATTTCAACTGATAGTAAAGTGAAGTAAATCATATCAAACCAGTTGTATCTTATTAAAAAAAATCGAGATAATAACCAATCCAACGCATCAATCGAATGATAATCGATCGTTCGATACCCGAACGTTCGATATTGTTTGTTTGGCAAAACTTTATTGTGAGCTCCATTATGAATGATTAGAGTTCGCTTGGGCTCGCTGATTGTCGACCAATTCAATAGGATTAATTGATCGGCATCAAAGCGAGAGGAAATTGATCGCTTCGTCCGGGCCGCTACTGATTTCAGTAATCAAGCGTTCTTTCACACGGCAACCACCGTTCAATAAAAACACGTGAAGTCCAAGGACTATTGCAGGGTTGATTCACTACGAAATATATTCAGAGCTAACAACATTTCGGCTGTGTAATATTTTTGCGCAAACTGCACTATACAGCGAATGATTTTTTTTTTTCACGGCACAATCATCCTGCTCGCGCGGCAACAATAAAATTCGCTTTGTTTCCGGGGCTTGCGTTTCAAGTTCGATTTTCACGAAAACACAACGTTCTTTTGACGAAACAAAACCAAAGCGAAACTTATAATTATACATCGGTGTCCAACTTTCGCGAAACAAACAACGCCAAGTTTATTCAAACGAAGGGAGAAACAAAAGCGGGTTGTGGTCATTGAAACAAAGGGAGTAACAATAGCGCACTAAAGCTATTGTTCAGTTTGCCGCTACGTTCAAGTTAATGAGTATTGCCGCGCGTTCATAGCAACCAATGAAAGAGCTTCTTTCTGGGCTTTCATGAATAGTAATAAGCGTTATGACAGACCTATGCGTCTTCTTGAACTGTAAGTGAATGTCACAAGAACAATAGTCATTCTACGCTATGATTAAGGACGCAAACTTTTCTGTCCTAGGCCTGCTGTAAGATTATCTTATATAATTACAATTTTCTTCATACAGAGATAAAACAAATCGCAAATGCCGAGTAGTAATAATATTATAAGAAAAACGTTGCCCCTTGTCGCAGAAGAACATACCAACCTGTTATGTCAGACGTTCTCTCGCCCCAATCCCCTGAGGCGCGGGCGTGAAGGGGACTTTACGAAACCACGACGGCAACGCCAACGACAACGTCCACAAAAAATGCACTTAAATTTTGCGTAAGAATCTCGCAACTATCAGAATTTGTTTAGTGTGATTATAAGTATCAGCGCTAATTTCTACTTTAGGATTTTTAAACGCTTATTTAATTCAAACGAGAAACATGAGAAACTCGTCGTTGTGGTTCACGTTCTCAACACAGGACGATTGTTTTGCTCATTAAATCTTTTGTTTGGCGACATCATTAAAGATAGATTTCGCCGATCCTGAGGCTACTCGTTCGTCAACACGGATACGTCTTTGGTAAAGTTTCACGAAATTTGATTCTTTTCAACACAATTTTTTGGCTAAATCGTGACGTTTAATTTTTCAGCTGTGCGCGCGCTTTCATTGTTCGCGTCAGCTTGGGATCCAAATTGCCATTAAATATGCGCGCGCTACATCTGAAATTCGCTAAACCGGAAATGAAACGTGCGAAAAACATTTCTTTTTATCTCGAAAATTAACTCGGTGACCTACCGATGCGATTCACAATCAATACGCTGATTCAAATAGAAAAGTTTGGGCAAAAAGTATCTAGTGGAATTTCTTGCAATTTATAAAACGCCTTTTTCAATATAATTAAATTTCCACTAGATAATTTTTTTAATATTGGCAGGCAAGATGTAGAATTAAGGGAGCTTTTAAATAACGAAATAAAAATGGCAGGTCACCGACTTAGTTTTAAAAATAATTGCTAAAAACGGAAATTTTGGAGGTCTTTTGTCACCGGCGGGGTGTTGCCATGGTAACTGCTTTGACGTCATTAACATTCTTAAAGTATTGCCCAACAACTGAGTTTTAAATCTATTCATACTTTGCCCGAATGATCTTAAGCACTTTTCTGTAATCCAGCATCGTTTTACAAGCACCACACTAGTGAGAAACTCTTTCGAACCTCCTTAACAATGCGCTCTGAAATCCACTAAAGCGGACATGAAACGTACGAAAAACATTTAATTTAATTTCGAAAATTAACTCGGTGACCTACCTTCATTTTCTTTGCATGCGGTAACATTCAGTACGCTGATTCAAATAGAAAAGTTTGTGTAATTTCTTGTAATAAACGCCTTTTTAAATCTAGCTTAATTTCCACAAGACAGATTTTTCTAATGTTGGCAGACAAAATACAGAATTAAGGGAGCTTTTAAATAACGAATGAAATAAAAATGGCAGGTCACCGACTTAGTTTTAAAGATAATTGGCAAAAATTGAAATTTGGGGTCTCTTTTGTGACTGCTGAGGTGTTTCCATGGTAATTGCTATGACGTCATAAACATTCTTTAAGTATTACCCAATAACAGAGTTCTAAATGTATTCATACTTTGCCCGAATGATTGAAAGAACTTTTCTGTAGTCCTGCAGCGTTTTACAAGTACTATAACAGTGAGACAACACTTTCGCGCGCGAAAGCTTCTTCCGAATAAGGGAGTGCGATCTCTCAGAAGTCGAATCAAATCGGAATATCATGCCATATCCTGCTGAATTGTCAAAATTAATGAAGTAATGATTGCGTTTTTCGAAATGTCACAGAAGAATACCAATTACGCGCGAACTGACTAAAACCATGCACTGGGCTCGGGATGACGCTATCCAGTGGAAAGAGGAGCCACAAAAAAGACCGCACTAAAAATTTAACGTAAGTTAAATTTATTCATCTGTATTAGTTTACGCACATCGTATTTTGGGTCCAAGGACGCCAAATTCGGTATTTTATGGCGCATTTCTCAGCTTGAATCTAGCCATTGTAGACATCAATGACCATCAGTAGACATCAGTAACCAGATCAAATGGCGTGTCGTGATATCATGCACGCTTTTGTCCGCCTATGATCCAAGTAATAAACGCTGTAGATTTCTGTTAATCATCAAGATTAGAGCTCCACTGAAAAATACTGGAATTGAGAAGAACAAGTATATTTTTCTCAGATGAAACACACATCAGGACACAACATTAGCCTAACAAACAATAAAACTCTAGGGCATGCTCGTCGGAAATTTTGAATTAAACCCCTAAAAGAGACCGATCTGGGCGTGGCCCAAGCTTTTTTTTTGACCCCTAAAAGAGACCATGAAAACTTTAATTCTATGAATGGAGTAAATAAAACGAATTAGAAATGTAAATGTTAAGTATATATTTTTATATTTCTTCGCGTGCAACACTAAACGAGACCTTCACGGCTAAATATAACGGTGTTTTGCCCAGAACACCCTAAGTGAGGCCAAAATCCGAAATTTACACCCCTAAGCCTTTCATATGCGAGTCCCCGCTCCCGGGCTCTATGTGTATGCAAATTCCATACGCTCATGAAGATCCAACCTGCAGTACCAAATCACGCTGTCAGGCTCAAGGATTAGGTCGCAGCCAGTTGCTTTATGTACTCGATAGCGTTACCAATTTTCTCAATGTTCAGTCGCGCCAAGAGATCCACGGCATCAGAGATCATTTTCCCTTTCTTTATCAATGTCTAATCTCCGCCTCCCCGTCAAACGGTTTCCACGTACGTATTGCCGTGAAGACGATAACAAATGATCCCTCGGGTACAGTACGGAGTTTTTTGGCCCACCACACCTCCTACCAGACTTGTAGCCGTAGTCGTAGCCACTTTTCAAAAGTGTACCATATATTTGCGTTTAAGCCAATAGCGCTGAAATCTCAAGTTTTTAATGATTTTGCATGATCTTTTAGGTGCTGGGTTCAATTTTTCGTTTCAATTGATTTTTAAATATTTGTTCCCAGTCCCCTGCTCGTTTAGAAAATGGCTAATAAATTCATTTTAATAATTTCTCGGGGGAGCATGCCCCCGACCCTCCTAGCTAGCTTACGCCTGCGGCGCGCGCTAAAAATGCCTACGATATTTGCATTTGCATTCGTTTTTAACAGCGAATCTGAATAAAAAATAAAACTCACCATGCCCCGACTAAAGGACGCCCAGTGGTGGGAGACACTGAGCGTAGCGCTCTGCAGTTTGTCCTTAATGTCCTTAATTAATACAGTAACGGATATAACGCATCACTCATTAGGATAGGAACTTAAATGGACCTCTGTCTAGGTCTTTTAATATGTTAACTGTGTCTAAGACAATTTTCTATGCAAAAAGCTATCTACTTTTAGGAAATAAAATTGGGCTCTCTGACTCACCCCCTCAGCCCTCCCTCTGTCTCATACCGACAGAAAAATGTTTGCCCGATATATAAACAAGAATGAATACTCAAATCGAGGCAGGTTTCTTGGAACTATGACGTCATCTGATCATACTTAGAGTCTGCATAAATATCGTCGTTGTGTTTACGATAACACGAACTTCTGAGTTTCTTTACGAATGATAACAAGAATCAGTTTGATTCCACTGGAGGCTGTTGTATAGAAGTGTGATTTTAAATCGAAAGGTAAGAACAGTTGTCTAATTGGTCTTCCCTATCAAGGCTGTATATCAGCTTATTAAAGGTTGAGCGTGGTTAGGTTTAGTTAGATAAATTACTGGAAGAGACCTTTGAGATAAACATGATTTAAAATATACTTGTACGAACCTCTAAACATTAACAGCCTGAACAGACTGACATCATGGTTATTTCCTTTGGCAGTGCAAGCCTCGAAACGGAAATGTTGACGAAGTCTATAAGCTTAAGATAACATACTCTTTTGCATGCAGGCGTCATGCACAAGATGTAGCTGGTACAGTTTAATATTACCGCGTAACAGTTTCGAAACAGTTTACGTTGACACCTGCAGAATGTGTATACATTAACCAATTTGGAAAAGAAATATGTGACCGGCCCGTAGCATGAGTCGCTTCATCGGCATTTCTTAATTTGCAAACAAATAAAACGATATCGTGTTAGGGGTTTCCCCGAATGAAAATTATACAGGAAGTTGCTCGGCACACCGATTCATGTGGCGCTAAAAATATTCAACACAAGCGTTACTTTCCTATGATAAGGTAATGCCTACCCAACTGAGCTAATCCGACAAACAGGAAATGTTTCTATTTAAGGTGAAGGACATGTTTAGTTTCGATTTCTTTATCTTTTTCATTTTATTGTATTTTTCCTTTTCTTGTTTTGCTTTTTCACGAAAGTATTTTCACAAATCATCACAAACTAGCAACAAATGTGGATCTATGCTCTTAGACGTGCCTAAATCTATATATTAAGAATGAATAACCTTAAAATAACTTGTAAAAACTTGTAACTTGCGAGTAAGCAATGTGCCAGTCAAATCGAAGCTTCAACAGGTTGGGGCAAAATAGCGTGTCAAAGATGATAAAAATGGCTATGAGCCGAACCAGACTAATAACCTCCGAGTTGGAATCGAGTTAGGATTTCGAGTAGGATTTCAAGCTATTGTTTTAGGGGCTAGGGGCATTGTTCCTGTTGTTTGTTCTATTGTCCTCTAAATGCGTCGCAAGCCATTCACTTGAGAACTTACGAGAGCTGTTACCTCGCCCGAAACTAACCGCAAGCAAACATGAATGGAAGGGAACGGTTAAGTTTTACAATAGAACTAGCTACAAGCAAACATGAGTGTAACTAACTGCGAGCAACATTCGGCGTTCGACCTGATGCGTTCGCCGTTCTGCCAATTACCCTCGCCGACTCAAAATCCGATTGTACTTGAAATCCAACATGAAATCCTACTCGAAGGAAAGGTCCGTTTCGGTTCGTTTCGACAGGAATATTCTGGACCACCTCGATCTGGAGGTGGTCCACTTTTACCGATCGGACCGAAGTTTACCGTTCCAACTGGTTAGTTGCGTCACTTCAGCTCAGGGATGCAAAATGGAAAGGACCGTTCCACCCGGTTAAATCAGAAAATGTCGCCCCATTTTGCAACAGTATCTCAGTTGGTCCAACTGGTCGGACTGAGGTGAATGGCAATCACCACCTAACTCGAAACCAACCCGAATTCCAACTCGTTATGTAATTCGAAATCCTAACTCGGCAAATAGGTAACCTGCAAAAACGTTTAAAATTGTGGCCAGAACAAAAGCATCTTGTCCTCTGGCTACACGTTCCTCACTTTCACATTCGAGGTGACGTGCACTTCGAGCTGAATATATTTAATCTGTACATAACTCGTTCAGTTCAAAATCGACTCACTTTAACACTTATTTTGACCAGGGATGAGAGGGTCAGTGTTCCAGGCCTAGCCGGGGTGCTGTTGGATTGGTTTTTGAAACAAAATGCGTTCTCTTACATCATTTCGCTACATTTATTTATTTTAAGGTAGTATTAAAACTCTAACAGAAAGAAGGAGTGAAATTGGCCTTCTCCCGAGAACTTTATTATTTGTCAGACCCTGATACACAGTATTCTACACGACGAGTAGCGAGTCGGGTAAACAACTTAACTTTAAATTAGCATAAAACCCTGACGATCTGACACTTCTTAAAATGTCCAATTTCTTTCTGATCTCCCGACTTAAGTTATGGCATCGTCAAGCACATCAGGAACAATCGGACAATTGGCAAAACCGGAGTACAGAAACTGGCTTGCACTCGGTCATGCCTTAACAACAGAGATGTGTCAAGGCCTTCGTCCGTTCATTACCCGAGAGATGGAAGCCTTTTATAGGATCATATCGGCACGAGCTGGACGGCCCTGCAAGTGTGCCCATGTCCCGAGAAGAAGACCAAACGAGTACCACGACATGAGCACCTGCGCATGGGCTAACATCCTAGAAGCTCATCACCACCGAAACAAACCGAGCTGGAAACAAAGTGATTCTGCCAAATGGATGGATCCAATCCAAGGTCCCTGGGAAATAGCCAAACTCTTTCTTCCTGATTTGGGAGGACATGCGGATATAAAGAGTGCAGACGACATGGACATCACTGGTATCTTAAACCTGATGTACTGGTGCAATCATTTTACGATTCCCCAGCCCTTGATCAAGGACGTCCGTGAAACACGAAACAACAAGTGGGTGCATGTGCCGAATCTAGAGTTGACCGATGCTGACAAGAAGGTCGCCTTTGATGCGATTGAAAATCTGCTTAAGCATCCCAACATAGCTCATGACCCTGACGTCCAGCAAGCTCTTAATAAAATTGGCAAAATTAAGTGTGTTTCAGACTTGCACAGTATGGAGGCCCGGGTGTTGGCGGACTTTAAAGAAGTTATTACAAAGGAGCTTTCAAATGTTAATACCGATTTGGCTAAGTTGAGGGAAGAGTCAATTAGAAACGAACTGCAACAAAGCCAGCTCAAACAACAGCAGGAGATTATGGTAAAACAACTGGAAGACCTGAATTGGCAAAGAAAACATGTAGGTAGCAAATTGTGGCTTAGTTTCTGTTGTTTGTTTGGAAACCTGGCAGGACACGTTAAAGGCATAAGAAAAAGCCACGCTGTTACCTGGTTGATGGTGTTGTTACTCTGTCACTGCTATGTCATTTTGGATGATTCTTTTGGCAGAGATGGTAAGTAATTAACATTTTACGATATGCGTTCGTTTTATTATCAGGAGCCCGTGATCACAAATGGCCGTCTCACTGGACGCTGGTTCAGAAAATTTTCAAGAAATATTTTTTGAATGAGAATTCGATGATCAGTTCATAATGTAATATAAAACGGGCATTAGAGATTTTATGAAAGTTAAAACAATGAGATGATGAACTAACATTTTTAAGTGAAATAAAAATGATTAGGTACTGAATCACAGAGAAATATTAATTGGTTCATGCTTAACGTGGCCCATCGAATTATGGTGGACGCGGGACGTTTGGAGAGCACGAAAGAAGCGTTAGAGTTACTCGAAGTGATAGTTGAGAGCAACTCTAGCTTCTTGACTTCTAAACTTCCTAACTGCACCATAACTAGTTGCATGTGAAACGTCCTGAATTTTTGTCCACAGAAGCCGCCATCCTTCTCTTATCACCAATGATTACAGCCTCTGTGAACTTCCAATGTGAAGCTCTACCTTTCACAGACATTCCGTGGAGACTTTTTGATTCCTCCTGTATTTTGCAGGCTAACAATCGGAAATAAGTACTGCGCGTGCTCAAAACATCGAAACCTCCAAAGTCTTGATACTTGGTACTGTTTAAAGGCGTTACGTCACCATATTTCGAGCCATGTTTGAGATGAGCTAAATTGCCATTTAAATGTAGGAAATCCCTAAAGAAAAACACCAAAGAGGTGATACTAAACCAAAAAGCAACAAGGATGGTCAAGGATGGAGAAGACTGAGACGGATTACAAACGCCGAGTTTCAAAAATTTAGGCTAACAAACCATGACCTTGCTCCTTTAATAGGTCGCAGCCTCTGGGGAGAAGAATTTTATTACGTCTTGAAAGTGAAAAAATAGGTCAGTGGTACTTGCCAGCTACGACGTAACTTCTTCTCACGTACTATTTGAAAAACATCGATTTTACTCTTGGGCCAAACGAAAATGAGTGTACCCATGAATCCAAACTCTCGCACTCGCCCAGTTAACAACTTTTGTCCGTTGCCTGATATTTGATATTTTACTCCCCTGCGTCCCACCCTTTATAGTTGACCAAGCACGAGTCAATGGCAACTCTCGCCAATTCTCGGGGGCTCTCAATCACATTTGGCCCAGTGTGTTTAAATGAAGAGTTTTGCAAATAATACAAGTTTATGTTTTTTTATAGGATGTTCCATTCAGGTGTATGGTGATCAATTGAAGCTGAAATATTTCGACTTCAGTGATTTCATTAATTCATCCAGAGCAGAATTCATTGGTCGTCAATGGTTGTACCAGGAAATGGAAAGTGTCTTAGAACACACTAACAAGCGTGGTATTTTAATAACTGGAAATCCAGGCTTTGGAAAGTCCGCTTTTTTAAGCCATTTACTTTGTTCGAGAACATCCAGCCCACTTATCCATGACAGAATTCTCGGGTACCACTTCTGCATGCACTTCGACAAAGGGACGCAGAGCGGTGCCAAGTTTGTTGGAAACCTTGCAAATATGATCGCCTGGAAAATCAGTGAATACCGTGAAGTCATTTTGACTGATTCGTTTGTCAAAAGAGTGCTGTATAAGGATTGTCCCCAAGATCCAGAGTGGTGTTTTGAGCAGGGAATCCTTACACCTTTGAAAAAACTTCCGCAGCAGCCCATAGAACCATGGTATGTTGTCATTGATGCCTTGGATGAATGTGCGAACGACAAAGCAGAAATTCTCAACGTGCTTAAATCTAAGCTTCCTCGACTCCCCAAGTGGCTAAAACTAATTATTAGTTCACGGAATATAAGCAGCATCACTGCAAGCCTAGATAGTCTTCATAGAGTAGAGCTACGATCGGACGATGAAAGAAATCGTGACGATATTGACACATATCTATCCCTTAAGGTGTTTTCATTTAAAGAATCCATTGTCTATAGGATTAAGACAGCCCTTAAAATCACGGACAATGATGAACCGACTCAAAATATTGTTTCAATCTTAGCCGAAAAAAGTCAGGGGAACTTTCAGTTTGTCAAAGTTGTGCTGGATTTGTGGCTGGCATCGACAGAAAGTGTTACATGGGAAACTTTACCTAAGACCCTCGACAGTTCTTATCAGTTGTACTTTGAAAGAAAGTATGGCACCCCCGAATCGTTTCAATCTCTGCGCCAAATTTTCGAAGTCTTAGTTGCAGCGTATACACCCCTCACCCTGGATGAAATGCATTCAATATTCAGCCTTGATAATCCAACTCTTGATCTTGAGTACGAATTTATGCCTAAACTTGATCAGGTGTCATTGTTCTTGTGGCATGGATCGGGAGACGGTCTTATTCGAATTTATCACGCTTCCTTGTCTGAGTGGCTAACCAGTGAGGAAAACAAAGGAAAGTCTTACTACATCAAGAAACAAAATGGACATAACTGCCTTGCAAAATACTATCTTCAGAAGGCGGAGAAAAATCGTTCACCACTTAAACCCGGTGAAGCTTTTCACCTAGCGAGCCATATTGTTGAAGGGGGTCTGGATGAATTTATGGTGCAACAATTTCTGTCACTTTCTTCAGACCACATTAATACCACTGACCCTGTGACCCGAACAACGGCACTTCACTATAGTTCAAGTTCGTCTAATGCAGATGTGACAAAGCTTTTGGTACACCATTTCTGCAATGTTGACTGCTTAGACAACGACCATCGCTCACCATCTTTTGTTGCGGCAACTTCAGGACGCTTACATAACTTGCAAATATTGTTTGAAAGAGGGGCTAACCTAAACCACACGTCTGCACATCTAGATGTCGAAATTGTTTCTCATTCCCAAGATCCTGTCATTGAATGCAAAAGGAAGTTGTGTGAGTATTCACTACTACACACAGCCGCTCAACAAGGTAATATCGATGTGGTAAGATTTCTTATTCGACACAAAGTGAATATAAAGAAGACAACTGGAGCCAACAATACTGCCATACAGTTAGCAGCAGCAAACGGGCACCTTGAGACCGTCCAGACTCTCAAGAGAGCTGGTGAAGTTCTGGATGGCATGTCACTACATCACGCCGCTGCTGAGGGCCACAACAATGTGGTGCAGTATCTGCTGAGAGAGGGAATGAAGGACTCTTGCGTCCACGAAATTCCTTCCTCTATGCTTTACGATCAAGAGGACATCGAACTGAAAGCCGCTAAAGTACGTTTGTATGATAACCGTCATCTTTATTTGCGTGAAACAGCTCTTCATGCGGCAGTCGGAAAAGGGCATCTTCCCGTAATTAAGTCACTGCTAAATGAAGACCAAACTGCTATCCACTGCCCAAATTCCGCAGGAAGACACCCCTTGCACGAGGCTGTAAGCGTCAATAAATATGACACACTAAAACTGCTGTTAGCTCTTGGGGCGAATGCTGATGCGCAATGCGACAGTAAAAACTCATCATCAAGCATCGCGCCCTTTATATCGGGAAAGTTCGCTCAAACGCATTGTTCGTGCGGGTTTACTTCTCTGCATATCGCTGCTATACAAGGCTATCATAGCGCGGCGAAGCTGCTTATCGAGTACAAAGCGGATGTTAATGCATCAGACTGCAATGGTTCGACCCCTCTTCATGTCGCCTCCTGCCAAGACATGCCGTCCCTCGTGTCCCTTCTTGTTAACAGTGGAGCAGATATCAATGCAAGAAGCCAGAATGGTTCGACACCCCTTCACAGCGCAGCGTCATGTTTCACAAAGAGAGTTTACTCGTCTTTGATTGATCTGGGCTGCGATATCCTAGCTACTGATTGCGAAGGGATGACAGCATTACACTATGTTGTCAAAGATGTAACTTACGTTGGATTTGAGTATTTTGTTGATTTGTATGTAAACAATCCAAAGGGTTGGATAGAAGAGAACCACAAAGGCAATTCTCAGCAGACGAGTATGAGAAATTTGGATTTACAGTATCCTTGGTTAAATGCGTTAATCAAGCTTATTGAGAGTATTGCCAAATCAGAAAGAGCAAGAAAATCTAACATTTTACAAATGGAAGATAAGAGGAATCGAACTGTCTTTCACAAGATAGAGGAGATAACCAATATGTCTTCTCAATTAACCGGAAGCAGTAGAACCAGTGGTAGCCTATTGGTACTATCATTAACTCCTTTTATTTTTGCCTATGATATCACCATCTCCGAAACGGTAAGGAGCCAAGTTGTAGCTTTAAACAAGCCATACGAACAGGCTTCAATTTCAAGGGCTTTAACGAAAATTTTATCGAGAACGTATACATCCACATTTACGAAGTTAAACTGTTCACGTTTGTTAAACGTTGTGAGTCTTAGTTTTGTTAAAACAGCAAACAGCATGTTACAAGCTGGTGTGGATGTTAACTGTCGGGATGCGTCTGGATTAACTCCTCTTCTAGTTTATTTACGCACAGGGGGCCGACACATGTCCAAAGTCCTGGTAAAACATAACGTAGAGGTTGAAATTATGTGTGGAGAGCCCTTTAGAATGTCTGCTTTCCACTTAGCCTCGTATCACAAACTGCATTACCTCCATTACGTTTACGATTTTTTAATGGGGAGTGAAAATTGGCAAAAATATTTGCAAACAGAAAATGCAATTTTTGACTATTTCGTGGACAGATACGACGAAGAAAACAACAATGGAAACGTTGAAACTATTAAAACTGGAGATGGACCATTGACAACAGCGATTCTGTCTCATTTTAACGGAAGTAAAGTTGTCGATGAATGCTTTGATGCGGAGGGTTATAACGCCTTCCACAGAGCCGCTCAGGGAGCAAATCTGGTCGCTATCAAAAAATTCCTATCTTGGGGAGCTAACCCCTTTTTAGAAACAACAGATGGGTATTCTCCTTTATGGCTGTCAATATTATATGCGGTAAAATACAGACCCTTCTTGAATTTTGATAGACCCAGTGTACTAACATCACTGGAAGTGGAACTGGCTTCATTTACGGCGTCTGCTATTTTGGGCCATCTTCTTCAGAACGGTACGGGACCGCTGGATGTTGGCTGTAATCAAAGTCACCCACGTCTAACCATTTACCATGTTGCTGCTACCCGGGGAATGTGGCAATTCATCGCATATTTGCTTTCCAGTAAAGAAGTTATTGGTATTGATGTAAACTGTCCAAACAAAGATGGAATTACCCCAATGTACTTGGCAAAGTTCATCGGTGGCGACTCTTGTGAGTGGCACAGTCCATGGTGCAAAGTCGTTGACATAATCAAGAGCTTTGGTGGAATTCTCCAATATCCCCCTTTGGAAACGGAATACTTTCTCATCTTCAATGTATTTTTTGGAAGGAATCCCAGCGCGTTGTTTCTTGAGCTTGCTGAACATGAAATATTGACTCTCCAGAAAGAATGCGGACGAGATGAATGCCGAGGATATAAAGCCAGTAATGTCAATATTTTTAGAACATCTGACGAACTTGATAGAGTTCATATCGATTACCAAAAGAAGGTGGACAAATGCTCCACATATGAGGAAAATTGTCCATCTGACATAAAGACAGGTTTACCACATTTTATGTTTGTGGTCTTCGTACTTGACCGCCAACAGGCTCTAAAGTTCAGCTTCTTTCACATAAGAAATTCTTTTGTCACTTTTGTAGACAACGAGATCAAACGGCTGAAGAGCGTTCTGTTTACTGCAACGAGACCTCATGCAGAAATGCCATGCAAAGATGCTTCAAAAAACTACAAACCACCAACAGAAAGAATTGATATGTGTTCCCAGTTCCATAAACAAGACCTAGAAAGTGTCCTTCACAAGTGGTATCGTATTTACAAAGAAAGTTTTGATCTGGTTATGAAAAATTCAGACGAAGTGAAATCATCCATGCCTATCAATGGGAAACTCCCACGCTTTTTGGCAAAGATGAATTTTGCATTAAATAACTACGATAACATGTTAAGCTGTGATTGGCAAGCAGTTGCAATCAAGTACGTACAGCTTAGTTTTTTAGTCCGTAACTTGAACTTCTGGATTCAAGCTGTACACGAAACGTCAACAGTGCCCAGCGTATCCGATTTTCTATCGAATAGGATCGAAAATGTTATTCTTCAACATTCAGAGGAATCACTTAAACTCGTGTTAAAGCTTGCGTCAGGAGAGCTTTCTGAAAGGTATAATTATCTAAGAATTTTGAAATTCACAAAGCCGCCCATGTGGCATGAAACGTTTTCTGGTAAAGGGAACTTTGGTTGAAGATCTTGGAAATGTGTATTTCCGATCAATTCTTCGTAAACGAGAAGTGTAATCGGACTGTGAGTTCCTTCAGTTTGTTAAGGAATTTGAGGAGACGACTATTTTCTTTAGTTACAGCCAGTGGGCAAAGATTTTTTGGAGGAAACAAGAAATATCTTGGGACATTTTGACGCTTTCAAGCGCTTTTCCAAAGTTCTCGTACCCATTTGTATACATATACTAATATACAGTGTATATTAGTATATATTTTTTGTACGTGTGTTCTCGATTCATCTTTGGAGTTTACGAAAGAATTTAACAGTTTAAAATATTCTGCCAAGGGAACATAATGTGCATTCTAAAAATAACGGCAGTGTACCTAATCCAGTTAAATGTAGTTGGAAGAAAATTGGAGTTTTCAGACATGCAAAGTCGTCTCCTTCATTTGTTCGGTGCGTCGATTAGTGTGCCGTTAAACCTGGTAGGTTCGCAGTGTGTCTAGTGCTTTGTCATCAAAAGCACTTGTTTTAATTCACATAACGGGAGACTGACATTATTTCCTTATGTATGTGTTGCTTTTCTTACAGGCTAGGTCCAGTGTATGTTCGCTCTTCCAAATTTCAAGTATACGCCGCGGCAAGAGAGGATAAAGGGTAAGAGAGGTAATCTCCCATATGGGCCCTATTCCTAAGGTAATCCGTCTCAAGTTATTTTTAGAACGCACTCATTCTCGCGCGTACAATATTTCCACGACAGACGACTCTTTTTCCATCGTCGTTTTCCAGTGTCACTTGGTGAAGAAACTTTCTTGTTTTCGTCTACAAAACATATCTCTAAGTCTTCCCACATTTTATTTGAGGTCGCCTCGCACAATACGCGAGAGTTTTGCGTGGATGATCTGCGTGGGCTACCTACGTCATCAAAGTTCGCGCCATATGATTGGCTGTTTACTGATCCCTTTGGGATAGGGTGATCTAAAAATAACTTGAGACGGATTACCTTAGGAATAGGGCCCATATGGGGGATGACCTCTCTTACCTTTTATCCTCTCTTGGCCGCGGCTAGTAAAATTCTAGACTTGCCCCAAGTTGCTCGATTTTTCTTTGTATTGATGGACACGGTAGAGTTAGTTGAAAAAGATCATTTTGAAATCGCGCGCGAAAAGACAAAATCAAATCAAGCGCGAGAACATCGCGGAACGCACGAATGGCTCTTCCGTGCCGCCATTTTCATTTTCAAGCCAGCGCGCGCCCTCCATATCCAGCGGTCTCCCTCGCCATTTTAATTCAGACCCCTCCCCGAAGCTAATCAAACGAGCGACTTGGAGCAAGTCTAGTAAAATTCCTTCGGAGTCTATTCGCCTGGTCGCTAACGATCACAGTCGTGCATTTCAGTATAATAACTGGTGCAATGGCTATTGATCGAGAGATCAAGTGATCTAAATGACTAACCCTTGGCGAGTTACTTGGATTTTAGTATTTATGGCGGTATCTTATAAGGTACTGGGAACTCCTTTTTACGATTTTGATTGGCAAAACCAATATTGCCCGCGGTCTAAATTTCTCATCTAGACCGTCCGGCATCTGGACTGGTTGCATTCTGCGTGTACGAAAATTAAGAAAAAAACATGGATTTGTTGCTATTAAAAATTCTAAATAAATGATCCAAAAACCTTGACCAAAAAAGGTGAAGAGAACGAGCACACTAAATTTAAATTCCGCGTATCGCCGTTCGCAAGCAACTTGATGTCAGCGAGCACAAAGCGGCTAAATTTTGTTTGGCCATATTATAAATAGAAACTTATTAACCGAGCTTAGTCGGTCTGTATGGGAGAATCTTGACCTCGGTGAAGATTCTCCCATACAGGCGTCCTACTTAACCCTTTCGCGCATGGTGTTATCCCAGTCAACGTTTGGAGCCTCACACAGAACCACTTGTGACGTCATGAATTTCAAAGTCAGTAGGTTGTCTTGATAAGTAGCTTACACGGGAGGGAGAGAAGTTTACATACGTGTATCCATTTTGAATATCGGCCCGAGTTTTCTATGAGCGAATAGTCAACGAGGCGCAGCCGAGTTGACTATCGCTCATAAAAAACGAGGACGAGTAGTCTAATTGTTTAAGTAGAAACTCTAAAGGTTTGCATCCCAAAAGCTAACAGATTATGTATTTTTAAGCCAAAAATAAAGAAAAAATCTTGCCTTCAAAGAGCAAGGCGCGCGCGACCGTTTTCTATCGGCGATGCCGTGCCATTCGTGAAATGGTTAAAGTGTATATGACATGAATTTTTTTCTCTTGATTCTTGTTGTTGGATATCTAAAGAAAACGTTTCGAAGCTTTAAAAGTGCTGGAAAAATCTAAAAAGCATTGTTTTTGCTTTCAAAATACGCGAAATTTCCCTTCAAATTTGTCCCAGAGACTGGGACCTAGTTTATCGACGGCGAAGTTATTCGTGACGTCACATTGTGTACCTTTGCCGCGAAGGTCTGTTGTCGCTAAGGGGATTCTACAGTACTTCGTAGTGGAGAGATAGTGCATTGAAAGACAAAGATGTCCAGTGCTTCTAATAATTCCTTCTAGTCGGACTCTTCTGTAAGTTGCATTGAGGTACACAATGTGACGTCACGTTCCGATATCACGTGCGATTTTGGCCGCGCGATGACCGGGACAAATTTGGAGGCAAATTGCGCGTATTTTGAAAGCAAATAATGCTTTTAGATTTTTTCCAGCACTTCGAGTCGTTTTCTATAGATATCCAACTACAAGAATCAAGAGAAAAATTTCGTGTCATATGGACTTTAAGAGGTAAATAAATTCCGTGTAATCATGGTAAATGAAGAAAATGGTACTGGCGAAGTACACTTAGTATTTGTTTGATTATATATAATTGATAATAAAAATGTAACCTAAATTTATTAATAAATAAAAAATGAATGCAACTAAGGAAGATTGAACATTTCCTGATTTAGATGTGGGTAAGTGGTGAATCGAAGGGCTGACGACCCAACTCAGTCCAATTTTCTTTTCAAGCCTGAAAAATAAGGAGCCAAAGGGGTTTTGAGCTCCGGAACCAAAACAGCCAGATTTCGCGAAAAGCAATCGCTTTTAGGGTAACGTTTTCTTGCAGCGAAATGATATTAGGGCTCCGCACACTGTAAAATAATACGGCTTCGAGCTCCACAACGACGTTTTTAGGGCTCCCCGGCGCATTCTGTGCTCTCTTGCCGTTGCTTACGCACTTTAATATTCAGTTAGTTATACTGTGTAACCAAACTGATAAATCGGAAGAATCAGAAGTTTTCTGGTGACGGAGAGACGCGTTGCGTTACGAGCCAAATAACGACTGTGGTGTTTTCAAACACCATCATCTGTAAGGGAGGTGGTCAAAACTGTTACACACAGACAGGACCGACCGCTCCACGGAAAGGCTGGTGGTATCTTTTCTAACCCCGGCCCCTTCCCCACTATAAAAATATATGGTGTCTCCGTTGAATAGCCGGAGCCCCCTGTCTATCACAGTGAAAAACCGGTTAAAGGGATTCAAATGTATTACAATGTAAGCTCCATACACACAAACGGTGAAGGTCTTATCTCAAATTTTCAAGCTAATAACATGTTGTGTATCAGGCACAAAGATGGGCTGTCTTGTATAGCCTCCCCTGTTGGGTCTTCATCGAATTCATCATTTTTCTAAGCTATTCATGCTGTTTGCTTTCTCCTTTGTTTCCCGTAGCCGGAAGTAGGAGGAGTGATTACAATGAGAGGTAGCTAGGGAAGTGAATGCTAACCTACAAGTGGCTAAGGGGGTGGGAGGAAACGATGGGCTCATGTATTGTTGAAGCTATCAGCGAAGCGCACAAGTGACGTCATGACTCAGACAAGACTCAAACAAACAGCGATTTCTTCAAAATCGCCAAGGCCGGTGTTCCTAAAACACTTTTGATCATGAAACAAATACTTCGCTTGCATTCCCCCTGTTTCTTTCAGAACAAGTTTATGCCGTATAAAGGTCCGCTCATCCCTGTTGTTGCTCTTGAAAAATATCCGTGTTGCAAATGCGCTTTACTTCCGGCTTAAAAGTGAAACTAAACTCTGGAGGTTTTTTTGGATACAGCCTTCTACATGAGTGCTTAAGTCACGAGGTAGTGCCCTGTCAATAATATATATTCGTGCCTCTACAACAACTAACGAGAAATGTACTTAAAAGCTAAACCATTCCTGACAAAACTACTTCAGGCCCGTAGGGAGGGGGGTGCGACGGGTGCGACCGCACCCCCCCACGAGCATTGGAAGTTCGCTCATTGTGAAAAAAATTATCTAAATACAACGACCATTCAAGACTTTAGATGAAATATGTTTGATCTGATCATCCCAGGTTAGCATTTCATCAATATGAAAAAGTAGTAGGTTTATGTTCAATTGGCTAATCATCCATCTTTAAATTCATGAATTTAGCTTTTATCAAGTTTTGCCGAGAACCAATAGTCATATAACTAGTTTTGGAGGTATTGCAACTTAATTTTTTTGTCTTAAGCCAATCATGTACTACAACTAAATCATTCAATTGTGGATATATCTTCATGAGCCATAGTTATATACCAGGTGTTGTATGTTGAAAACATACGCTCTCGATATTAATCTCGTTTCTTTGGTCTCTCAGGAAAAAAGCGGCAACTCAGGACACTCGGAGGGGATCGGATTTTTCGGAACCGAAAGCCATGCAAGGGAAGCCTCTTCCCTGTAATCTCGTCCCCAGAGTGTTAAAGTATTGACGAGGAACAACAATAAAGAACAATAAGGAACCAACATTTACTGAGAAGTCGCACATGTACAAATATCAAGATGGCTGACTCATCCAAGACCAGTCACTCGTGCCCAGTCCCACACATACTGTGACATCCCCCTTTTTCCAAAAAAAAAAAAAATTACAGTAACTCAACGCTAGAAATCGAAAATGAGGCAAAAGCCTGTAAAGTCAAACACAAACTTCCATGACATATGGATCCCTGCAATGTCATTGGCAACAAAGTTGTCCATATGCAAATAATAACACTAAAAACATTGTCCAAGATTGAAAATTGGCACGTGCCTGAAATAAGCTAAACTAGAAAAAACGCGAGCTCGTGTTAAGAACTGAAATCAACCTAGAAAATCAGAATAGAGTCAAACTAGATTATTCAGTAAAACGAGCGGGTCTGTTCACTTCACGTCCACTCCTGGTTCGGTAGGTTCCCGAATTCTGACTGCCGCTAGATGTTCCTGAACTGACGTTGACATCTGGCGAAGAGGTAGGAGGTGCCTCAACAAGCTCTGGCACCTCATCTGAAGGCTCATCAGATTCTATAACACCTGGCTCATACTTGGGCTCCATCATGGCCATTACTGGGCGAAGATGGCGTCTATTACGGCGAAGGACTGACCCAGATTGGGTCGTCACCTCATATGAACGGGGTTCTGGTCGCACGCAATTTATACTTCCTGGTAGCCATGTCTTGGTTGCTTGGTCTTGTATACGCACAGGCTGTCCAGCTGTCAAGGGGCTAAGATCGGTTGCAGACTTGTCGTGATAGTATTTCATTCGCTCCTGCCGCTCTGTTAAACGCTGGTTGATCTTGTCCTTGTCAGGTATTTGGTTCCCCACCCGGATGGGTAGGTTTGATTGGAGTTTACGCTGATAAAGTAACTCGGCTGGAGAAGGGAGCTGTGAGTCAACTGGGGTAGACCTAAGGCAAAGTAATGACATGTAGGGGTCCTGTCCAGACTCCTTAGCCTTGGACAAGGTGTGTTTGACAGTCTGAACTTGTCTCTCAATGAATCCGTTGGATCTTGGGTATCTTGGGCTTGACGTAATATGTTGGAAACCCCACGCTTTGGAGAATTCTTCGTAGCTTTTGCAGTCATACTGTGGGCCATTATCTGAGATTAAAATTTCTGGTACTCCTTGTTCTGAGAACACACTTTTTGTAAGACTGACAACTGTGTTGCCTGTGGACTGTCCACGTGGTATTTTCCTTACGATGGGGAACTTGGAGTAATAGTCACAAAGGAGTAGATAGTCTTCCCCGTTCCACGAAAACAAATCGGTCCCAATGACCTGCCATGGTCTTGTGGGTATTTCATGTGGCTCCAATGTTTCTTTGGCTTGTGTGTGTTGACTTTCTTGACAAACTTCACATTTCTGCACCCTGGCCTCAATTTCCTTATTAATGCCCGGCCAGAATACACACGATTTTGCTCGAAGCTGGCATTTCTCGACACCCTGGTGGGCCTGGTGTAGTCTCTCTATAATGTCATTTCTTTGTGATTCCGGAATGATCACTCTTTCACCTTTAAGGATTAGACCGTTCTCAATTGACAGCTCATCACGGTAAGCCCAATACTTCCTCAAATGGATTGGGACTTGCTTTTGTTTTTCAGGCCATCCATGGTAAATGACTTCTCGTAGAGCTGTAAGTTCAGGATCTGACGAGGTGTCTTGTCTGAGAGTGTCTAATCTTGTATCAGAAAATTGCACCAGGCACACTTGATGTAGATCCAAGGATTCCTTACCGGGTAGGGGATTTAGTCTTGACATTGGGTCAGCAAGAAGCATTTCAGTTCCAGGTTTATACTTGATTGTCATGTCATATCCCTGTATTCTGAGCAGCATTCGCTGAAGCCTTGGGGGTGCAGCTGTTAAATTCTTCATGTGAATCATTTCAAGGGGCTTGTGATCTGACTCGACTGTGAATTTTTTTCCAAACAAGTAGGAGTGAAATTTCTCACAAGCCACAACAACAGCAAGCATTTCACGCTCGATATTTGCATAACGTTTCTCTGTGTCCGTGAGTGCCCTTGATGCAAAAGCTACAACTTTGCCTTCCTGTACCAGAGCACTTCCAAGACCTCGAAGGGATGCATCTACCTGGATAACTGTTTCCTTCTCCGGGTCAAAGTATGTTAATGATACTTCGCGGCAGATTGACTGCTTGATGTTTTCAAAAGCCATCTTGTGGGAAGGGGACCACTGGAATTCAGTGCCTTTCTTAAGAAGGTTTCTCAGAGGCTCTGACATAGCCGACAGGTTTGGAATGAAAGGGGCCATGTATGTTGCTATGCCAAGGAAGGTTTGGAGCTCTTGGGTGTCCTGTGGCTCTTGTAAGGCCCTGATGGCTTCCACTTTCTCTGGGTCAGGATGTACTCCGTCTGCATCGAACAGCATGCCAAAGAAAGTGATCTTTGTCTCCTTAATACTGCATTTGTCCAAGTTGAAAACGAGACCATGCTGACGCGCGACCAACATTAGATTGTGCAAGTTTGCATCATGCTCTTCCTCTGTAGGGCCATGGACTGCAATATCATCTGCAATACCAACTGTTCCAGGACATTTCTCAAGAATAAAGTCCATCTTCTGTTGGAAAATATCCTGGCTAACACATAATCCAAAAGGCAGGCGGGTAAACCTGAATCTTCCAAAGGGGCTGTTGAAGGTTGTGAGGAAAGAAGACTCATCATCCAGCACTACAGACCAATAACCATGGCGGGCATCTAACTTTGAAAATATTGTACTACCTTTGAATTTGTGCGTGACCTCTTCTAAGGTTGGCGTGTGATGATGGCTTCTCTTGACAGCTCGGTTAAGATCCTTTGGATCGAGGCAAATACGCCACCTCCCATTTGATTTTTGGGAGTAAGCTACACTTGAAACCCAGTCAGTGGGCTCAGTCACTGGTTTAATCACTCCTAGACTGACCATTTCGTCAAGTTCTTTCTTAATATCATCCTTGATGTGAATTGGGCATTTTCGAGGGGCATGCACTACAGGTGGTACGTCTGGGTCTGTAATAATGTGGTACTCTCCTTCGAATTTGCCAATACCATTAAACCGATCAGGATACAGCAGGTGAAGGTCGCTCTTATCCTTAATTGTTGGGTAAGGCGTCTTGGTGGTATAAATACCACAATGCAGTTCCACTAACTGAAGCTCACAGGAAGTGGGAAGGCCACATATAGCTGGGCCATCAACATCAGCAACATAAAACCTTGCATTAGTTTTTTTGTCACCATATGAACATTTGATGGAACATACCCCGTGCTGTGGTATTGGTGTGCCATTGTAAGCAATCAATTTGGTGTGGGTATGTGTTGTGTCTGTTGGAAGGCCATGCTCGTTCACATGTTCTGGAAACATATTTCTAAAAATTCGTAAGGGCAAAATATTTCCCTGTGCACCAGTATCCACTTTTACTTTGAGCATAGATTTGGGGTGGTCAATGTTTGGTAGTTCAACATGAACTTTTGCAAAGGCTTCATCTCGTGTTAAATTCACAGTGGAGCTGTCAATCTGAATGGACTCAAACAACAACTCATCAAAACTAGAACTCGACTCCTCGACTACATGTACCCTACTCTGACCTGATTTGTCATGAGGCTTTCTGCCTTCGGGTGGCTTGGATTTCCGGTCATGACCTTGTTTATTTCTGCAGACTTGTTCCCAGTGGTTCCACTGATTGCATTTCCTGCATCTTGTGCCTTGGGCTGGGCATTTTTTATCATGGTTAAGTCCACATTTTCCACACCGGGGATTGGCATTTTGTCTAACAGCATCAATGTTGGTTTCGCGACCACGTGTGGATGTACCTTGTTGCTCGAGAGATTTCATGTCATTAACTGTGGCCTCTCTTTTCCTAGCAATGTCCATTGCCTTGTCGAGTTTCAGTTTCTCATCTTTTCCTAAAAGGGCCTCCTGCACCTTGCGTTCCTTGGTGCCAATAATTAGCTGTTCAATAAGACGATCCTCTATTTCGCCTTCGCCAAACCGGCACTTCTGTGCTTGTATTTTACATCTGGCCATGAACGAATCTACAGATTCATCATCAGACTGTCTGAATCCTTGTAACTGGTATCGGGCAATGCGAAAGTTCGACTTTGGTTCTAAATACGCTGTGAATTTGTCGAATATCACGTCAGTTTTCTGCTTTTCTTCTTCGCTAAGCTCGAAAGAGTTGAAAATCTTCCGGCCTTCCTCCCCAATCCACAGTAAGATGTATGTTGCCTTGACTTTCTCGTCTTTCTGGCTTAAAGGCCCGTCAAAGATCAGCTGACAATATTGCTTGAAACTTTTGAATCCAGTAGGTAGGTCAGACCCATTCCAATCCATCTGAGGCGGCTGAATTCCGGAGAGCTCGCCCATGTTTGCAAAGTAAGGTGTCGGCCGGTAGAATTGCAAAAATACTCGGCTGCACGCTACGAAGCGTTGACTTCTGAATCTTCGATCATCGGGTGCATCTACACAATTCAGACATCGAAATCTCGCTGGGCGTGTTCTACTGTCCGCTCGCTGCCACCATGTTAAAGTATTGACGAGGAACAACAATAAAGAACAATAAGGAACCAACATTTACTGAGAAGTCGCACATGTACAAATATCAAGATGGCTGACTCATCCAAGACCAGTCACTCGTGCCCAGTCCCACACATACTGTGACACAGAGCCCGCTTTTCTTTTGGTGAGCAGCAAGTGCGCGGAGTGTGACAGTCACGTGAACCAATTTAAACATCCGGGAAGTCAAATAATCATAGCGAGGCTGTTTTCTGGGAAACCTGACATCATAAGCCTAAAAATACCAAGAAAGTTATTATATTAAAGATACAAAAGTTATATCATTTTGTTTTTCGTGTCTGAGCCGGTGGCATTATCAGATGAGTTTTAGTGAGAAAGTCTTCCACGTTGAGCAAAAATATTTCACAGGTATTTGTACAGGTTTAATTTTGTGCTTTATGTGTACTTACAAAGATCCATATCTAGGTATCAATCCTTGTTTACTCTTTGTTCTTTCCTCGATCGGATATCGGCAATTTCAAATCCAAGGCTGACCATATCGTGTTAACGATCGTATTCACCTAGTAACTTTTCATATGGCAATTCCGATCACGAGAAAGTTGGAGAAACTCGATTTCCACTTCTGCATCATTTCCGAGAAATGACATCATCGACTGAGGTTTCCCAGAATATTCCTCAAGGTGCTGGCTTGCTGATATTTATTATACGGACCATCATCGTCTCCATCACAGTTGAAAGCTGAGTGACTAGAGATCCAAATTGACAATTTCAGTCATCTTCTGTGCTCAGCCGGCGATTTAGTTTCCCTTGGCTCGGGTTAATCGATTAATCGACGTAAATCAAATTCAGTTTCTGTAGGCTTCCACTATTGATTTGGTAGAATATAGACCGTTTCCTTAAATTAGAATTAATGCAATTTAAATAAATATTTTGAAAAAGAACAATTTTCTTGTTATAAAATGAAAGCGAAGATGATTCTTGTAGGTTGACTTATAATTATTTAATCAAAGGTCCGCTCATCCCTGTTGTTGCTCTTGAAAAATATCGCTGTTGCTAATACGCTTTACTTCCGGCTTAAGAGTGAAACTAGGTTTTATTGGATTTACACGAGGTAGTGCCCTGTCAATAATATATATTCGTGCTATACAACAACTAACGAGAAATGTACTAAAAAAGTAAACAATTCCTGACAAAACTACTTTCTTCCCACTTAAGAGGGGGGCAAGGGTATTTTCGTGATGCCGTGATGCGGGTTGTTTTTTTGTGCTCTGCGAATCGTGATGTGAAAAAAAAAACTGTTCCGTGAATCGTGATTGAAGTGTATTCCGTGAGGCGTGAAATGCAAAAATCCTTGGCTGTGAATCGTGAATAGATAAGAATTAAATAAATCGTGAATGTCTAAAATTGAGTTCGTAGCTAATATTCATAAAAAATACTCTCACTATAAATCCGAAGGATAAAACAATGTAAAATGATTGGAGCATCAGTTTTAATACATCCACGTAGATGGAATTCTTAAAAATTGTATGCTACAATTTCCATTATTCGATCTAAAACCATATCACTCCCATTTCAGGCCTTCGCCAAAATGTTTCGCGTTCGCGATCGGCGAATGCCGAGAGTCGGCAGAACTATTGACCAGGAGAAAATTATAGCACAGACCTTTATCAAGTTTCTGGAAGATGAAAATCGCAAGGAGGACATGTTTGTTCACGAGTTGAGGCAGATTTATCAAGGGGAGTTTCGCTCGTCCTATGAAACACTGGGTATGTCCTTCTCAAAGCTTCTGAACACACTTACTTATCATCTAAACCTGTGCCAGCAACTTCAAGATCGTGTTGTCTTTGGAGGCGGGGATGCGGCAGCTCTTCAGCTCTTAGCTGATGACCCTGACGAACCGGAGGAAGATGAAGATGATTTATTTAGCTTCTTGAGGGATGGAGCTTATCACTGCAAGGTTTGTAAAAGAGATCTTGGGAATGCTGTGGCTTATAGGCGTCACATGGCTGGTGTGAAACATCGCCAACAGTATATCCTCAGAAAGATTCGGAAATCACTCGAGAAGTAAGTACAACTCATCGATTATTCTCCAATCAGAGTTTACCTGATTAGTTCCGAGGCGGGGGAGGTATTTTTCTTGAGTAAGACCGAGTCAAGGAATTTATAATACGACTGAATGTGCTTAGTATCCCTTAGACCCTTCTCACGTCACTCGTTGTCTGCAGTCATTTTCTGAAAAGATAAGTCAAATTCCACACCCCGGGACAACATAATTGGTCAAAAGTATCAAAATCTTCCACTTCTCCACTATTAAAAATGGCGGCCATGTCAAAATTCCCAATCAAAATCTCCACCCTGGGGACAAACCTCACAGTCAAAGTCCCGTGGGCAGCCCGACCCCACCTCCCTCGGGCTTAATCCTGATAGGTGCATTAGTTGGGATGATAACGCGAATAAATTTTTGTTTTCCCTTCTTCTTTGTCACACAGGCCGGAACTTATCTTTGACAAAAACGGAATAAGGGTGACTTCAGATCCCAGTGCGAACGAACATGGCGTGATAGAATTAAGAGTTGAGAGTGGAAAATACGGACAGATTGTGTTGATCATAGAGAACACCAACGGCGAGAAAATCATCCTGAAGGACATCACTTTACTGTGGAGCGTCAATTTCTTTGATTACACGGAAATATCTAGTATCGGACCTCATGAGGGTCAACTCCATCCAGGTAAAGTTGGCGAGTATATTTGCTTTCTTATCATTTAGATCAAAAGTGTAAATCAAAATCACCTTTTCAAGCAGTCAGGTGATGAGATTAAAGAAAATCATCAAGTTACTTGGGATGCAATGTTGTCCTGAGCCCAGATGCAACACCAAATTCTCAGAACTGAGATAGAAAGCAATATATGGTAATCTGTAAGGAAAATCCAACTTGCAGTTGAAAAAGTGAAGATCAAAGTTAAGGCTGTCAAATCTCAAAGGTTTGGGACAATTTCATGGAAGTTTCACCATAAAGAATAAAGAACTGGATTTAACTTCTACAGGTTGCCACAAAAGGTTCAGGATCGGCTGTAAACGCCGCAGGGAGTATGGCTACTCCTATGTTCCTGGCGTGCTCACTTTCGAGACTGAAGACGGCATGGAGGAATTTCACATCTTGAGGTTTTTGTCTGTGCGCATCGTTAGCGACTTGTACGATGATTTGAAACAGACGTCGGAGTACAGACCTCCCCAACGGGCACGAGAAATTCCCAGGGATGTTGTGACCACACGGGGCTTACCACTTCCACCGTAAGTTCACATTAAGATGCATCTTAAATTAGATAACGAGGAAAGGATTTAGCTGGGGTGTTCAGTCGGTGCTGGTATGATAGTAGGGACCTTAAGCAAACCACGACGGCAACGTCAACGAGAACGTCGCAAAACAAAAGATTTAATGAGCAGTACAATAGCTCTGCACGTGCGTTATAATTCTTTGTACATTTCTTTGCCGTCCTCTGCAAAACAACAACGTGAAATGACCAATTTCTGAGTAATTTGGAAAACGTGAACCTCTACTGCTAAATTTTCATTTTTCTGTTTTAAAATAACCGCCGTCCTTATATTTTCTACATGAACTACGTTTGAAAGCGATAGATGCACCGAATACATCAAGGCAATTGCGAGATTCGTGCGTAAAATATAAATTCATTTTTAAGCAGGCGTCGTCCTAGCCGTCGCCGTCCTCATTGCTTAAGCTCCCTAATATCTATATCCAATGTTTGTACTCTTGCATTTATCAGCCAATACTAAAACTGTAACACGAACATTCAAGTAACATGACCGTTTTCGTTGAGTCCCAGTCGATTTGGATTTATAGCAAATGAATAACCGTCGGTAAAAAGCCAGTGCCAATGTAGGGGCGGATCCAGGATTTTTCTTAGAAGGGGGTGCACCACTAAGGAATGATGTTGACGGTGGACGTAATATTTAGTCGCAGGTCGTCTCGGTGGCGAGCGGGTGCACTCCTCTTCTAGATCCGCCCCTAAAATCTTCTTTATTGGAAGAGCTTCTGATTCCCATATTCAGTGCTTAAGAGCACCTGAAAGTTATTTTAGTGGTCCCGTCATCAGCTTATACCATGTTACTTAGCAACCTATCTCCAGAACATGAGCGGGCTCAATGATTTCTCAGACACCTGACTCCAATAGACAATTTGTTTTTGGAAAGAAGGCAGGTAACTTCAAACTTTATTCTGATAATACTTGCTATACGCGTTCTCCAAATTAAACTGCGGAGTTAAAATGTTTTGCAATCTGTCGTATCTTGCAGATTAGCGAGAAATGGTCTGGTCATGGAAAAGCCGGAGCCGTATGAAATTCCTTTCACTGTTAAGGCCCAGGTCCTCAAGAGTAACCATGTGCGAGAGGGACTGAGGTAAGAAGTTCTGTAAATAAGTATCGGCATGTGTAATGCTCTGGTAATCTGTAGATCTAACTCAAACGTTACCAGCCTCGCGCTTATTATTAAGCGTAAATAGAGAAAGAATTAATCAGACCAGTCGCTGATCCAGAGACAACAGAATCAAGTTAGTACGTTGTTGATGTTTACACCCACTGCAAATTAACTAGCGATTAAAAATTGGAGAAGTCTCTCAATAGCTATAGAACGCTAACTATAAGCTGAATGTAAGCGTAACGAGGAAACCTGGTCTACAGTTCATAAAAATAACGGCCAAAATTAATATAAAGGTTTAAAAAAACATAAACTGTGACTTATTTAGTTTTTCTTGTTTCAGGGAGCGATTGGAAAAGAAGCTGAATTTCGACAACTATAAAGAAAAGTTCGGTATGCTCCTTCATGTAGAAGAACTTCAAATGCAAAGAGATATCAGGAATTACGATATGAAGGAAGTTGTTTTCAAGCAAGAAAGAGGAGACAGACGGTTTCTCATCTTAGAGGTGATTTCCTGTATACTAGCTGTTACATGTTAGTGGCGTTAATTATAGCAAAAGTTTTCTTTCTCTTTACGCCTCGTGTCTTCATGCTACCAATTAAAACGCTAGTCGGCGAGAACTCTACCACCATAATTTCGCCGTCAATAGTTCGGTGACTGATTTCAGCAGAGGTGTTCAAAAGTGGAAGGGGCGGAGAGCTGCCCCATAGATCCTTCACTGAGTCTCATAATTGATTTTGATGAATGATATTTTATTCTGTCACCTCGCTGGACGTCTCCAAAATGATCCTAATGCAGGTATAGTAGATACACATCTAACTGAGAAAGTAGCCTTTAAGTTGTCAAATACCAAAAGATATGGTAGTGGTAGGCGCGCGGCCTTCGTGCTAAATCTTACCAGGTGAGTCAGGTGACAGGTGTATCGCGAAATTGATTCTTAATTCCTCTAATATAACAATTATGATTTCTTAACGACGTTTTTAGGTACCAGGCCTTGCAGAAAACCGTCCGTCTGTGTTACGTGGCGACAGAATCTTTGCATACGAGCCAGGCGTGCTACAGCGACGATACGAAGGAGTTGTGCACAAAGTTCAACTGTTGGACGTGAAACTTGGGTTTGATTTAAAATGGTACGTAATACGTGTAATGCCAAGAAATTAGTAACAGGACTAGCCCGATCCCAGAGCCTTTGTGTTTAAAGTGGTCAGGGACAGGAAAGAAGGGGCTCCCGACAGTCCACCGTTTTCGATTACAGTCTTTCCCGTAAAACCGTGAACACCAGAAAAAATTTCTGGAATGTTTATTGTGTAGTGACCAATCGCAGCAAAGTTCAGGACACGCGAACAAACCTCAAAACCACAAACTAATGACCGTTGCTGTTTGCGGTTTAGTTTTCTCACACCTGATTTGCTTTTTCTTTGTAACACAATAACATTCCATAAACATTTCTGGTGTTCACGGTTTTACGGGAAAGATTTTAAGGGTAGAGGGCGGATGAACACACGTTATCCCATGGGAGGGATGGTGCTGTCGGTTGACTGAACGTACGCGTACTTGCATTGCTAATGAGTTTTACAGCTTTTGAGGTCTCAGGTTCATCACTGCTAAGTTAGCACTTTCGTCACTTACATTTTCTCTTCAGTATGCCGTATGTGAAAGGCCAGAAATTCGACATACAGTTCACGTTTAATCGACTTCCAGTCCAGATGGAACACCGTGCATGTGAGCGGATTACATTAGTTGCCAGGAAGGAAATGCGCCATGTTCTTTTCCCCCAAGAGGAGAGTCTCTATCAAAGAGGAGAGATCAATAAGACAGTCAGGCAAGTGCTTATTGGGTAGTAAAGTTGCACACGACCAGGCTTACGTCGATCGTATGGTACGTTTAAGTTAAATTTTTACCCAAATTTCAGATCTTTCTACGATCGCAATCTGAACAACGAACAACAGCATGCAGTTCAAAAGATTTTGTCTGGATCGTCACGTCCTGCCCCATACCTGGTCTTTGGACCACCTGGAACCGGAAAGACAGTTACCTTGGTGGAGGCTATCAAGCAGGTCAGGAGTAACTACTGGCATTCTAAATCTATGTAGAATCGACGAGAATATTGAATGTGTATTTGGAGTATGATCATTCTTAAACATCAACCTGAAGCCTATGGCTGAGAAAGGGTGTGGTGCACATTAAGTTCCGTTTTGGAAGAGCACATGCGTTTATTTTGCAGAGCAGTTATTCAATTAAAAACCATAAGAAATATGCCCTCCTTTGTCACATGCAGGTACACAGCCTGATCGAAACAAGCTTCATTCTTGCGTGCGCGCCTGAAAACAGCGCCGCTGACCAGTTGGCCGAGCGTTTGTTGGACCATGTGGATAAAGGCAAGCTGTTCAGAATGTACGCTGCATCAAGACCCTGGGACTTGTTACCACAAAAGCTGAAGGTGAAAATTCATTACTAATAATGATCATGATAATCCACCATAAGGAAAAAGATGGCGACTGGTACATTTACCTATAATAAGAGCGTATAAAAACACAAGAAGAGAGGAACCGGTAATCCTAAATCTCAACGTTTCTATTACAAATGCATAAACTGCATTATCCAATGATCCAGTTTTTAATAATCAACACACGGTCGAAAAACGACTGACTAGGACTTGAATGAATCAAACCAGACCTCGTTTCTTTTGTTTCACCCCCCCCCCCCCCCCCCCGTCCCCCATCCCCCGGCCCACTGCCTGCTTGGAAACGGAGCCGGCATTGTAAATGCGCGGATATTTCAGGTAGGAACGATTCCTAGAGAGGAAAGCCCTTTAAACGAGGGGAAAATTCTCGAAAAGCCAGGTTTTCAAACTTGCCATGTCAGTGATTCTTCAAATTTATTATTAACGAAGTCTTTAACTTGTCCACTGGCTTAACACAACTTTTCCATTCGTCGAACAAAAGACAAGAGGACCGAGTGCATACAAAAAACTGTAGAGAGGATATTGCAACAGCAAACTCTATGAACTAACATCACAATTAAGAAAGAGATATTATTATCACTACCATTACCATTACTCAACGCTTAAGAGTATCAAAACAACTTCTTTTTTATGTTTCAGCTTTTAATGATATTGTAAAGCGCCATTGGACTTAACGGAATTTGGCGCTATATAAATAGTATTTGATAGTAATAACCAAAGGGGGCGAGATCGTTGTAGGGTGTTCAGCCTCATTATATGAATGATAATTTATCTTGGTTACTTGTAAGCGATAACAAACTTCACAAGTAGTGACAGACTCGGCTGTTAGCATGTGAGCGTGACTGCATGTCTGGCTATAAATCCTGAGGTGAAGTCTTGATAAGAGAGGTATTAACGGTGTGTTTCTTTGGCTTGGTGAACATTTGTTACGATCAAACAAATCAATTAAAGGTTTCACAGGTTCTATTGGGCCACATTCAACAAAATGAAAATATGTTCGAAAGTTCTTGTTGATAAACCGCTTAAACATGGGTTTTTCACTTCTTTATGATGCTCTCGCTACACTCTTGAGGCCGAAAAATGACATCCAACGCGAAGATTGCCGCGCAGCACTGCTGCTTTGCCTGGGTTTCATGTGATCCAAGGTCCATATACGCGTGATGCGCGTGATCAAGTTGCGTTCTTTGCATTCCATACATGCTTAGTGGAAGTCCACTCGAATAGAGCAAAAACTGAGCCAGGGGCTAACTACATAACTGTCTTGTCTTGTCTTGCCCTTATTCCACTCCAAAAACAGCAGAACTCAGTCATATCTTCGAAAACGTATATCTAAAAATTATTCCACGAGCGCGCGATGGAAATGAGATGGCAGATAGCCAACGAAGCGCGTAGCGCCGTGTTGGCTGTAACAATCTGATATCCAACAAGCGGTAGGTGGAATAATTGTTTTATTAAAAACGCCCAAGAAAGAATTGTACAAACATTGCGAAAAATGCATTGTTTTGCGCGTACACCTACCGTATTTGTAGGTCAATGGTATATGAGCTCATTGACCATTGCCTCTAAACCAATCAAAACTCAGGAAATGCAATATACCATAGCTAGGTTTTAATAATCTGGAATATTCCCCAGTTATACCAGCATCACGTGACGTGTTTAGGCCAATCGTGGGCGCGAAAAAATATTTGATGGTCAGTACAAATATCGTAAGCTTATGGGTCAATTCAAAATACAGTTGAAGATTTATGATCTTTTGGGGACAATTAAAATAAATAAAACAATTATTCCACTCGCGCTAATCTACTTTCTCATATCTAACACGCGCTCGTGGAATAATTGTTAAGTTAAAGAATCTCAGACTTGATGCAGTCAGTTCTTCAACTGTTCAACGGTGGTCAGAATATTCTCCGCTCAAAATTTAAATACATGCTTTAAATCTGAAAAATTCACGGTTGAATTTCACATTCTATAAAAAGCCGAGAATTTGGTGATATAGCACTGAAATGCAAATGAATGCACTACGATTCTACGCCTCGTTTCATTAGCCTTCCTTGTTTTCACAACAACCACCACGTGTTGACAACATAAACCTTTCCGAAAGTATTTTCATTTGTTACGGAAAAGGTAGAGTGTCGAACTCTCTCTCTGGCCACCATGTTGTTGTTGTTGCTGTTGTCGAAATTGTGGTTATTATTTCGTGTTACGCATTCACCAAATGCTAATAAATGTGCAGGCACAGAAAAGCAGTTGCCATCAGGCGCCTTGATTTATCCGCTGACTACCGCCCGAATGATTTCTTTGCAAGTTGCGAGAAGATAGTTCAGATTTCATTTAAGAGAATGTGCGCGGAGTTGCTTTCCCCCTTCACCCCCCTTGCTTCCATCCCATTATGTTTTTTCTGACTCAAAATATGGTATGCTGTGATTAATAGGACGCCCGAGTAGTGAACTTTGACCCAGTGTTACATGACGTATTTTATCCGTCGAAAGAAGAGCTGATGAGCAACTATCGCATAATCGTCACCACTCTGGTCACCGCTGGAAGGTAGGCCCGGGAGGGGGGTTACTCCCATGGGTATCATGTTTGCCACTTTTGGCATTGTTCCTGGTGTGATCCTTAGATAGGGTATCGAAGTTGTATCGTCTAACATTGCAGTACATAAACGGCAAGTGAAACGAAAAAGAAACGGTCTATTTAAACTGAAAATTCTTAAGAGTATTCACGTCACAAGAACGAAATAAAGTTGACCCATTCATACATTTCTTAGTTTTCGTTTTTTTCCTTGAATAGCGTGTCATTTTTCGAGTTTGGGCCTGACATGGGGTCGTTCTGTACAGAAGGAGAAATCCCTGTTTGGTGTAACAGCGTTAATTATATGAGGAGTTTAACAAAAAAACAACTATTCTTACTATTTTCCCCACAAAATGAAACATTACGTTCAAAGTAGTCAAGGAAAGTTAACTGAATCAAATAAAGAGCGTTATGATGTATCTTACTTTTAGTAAACTAGAGACCTTTAGACAGCAGTACAATTCCGTTTTCGAATTTCAAACCAGTTACGTTCCCAAAGCCCTCTCTCCTCTCAGTTTTGCTGACTAGTTGAAAAGGAGACTGTGGGCACGAAATTCATGTCAAATGTGATGATTCGGTTGAAAAGCTGGACTCCTTGTATTGGAACTCTGTTGTAAAGCTCCCTGTTTTCTAATGGTCACACCGAAGCATGACTTTACATTATTTTCTCAGGCTGGTCTCGGCAATGTTTCCTCGCACTCTTTTCACGCACATTTTCATTGATGAAGCCGGGCACGCAACCGAACCTGAATGCATCATTCCTGTAGCGGATCTCCTGGACCCTAATCATCCCAGGGGCGGCCAGCTGGTGCTCGCGGGAGACCCGAAGCAGTTAGGACCAATTCTTAGGTCCCCGATCACGCAGAAATACGGCCTTGGTAAGATTGTCTCACTGGCTATGATGACTTCGATGAAACGGCAATGATACCTATTCTATTCCCTCTTTCGCATTCCTCTTTTTGTGAAACGAGAGCCGAAAAGATCGTCTGCTCTCGCTGGCTACTCTCTTTTGCATAGATGTTGTCGGACGGCACAAAAGCGCACGCGACAATCCCGAAAGGTAATCTGGGTAACAAGGTACATTCTGAGCTGTCGAACCTGCTTTTTTGAAGCTCGTGTCATTTTCTCAGATTACCCTGAAATGGTGAGGTCAAAGAACTGTGAACTTTAAACTACCCACTATACCTTTCGCGGTTGTCGCGTGCACTTTTACGCCTCACTTGATTTCGACACCCTTTCTCGAATCAGCTGTATAACTGTGTTTTTGCCCGAGATAGACGGTCTATCGCTTAGTTCCGGTGATTTTGGTTACAGAAACCTCATTTTTGGAACGTTTGATGACGTCATGCGCTGCATATTCTCGCGGACGCAGAGGAAATTACAATTCAGATCTGCTGACTAAGCTTGTGGACAACTACCGCTCACATAGGACCATTATCGAGATACCCAAACAACTGTTTTACGACAATGAGTTGAATGAATGCGCTGGTGATTTCAGGTGAGATGATGATAAATATTGGGATACCCTTTAGCTAGAGAGACCAGAGTTTCCCTTCTATTTTCAATCTCGTCCCCAGAGCCAGTAACAGGGACCTTCAGTGAGATCGGAGTACGAGTACAACCTTCGAATTTCAATCCAGTTACGCTCCCAGAAGCCCCACTCTTCCCAGTTGCTAACCAGTTGAAAAGGAGAGTGTCGGTGCAAGACTGATGTAAAATGTGAAGGCATAGCCACGAGCACTTAGTTTGAAAAGTCGTACTCGTACTCCGATCTGAAGGACCCTATAGCTATTACCCTTATCCAGCGGAACGTGAAACGCATCAGCTTTGGGCGATTAAAAAACCGGAACCAGGAATTTCTGGTTCCGGTACTTAGCCTACGAGGCCGTAGGCCGAGCTGGCTAACATTAGACGATATTCCTTTGTTTTATTATTAATTGTTTTGTTATTAATTAATTGTTTTATTATTTAATTGTCAATGAAGCGCATTTGACAGCTAGAAAAGTTGCCGTTATGCGGCGCTTTGCGAATTATCGTAACTTAACGTATATCACAGGATGTCCGTCAAGTGTAGATGACAGATAGCAATCGCTTCATGACCATATATGGACAACGTGATAATTTGTTGAATAATATTAAATCTCTTTAAAAGTCTTTCTAGATCTTTCTACTTTGGGCTCCGTCTCCCCGAGCAGTAAAAGAAAAGAATCTCCCCGGGTATAAGGAGAATGGCTAACAACCTTGGCTACGTCTCGAAAATCAAAAGAAGTAACTTCCTAACAAAAGGAGGACTTCAATTCGGTGACTCGTCATTCATAGGAGTCGCCCTCGAACGAAAAAGGTTGAGTTTTGGCAAGTCTACCCTGAGCATAACACGGAGTTCAGTTGTGGTTATTTGGAAACAATCTATTGATTACTATTTTAATTCTTTTCTTTTTTTTTCAAATTATATCTTCCCAAAACTCCATTGATTTCCTCCTGCTCGAAGATGTTTCACGTTTGTAAATAACAAATTAAAAGAAAAACAAAACAATAGTAAGGGCGATGCAGTGTGTTCGTCGTCTTATTTACAACAGGAACGTGATGCTTGGCTGGGAGGAGTTGCCGAATAAGAACTTTCCCATTCTCTTCCACCCTGTGTACGGCAAGGACGAGAGAGAAGGAAGCAGTCCTTCATTCTTCAACGTGGCCGAGGTAGAAACCATCGAGCGCTACCTGAAGAAACTTCTGGACGATAATGTGAGGAGCAGAGGGTTAAAGCACTTACGGCCCGAGTTGATTGGAGTTATTTCACCGTACAAAAGACAAGTAAGACAATAAGGGACTGTGCAATAATTATCAGGAGGGCAGGCCGAAAAACGAGGCTCACAAGGAGAAATATTACATAATACCACCTCTCAAATAAGGCAAAATCTCTGACCCCCCTCTTCATCTCCCAATAATTATGACACCCCCCCCCCCCCCCCTCCTCCATTAAATGGCGAGGGATGTATTTATTAATTACTGAAGTTACTAACTAGTAATAAAGCCGGTGAGTGGAAATTAAAGACCACTCACGAAACAAAGAAATCTGTAAAACTGCATGACCAAATCCGTTCTTCTGAACTAAGTTTCCGTCCCCCAACTGTAAACTTTCCGTTTGGTTTTCTAACAAAAATGAAAAACGGCTCATGATTCTGTGATTCATCTTAACTACTGATCAGTATCTCAACTGTGCGGTGTTGTAAGAAACACGAATTTGTTGTTGTTTGCTGGTTAAAAACTAGCTAATTTTATACTAACAGTCGTTTGACATCAAGTCGTTTTTTATTTATCTATTAAAATTTCCTACCTTGAATTTCAGCCTTCTTCTCTGGTCGCGTACTAGGTAGGCAATACGGAGTGTTTTTAAAGGTGTTCTCGTAATTAGTTTTCATTTTTTTCTGATCAATGCGGAGCCCCGACCTTTTTTCAAATGGATAGACTGCAAAACAGTTCTTATTTGTTATAGCGTGAACTCGCTGGGTGTTAGTCTATAAAATGAGCTGATGGTTGCTAACCAAATTTTCCGTTTTCTTGGTTAGGTGCAAAAGATTCAGAAGATGATTGAGAAAAGAGGGTTTGGTGCTGGGATCAAAGTCGGCAGCGTGGAAGAATTTCAGGGACAAGAGAGGAGAGTGATCATCCTATCAACTGTACGAAGCACCAAGAAGGAATACCTGGAGATGGATAGGGACTTCAAGCTCGGATTTCTTAACAACCCAAAGGTATGGACCCCTCATCTTTAGGAGGCTATATTGCAACATCCGGAGTAAAAGGCTAATTTGTACATATACTAGGTAAATTCCGGAACATTATACAGTGGAAGAAGGAAGTAAGCTTTTATTCCCAGGTCCTGACAGAACAAACAAGCAAATGGCATGTATATTGTATTTTATTATCCAACAAATTGTCACGGTGCTCATATATGGTCACGAAGCGCTTGTTACTTGACAGATATCATGCGATATATCGTCTGATTTTAGCCAAGTATCAGGCGATATTCCGCGCGATTTTGAAGGATAATTGTCAAGTACCTTACGCGGTACCCAAATTGAGAATTGATAAAGGGCAGTTTGAAAAATGAACAAATAATTTTGCGTAACTTGTATTTCTCCTCTTTAGTTGCTTGGGCGACATAACGGGTTTCACCTTTTCGTTTCAGAGATTCAATGTAGCCATCACTAGAGCTCAGGCTCTCCTGATTTTGATAGGCAATCCGGACATGCTTCGCTTGGACGAAAACTGGAGAAGGTATAAGCTTGATTTAAAAGAAAATAACAATATTTTTTTACATGCAAGGTTACGTCCTTTGGTATCTACAAGCTCTGTAAAGAATTTCACTTCATTTATCGTCGACAGAAGTATAATTGAACCAAGAAGGCCTCTAGTTTCAATGACCCAAAAGTAACAACGGTTGTCATTGCAGCTCTCAGTGGTTTGACATACAAACGAGGCTAACAGGTCATTGTGCATTCTGATGTGTTGACCCCTTTCGCCTCATTCACATGCTGCAGATTCAACTGTAACAACAGCCATGTTGACCATTTTCGCATTGCCCGTAATACACTTTGTTTATCCCCCCAAATTTTGCATAACCTTTGTTTCCCAATTCTCCTGGGTATTACAGTCGTCCCAAGAGAATCTGAACAAGGTGTATTATGGGCCATGCGAAAATGGTCAATGTACGTTTTATTTGCGTGCAAACGCCGTAAACTTTAAACCCTGGTTCTGTATACGTCACACCTCTCATCTTTGAAATACTTTGGCAAGATTATAAATTTCATTTGTTTCACTCATCATGACTTTTAGGTTTTTGGAGTACTGCGATACAAACAATGGTACTGTTGAAGTGGGAAGAAAAGAAAAGGTCGAGGACATTGCAGACACTCTACGAAGACTCAACCTCTTCTCAGCAGCATCATCAGGTGAAAAGCGATGCCAGTCTGCTCAGCTTTCAAGTAAAATTGACACTTTCAAAAGCTATCTTTAACTATTCCCTTTACATATTTCTGTTTCAGAATTCGATGAAGACTCGGAAATCAGTCAGCGACAACTTCAAGAACACCCGGAGTGGACTAGGCACGAGTAAATCTGTTCTGTTCCAGTCACCACCTTCCGACTGAGGCGGGCTGATCGAATTTTGAGCTTGGGAGCCTGTGGTGTATAATTTTACGCGGAGCGTGTCGATTTCGCTTCACCATACAATTTCCATCATTTCAATGTCGATCAATGGCATTGACAACATCAGAGGATGGCTAGACTAGTTTCCGTTTAGATTTTCGACTATGTAATGAAATTCCCGGGTTTGTAGCAAACTTCGGGGACTATAAAATGAACTGCAAAAACCATTTGTGACCTCTCACGCGAAAACGTACACTAACGGCTATCCGCTCAAACGGCGTTTTGCCGTGCACTTGCCGTTCACCAGCCGTTCAATAAAATTTTGTATCCGTTTGCACGGCTTGTGTTATCCGTTCAAAAAAAATTGCCGCCGTTCGCACGGCTTGTCTTATCCGGTCAAAAATTGCTGCCGTTCGCACGGCTTGTGTTATCCGTTCAAAAAAAATAATAACTTCAGCCGGTTATTAGTTCAACCGCTTGCACGGCTAGGGTTATGCGTTCAGAACTCAGTCGTAGAAACAAGTTCGGTTACCCGAACAACACAACCTCTCTAACGTCTACGAATATCAATGCAAAGTCTGGTCAAAACAAAGATGTTATCCGATATACGTATGTTAATCGCTATTTCACACACAAGAATTTCGCATAATTATTGCACTTGGCTTCCCAAGACTACCAAGAATCTACAGTCGCTAAAATCCTTTGCAAGGTGGTTATTCTTGAAGTTCTTTATTACTTAGCTGAAATTTCAACTTCGTGCGGTTGTCATTATGCAATTCTAACTCGTTGTTCATCAGTTCAGAAAAGACACTCGATCGTGTAAACAAGTCCGGATCTCGTCAAAACAAAGATGTTATCCGACATAAATATGTCAATCGATATTGTGAGGTCGAATTTCACACACAAAAATTTCTCTGAATTATCACACTCGGCTTCCCAATTAAGACTATCAAGAATCTACAATAGCTAAAATCTTTTGCAAGGCGGTTATTCTTGAAGTTTTTTATTACTTAGTATACTCTTCGAATTTTCGTGCTTACTGTTTGTTTTTCCCTTCGTGACTTTAGAAAAATGACGCGAAGCAATCTTTCATAACGCTAACGAACGTGCATTCGTCCAACATCACGTTTGCGAAACACAACGTTCGGTGGCTTAATGGAAACATCAGACAAAGTTAGTCCGTAAAACTATTTTGCTAATTACTGCTGAAATGTCGACTTCGTGCGGTTGTCATTGTGCAATTCTCAACCGTTGTTCATCAGTTCAGGAAAGACACTCAGTCGTATAAACAAGTTCGGTTACCCGTTTAAAACAAATCAAAGATTATACAACTTTTCGAACGGCTACGAATCCAGCTGCATGTTGCGAAAGTCTTGTCAAAACGAAGATGTTATCCAATATAATCGTGAGGTCGAATTTCACACAAGAATATTGCACTCCGTGTTCCAAGCTACAATCGCTAAAATCCTTTGTAAAGCTTCTTTATTACTTAATACACTCTTCGAATTTTCGTGCTTACTGTTTGTTTTTTTCCGTGCATTCGTCCGATCGGCAAATCGATCAGTGGAAATTTTCCGCGTAATTTTATCCGCTGTGCCTATGTGGCCGGTAGCCAGTCAAGGTGTCAAAAACACAGTCCGTTCTATTTAAAAATTGTCAAATCGAAGAATCTCGGCTAATCCAAACCCATCGTATGTCGATTAGGAAAGGTCAAGCGATCCTGAAATGATTTATAGATCCAGCGCTTGGTTTATGCTGGGCTCGGCGAACCGTGATTTGTGAAACTTAAAATTTTTTTCAGGTCGACTGCGGGTCAATGTGTTAAAAAGACTTATTGACCGGCAGTCGGATATTTCTTTTTGAAATTGTCAAATTGAAGATTCCCGGCCAATCCAAACTATCGTATGTTGATTAGGAAAGTCAAGCGATCCTGAAATTATTTATAGATCTCAAGTCCAGCGCTTGGTTTGTGGTGGGCTCGGAGGACGAACCGTGATTTGTTTAGGACTTTTGTCAAAAGTTTTCTGAAATACACTGTAAATGTGTAATATTATTTTAAATTTTATTTGATATACAGTAATGCATTCATTTACAATCAGCACTTGTAACTTTTTACTGCATAAACTCGCAAAACTAATCAGAGCAATCATAATAACTGAGAAATAAGTACAATAACAAGGGGGACGATAAACAATATTACTATGCAATGTAAAACAAGCATGACCTTGCTGATTTAATAAAATACATACGATATTTACATTGCAACCCATTTTTGGTCTTAATTACAGATCTTAAAAGTAAAAGAATTCGTATTGGTAATCAAATGGTGACAAGAGAAATTAAAAAAATTATTTGATGCGCATTTTGTCAAAATTCTTATAATTCCCGAGCCTTTTGGTGATGGAAATTATTAGAATTTCAACAAAACGCAAGTGAATTTTTTCCTAATTTCACGAGTATACAATTTGATTACCTTTTAATATCATAGGTGACAAATTACACTTGCAGCCCTGGGTTTTTGACTTGTTTGTTGAGTCGAGAAATTCCGCACCAAATTAATGCTAAAATGTCACACCAAAATTAAGAAGTAATTTGTTCCCATGATATTAAAATAATAATGATACAAAAATTAACAATAACTCTTTCTATTTAGTCAAGAATAGTTCAGGAACAGAGATCACAGAATGAAACAATCTCTAGTAAAGGCACCTTTCCTGTTCCTATAATATATCATTGGAAATGGACAACTGACTGAGAGTGCCATGTGTCTTCATGTGCTTAAGGAAGTCCGATGTTGACTATTTGTCAAAAAATTAAGTTTCTTTAAAGTCCATAACTCTATTTTTACAGTCAGACCAGTTAAGCACTCGCTAGCACTCCCGCAGTTTATAACTTGAATATAATTCAATTCTTAGTTTCAAATTTTCACTCTTTAAACAAAGAGTTAAATATTAACATTATGAGACTTGGTTGGGATCCCCCACCAAAAGTTACTTTGCTTTGGAAAAATGCTTGACTGGTTTAATGAACTTTCTCTGTCAACCACTGGAGTTCGTCATATGGTGTGCAGATCTTTTGATGATCCCATCCTCAAGACCATCCTTTTCACGTCCTTTGAAATTTAAACCCAACCACATATATAATTTGTCACTTGCCATTTCCATCAAGGAGATCTTTTGCCTCATTTATTTTTGCAGCCAAATACGGTGAACCACCTGTGAGAAATGATACACCTGTCAAAATGTACATTAAATTTTCTTATTTTTAATGCCTACGGTCTGCAGCTACATGTATTTCACCTTGGAAACTGGAAAAATGATTGAAAAATAACTATAACTCAGGGTTCATATGGTTCCTGGAAAATCTGGAAAGTCCTGGAATTTTATTATGGCATTTTCCAGGACTGGAAAGTCCTGGATAAAGATTACAGGTCATGGAAATCTGTTAAACTGAAGAAATGCAAGGCTTACAGTAGTGAGAATTTATGTTGGAATCTTGAGAGAGGAACGGTTTAATGTGAATTTTGGAGTCCTGGAAAATTCGATACAAGTCGTGAAAAAGTCCTGGAAATTTGTCTGTTAAAAGGGGTACGAACCTTGTTAAACTGTAGTTGAAAAAAAAAATAATACTGAAGCCATTTAAGGTGTGCTATTTGTCCTCAGCATTCCCAGGGGTCTCAAAGTAGGCTGCTGTGACATGTTCCATGTTATTGTTGCAAGCTGATTGCTACAAGTATTCAGCTTGCAACATAAGTAATAAGGTAACCTAGACCAGCAGATCTCTAATGGCTGCCAGCTTGTTTTGAAATGGCAGAACTCTCATGGTCACCAGCTTGTTTTGAAAACCCTCCATTATGAGAATTTCTTTAACTATTTCTGTTTGCTCTTCAATAAGACTTATTACAAATAGCCTGCAGAGCAGGTGTCATCTGGTGTAGAATGTCCGATCGAACTTTCCATGATTATGCCACCATCTTGGATTTGCATGTTTATGGGAAAGGGGTAGGTACAATTTGGGGTGAAGCCCCAAACCCCCTCCCCGTTTCCCCCTCTGTTAGCTTTTTAACTAAACACTTCTCCCCTGGGATCACTTTTGACTGGCTCCAGCTCCCCATGCAAGACTTGTTCAAGATGGTGGCCATATAATCACGAAAAAAGGATTATTCAGCACTCACACCAAAAAATATACCTGCTCTGCAGGCTGCATTACAAATGTACCATTATTTACACAAGCAACTCATAAGAAGAGAGAAACTGGGTCAATTCCCACAGCAAGATTGACTGTCCACAGCTGATATCACTGCCTACACAAGGCCTCTCCACTCACCTCTGTCAGGATGGTTTATTAGCATGATCCTTCTGTGTGCTTCTCTGACTTTGGCCTTGCTTGCTGAAGGACTACATAAACAAAAAAAATAATACATTAAGCTACAGTGTGACTGTGTAACAAACAGCCTTAACTGACACAGATTCTTAAAAAATATGTAAACTAAAACCAGTGTATTAAGAGAAAAGAACATGTACTAAATGACAGTACTTCTGCCAAATTGTCTGATTTTAGAAGGAAAAAATAACTTGTGATGCAGTTGTGTTTTACAAAACAGATCCTCAGACAGGGACCCAGAAATGTTTTGAGCACAGTACCTTCAAAAACATTCAGATCATAAGATGTGGTCAGCTAAGTTTTGATTCTTTAGACAGGCAAATATCTTACATAAATTATGATGTCAGCCACCTGATGTCAAAGGATATAAAAAATGATTGACTCATGCACAGAGATGCCAACCTAAAAAAACTGAAATCCGGGAGACCGACAATTTTGCGTCAAGATACCTCCAGGGTTGCCACTTGACAGAAACTAATTCCCTGACTTTTCGCTGACCTTTGAACAATTTTCCCTGACCTTAGATTACATGTAGATAAATAAAATTAAAAAAATACTGCTTCTGTAATGCCACTCAAACAGTATCGCACTGAAAGGAAATAAAATTCCCTGACTTTTCACTGACTTTGCCAAACATCTAACATTTTCCCTGCCCTTTTACAAAATTCCCTGACTTTTCCCTGACCTTGAAAAATTTTTGTTTTTTTCCTGGCCATGGCAACCCTGACCTCTTCTACGTGTTTCAAACGGAGTTTCGCCACTTCGTCTACAAAAAATGAGCCAAACATTTCAAAATTTCCTCCTAAAATCAGCCCAACTTAGACTAGGTTTACACTAGAGCATATTTTCCCGGATTCAAAGTCATTTACACTAGAGGAGTATTCCGATTCCCAACCGTTTACACACATTCATAATCCAGTGGCATTATCAGAAATGGTTACCAATCGCCAAGCATGTTACAGCAATATGTTTTAGGTCTGCCATCTTGGTTTAGCACAAACCCGTAAGATCGCAGGCGGATTAAATATCCAGATTCACTGAAATTCCTGTTTACACGAGAAAACATTGCGGATTCAACAGTATTTGGATACAAAGTATTCACTTTGGATTTCGGATTCAAAATCTTCCTGAAGACATGACCAAACCGGGACATTTTTGTTTCGGATTCACACGCCTGTGTGTAAACGGCAAAACGAATCTGGTACTACAACATCTCAGATTCATCACGAATCTGGGAAAATTCCTTCTCGTGTAAACGTAGGCTTAGAGAAAAAAACTCATATTTCAAGCAGTTTCCTTTGTGTCCGAGAGATTTGGTGACCCGCACGGGAGACCAGGAGATTCATTCTACAAATATCCGGGAGACTCCCCCAGACAATCCAAGAGTTGGCATGAATGCATGTACCTGATTCCAAGTACTAAACCAGCTTCTCTTTTTGTCATTTTGGATTCAAATCCTCCCCTGTAGTAATGGCTGAATTCCTGTCAACAAATTACATTTGTTACTAACTTACATCAACATTTTTCTTCAAGACTATCAGAGTTCCCAGGGTAAAGGGAAGTTCAATTTTCCAACTTGCCCTTCAGGCAAGCTGGAGCCAGGATGCGCTAGCCCAGGGGTCATTTCCACTAGCCCGAAAAAATCCTCAGAAGTGTCATGAATAAATTAATTCATTAATTTGTGAAAACTTTCACTTGCCCATTAGGCAAGTGAAGGAGAAAATCCACTAGCCCGATGGCAAAATCCACTAGCCCTGGGCTATCGGACACCAACTTCCATGTACGCTGGTTCCAAAACACAAATGCTGGCATGGTCATCTTTGCTACTGTCCCCCAAAAAAGGGATAGCCATCATGAACAGAACTTTTCCAACTGATCTATTACCAACAAGGAAGTATAAAGCCTGGTTTATCATAAGCATATGAACAAGACTTTTCACAAGGGTGAAAATTGCACACAGACAACCTTTTATAAACCACTGAGGGAGAGAAAGATGTACACACGCAATTAGCACATGATTAAGAACTACTTGTGCTGCATGGTTTATATGAGCAATGCAACTGATGCACAAGCAAGCTGGGTGAAAGCCATGATGGGGCAGCAAAGCAAGAAATGTTATTGTATGGTTACTTACCGGTATTTTTGGTATAATTTTTGGTATTTCGTTCAAGTTAACCTTCCTTAACGCCACCATGACATAACGACCTGAAAGATTGCAGCAGAAAATTAAAATGCACTTTCACCGAATAAACCAACATACATGCACGTGCACAACTTTTTAGTGTGAGATTTTGAGATTGATTTTCAAGTAAACAAACCTGCTATTGCTGCTCCAGCTACTCCGAGCCCTGCTAGTATGAGGGTACTCTAAGGAAAACGAGGAAAACAACAGGTTACTGAAATTTCTTAAGAAACATTCGTTCAAAACTCCAAAATCACAAACCTACCATCTTGAACGACCGTAATGACGCAACAAATTTCCCAGAGAACATCACACACTGCACGATCCCAGGGATCCAAGGGGGCAGGGTGTAACAACATCCGGGGTATCGTTCTTTACACGAGTCATTCCGGTTCCAAGATGGCGGACCTTTTGGGCAGTGACGAATTTCAGGAAGATCCCGCAGCCGAATTTTTAGCGAGGGAACAAGATGATCTCGCGGAATTGGGAGAAGATTTCGGCGGAGGGCAGCCAGAAACCAACGTAAGCTTAACAAGGCCTAAGTTTTGACACAATTAAGTGCTAATTTAACTGTCTTTTACTGATATTGTCGACAAAGTAAAATCTTCGCGTGAATGCTACACCTTTGGTGAAACCGCGAACACACTGACAAGCCGTTCATTTGTTAACGGTGAAAGCGTAATCATCGTTAAAAATCAAAATTTTCATTTCCCCCTTTCGCCACCAAACATTATTCTTGTTTACAGCTGAGTATGGACAAGTCATCCCACGCCATGACACGGTCAACGCCAAGCTGCTCACAAATTTTCAGGCTTAATCATTTGATTTTCAGGCGTAATCATTTGATCCTTTATTTGGAAATACATTGGAAAAAGTTACATACGCTGCAAGCGCTGAACTAATGAATAACAGTTCAAAAATTGCAAGTCTATGTGATTGACACACAGTGAAACACTGAATGAAAAGAAATGTTGAGAATTGTCATTTCAATTCTTGTGACAAAAATAGCATGATAAAGCACTGATGGAGTGGACTAGAGTTAAAAAAAAGTTAAGAAAAACTTCTGATGACAGGATTTCCCAATTTTTGAAATTATTTTTGTATGTTTAACAAAGAAGTAACCTAGAGTATTAACACTATGGTTGAACGTTTGTTTTATATCCACATTCATATTTAAGCAATAGACCACACTTTCTATGGGTTTATAGGAGAAATAACCCACTTGGGATGTTTGCGAGAACACGAGAAAAGTTTGTAAATCACGAGCCGCAACATCCCAAGTGGGTTATTACCCCTATAAACCCATAGAAAGTGTGGTCTGTTGCTTTTATATAATAATTCAGAAGACGCGCGATTTTTCCATGGGTTTACCGGCACAATAAACCATAGCTGATTGAGCAATCAGGGCGCATTGATTTCGTTATGATATAAAAGTGAATAAACAATGTGTGGTTCCAGAAAATATCCATACCCCCACCACAGAGGGAATTGGAAATTCCAGAGGGGCGGGGGGTCAAAGGCCCAGGAAATTCCTGAGGGGATGGGGGGTTGTCGGTGAAATTACATTTCCAGATGGTCACGGATCGATACAGTGCAACCTCAATTCAATACCGTTTCTTACCTACTCTGCAGAGATTTCGAATGGTCAAAATAGTGACCTAGGTTTTTGATACACAATCGTAATACATTTCAAACAGGTTTCCTTTCTCCTGAAAGCGAATTGGAAGCAAAAAAGTTCACATAAATTCCTCCATTTTGAATTTTGTTCGTAGATGACCGTAGATGCAACACTTGTTACCAGTCTACTGAATGTCACATGTTTTTGTCTGCAATGCACTGGTGACTAGCCTTGTTTGTTTCTCACGTCCGATCAAAAGAAAGTCATTCTTGTAAGTGAAAAGTTTCATCTTTGATAGTGATGAAAGTGATGTTACGATTTCAGGAATCCATGAATATCTCGTTCTTGTTATTTCCAGCTATTCGTCTGTAATTTTCCTCTTAAAGTCAGCTTTCTTAGTGATTGTATTTGTGACTTTGTGATCATGTTTGCGGTAACTGTTATCGATCAAGTCCGCGTTCACGGACAAAAGCTTACAAGCAGTTTTCTACCAAACGGAATGAAAAGGGATGGATGATTATACATCAAGGTAATTAAACAAGTGGTTACCAAATATTTTGTCTGATTTAGTTGAGGAAATCTCTGTATTGTCTTTAACAATTTAGTTCGTTTTCAAACCTGTTCCGATCTATCGTTTATCCACAACAGTCATGTTTACAAGAGAAAGTGGCTTAAAATTGAGAGCATTTGCACAATTTCTGTTCAAGAGGTTATTTTCCAGAGGGTGTAGGGGGTATGCAAAATAGTTTTGGAAATTCTGGAGGGGTGGAGGGTTTATTTTTCTTTGCAAAAATGGAAATTCCAGAGAGGTGGGGGGGTCTTACCTGAAATTCCCTCCGTGGTGGGGGTATGGATATTTTCTGGAATCACACAATTGGGGTTAAGTGCACTTTAATTTCAGATTACAAAGATGCCAACCTAAAAAAATTGAAATCTGGGAGACTGCCAATTTTGCATCAAGATACCTCTTCTCAGTCTTCAAACTGTGTTAAAATAGAGCTCTGCCAATTCATCAGCAAAAAGGCTCAATATTTCAAAATTTTCTCCCAAACCTGGCTCAAATTAGATTACCGGTAAAAACTTCTATTACAAGCATTTTTCGAATCTGGGAGATTTGGTGATCCATTCAGTATCTGGGAGAGTCCTGGATAACGGGAGAGTTGGCATTAATTAAACTTGTTTATGTTGTTCCACTTTGGCATGGTGTGTGTGTGTGTGTTTGTGGAGAGTACACCCTTCTCGTCCACCAAAAAAAGATATATAAATGATAGGCATTAATCAAATTTTGCTATAAAAGGTTTGTCTACACCAAGAAATAGTTGTAGTTAAAACCATACAATTGTAGCAATAACAGTAGTCCTGAACCTATCATAACTAATTTAAGTGAGCTCTGATATGCATATCTGAACATCAATATCCATGACTTTTCTTTTTTTAGGAGCTAAATGGCTTTGGTGATTCAATCGATAATGAGCCAGTTGTAAATGGATTTGCTGATGAGGAGGTAATGAAATGCATTTTGCAGTTACCTTATTATATGAAATTTTTCACAATTTGCAAAAAATAAGTTTTGTGAACATAACATGTCAAAAAAGTGACTGCCATTACTGTATGTACTTTATAAATTTATTGCCAATAAAATGTTTTTAGTTTACAAAGGAAGTTTTAAGCTATTCCATTCCTACTGTTTCTTTTAACTGTACCCCTTAAACCTTTGGTGGTTGCAAAAGTAAAGTGTTGTGAAATATGAGTCCTCTGAAGTCACGAAATAATCATATCGCAAAAATTTCATGTGATAAGGTAGTACAGTGAACATGGTAATGTCAAAAAATTTTACATTGACCAAGGCATTATGGTTTTCAGCTGATTGGGTTTGATTTCACTTAAGAGTAGCTACCCAGCTGTATTGGCCTAGAGCTTGAGTTCCCACCTAATTTTTTATTCTTTCAAACTTCCACTCAAATTTTTATAACTCAAAAGAAATAGAAAATGTCCATACTCCCACCACAGAGGGAATTTCAGGTAAGATTGCCCCCCTCCCCAACTCTCTGAAATTTCCATTTTTGTAAAGAAAACTAAACCCTCCACTCCTCCAGTATTTCCAAAAGTATTTAGTATAAAAATAAATAAATAAATAAAATACAGTTTTAGTATGCCCCCTAGAAACGGAAATTGTGCAAATATTCTCAATATTAGGCCACTTTCTCTTGTAAACATGACTATTATAGATAACTGATTGATTGGAACAGGTTTGAAAATGATATGAATTGTTAAAGACACAATGGAGAATTTTCTGAACCATAAAATTAGACAAAATATTTGGTGATCACTTGTTAAATTACCTTTTTGTTTTGCCATCCATCCATTTTCATTTTCAATCCATTCGCCGCAAACATGATCACTAAGAAAGCCAAATTTTTCAGGAAAATTACATCATGACATTTTGGTGGACTGGTAACAAGTGTTATGGCAGTTGCGTCTACAGAATGAAATAGAGGAATTCTGTGAACTTTTTGCTTCCAATTCGCTTTTAGGAGAAAGGAAACCTGTTTTAAATGTATCAAGATTGTGTATCAAGAACCTTGGTCGCTATTTTCACAATTTAAAATCTCAATTCACCAACAACCCCTGCCCCCCCCCCCCCCCTCTCTCTCTCTCTCTCTCTCTCTCTCTCTTCCCAGGAATTTCCTGGGGCTTTGATTCCCCACCCCTCTGGAATTTCCATTTCCCTTTGTGATGGGGTGCGGATATTTTCTGACACCACACAATTCTAAAATACAACCCAAAAATTACTAACAATTTGTTCTTAAAATTTGCAGATTTCAGGTTCACACCAACCTGTAGTACCACTCCCAAGAGAGTCAGAACCAGAGTCTGTCAGGTTAGACTTGTTTGGACAAGTGTTGTTGTTTGTATATTTATTACTTCCAGTTAACAGGAATTTTTGCAGATCTATTCTGGTGTTTCAACGGTAAAAGATAAGTAAATTGTGTCCAAGAAGCACCATTGTCAGCTTATTATCCAAACAGTGGCATTTTAAGCTTGGCATTCATTAGCTTGGTGCTAAAAACAACTCTCAAGTGATAACTGCCGTACCCTCTCTTCCCTTGGGAGGTGTGGTTTTAATGCTTGTGCACACAAATTTCTTTAACTCTTTAGATCCTTTGCATATTGCATGATTCAAGAAAATCTCCTTTCCATACCCCCCAAAATAGAAGGGATTATAAATTCCTGGTAGTGGGGTGGGGTTTTTAAAAACTTAAAAGTTTAAAAAATGTGTGAAGCTCAATCGGAATTTCCAGAGGGGTAGGAGGTACATTTTATGGAACTACTACACCCTTGGTATACTGTAAACTTTACAGTGTGAAATGTTAATGCTTGAATGGGGTGGTGTTACAAATGCCGTTAAAAGTTCACCCAGTTTTTGACCATATAGCAGATCTTGTTACTTCAAATTTGACTGTGGTGGTTCAAATTACCGCACTTGTCAATTCAGCGTGTGGTCCCAGAAGAATGTGATCTCAAAATCAATAATTTAGTAACAATCTTCTTGCAAAGCAAACCTCTCATCCATAAACAACTAACAAAATTCTGGTTTAGAGGTCTTGTAAAAACTGGATTGTAAGGTTAAACTGGTATGCATGCATGTTGTAGAAAATGGAGAGAAGAAAAAGCAGCCCTTCTTGACAAAATGGACAGTGAAGAAAAAGCTGAAATACAAGAATGGCGTGAACAAGCTAAAAAGGAGCTCAATGACTGGTACGAGAGACGAGATGAACAGTTAGGAAAAACACAAACAAGCAATAGGTATGTTGATGCCTCTGCCTCTTGCCGAAATGCATATTTTGTAGGTCAAAGAAAGATGAGCTTGGCATTCAGGGAGGGGTTCTGCAGTATTACATGAAGACAACTTGGAAGATAACTAATCCTTAAAGGAGCTGCGTCACGATATTTTGAATTATTTTTTGCGACGAACCAAATTACCCTTAAAATGAAGGAAGCCTAAAACTAATAGCTAACTAAGGAAGAAAAACACCAAAGAGGTCATAGTAGACCAAAAAGGAACAAGGATGGTAAAGGATGGAGGAGATTGAGGCGGATTACAAATGACAAGTTTGAAAAATGTAGGCTAAATTATTCAAAAGGTGCAAACCGTGAGGTAGCTCCTTTAATATTTAGTTTCAAACATCCAAGCAAAAAAAGGCAAAGTTTCCTGAGGCCCACACTTTGTTTGCTTTAGAATTTGTTATAGGATTTGTTCTTAAAGTTTTCCATCGTGGACCTCCTCCAAGTGGCCCAGTGCAGGTACTGGCTTTGCTGTTCTACTGTAATAGTAGTCAGTCTCCACTGACAGCATTGTTTACATTCTGTTTTTAGGGCAGATGAAGAAGCCTTTGTGACCGATCGTGATGATTCTTCCACTCCAGGACATGACTGGGAACGAGTTTGCCGCATGTGTGACTTTAACCCCAAGGGAACAAAGAATAACAAGGATGTATCACGCATGCGCTCAATTTTCCTGCAACTAAAGCAAGTACCACTTGTAACAGATTAGTGCTGTGTTTCCTTAGGTCAACTCATAATTAGCTTAACAATTAATAGTCCTAGTGTATCTTCGTGTCAACTTAATAACCATTTTCCTCTACCTTCAATTTATTTGAATAATGTAAGCCAAGTTTTGTATCATTTTTTTTAATCTAGCCAGTTTGTGTCAGTAGGTAAAGGAACGAGTATTCTTTTCAGTAGACACTACATGCAAGTACATTGGTCTCCCTCCAGAACAGACCATGTGGGGCCAGCTTCAATTTTTGCCCAGGGGTATCTGCCTCAGAGAAATGCCCAGCTATGAAAAGAAAAAAATCTGCATTGAAATCTTGGAATCCACTTAATTGTCCCCTGTGGAGGTGCCTGTTGTGAGCGTAGGCCCTTTTTTAAAGCAGATACCTTTGCTCTGCAATGCTAATGTTGAGTTCTTCATCCTAAATCTGAATCTGAGGCAGACTCACTCCTGGAACAGTGCTTGTCTGCGTGCCTGTTCCATTGATTTCATACTTAGATAACAGGTTGATTGTGGTTCTCAGTGTCTTGCAGTGAAAAGAATTTGTGTATTGTGCAGAAAGGTAAATGATATTGTCATCATCGTCATCATTATTGTGATCAAATAAATACATAAAATGTTCTAAGTAGTTCATTTTCATGTTATTGTCTCGCTGTTGGCAGCTGTTAAACGTGGTTTTGGATTGTGTTTATTAGGTGTTATTAATAAATCTTGCTTCAAGTGTTAAATTAATACACTTCTCAGAGGGTACTGTTGAACAACTCTTAACTTCAATGGAATAACTGTACTGTACCTCTTGTATACAATGACAATAAATGCTGTTCGGTGTCTGTCTTTGCTTTTTGACATCATTTTTCATGGCTTGAAAGTTAATCATACACCTTATTCCAAAATGGCCACTGATTGATGCACATGCAAATTGGCCCTTGTTGCCTCATTCAAGATAAAATATTCTTTGATTTTTGAGCTTAAAATCGAGGCAACAAGGGCTAATTTGAATACCAGCAAAAGCATATTAAGATGGTAGCCATTTTGGAATAAGGTGTATTGTTTGGATTTTTGTTGGCCCAGGTAAAACTGGTGCTGGCACCCCTCCGCCGGGGACGTTGAGAAGCGGCTGTATTTGTAGGCTACCAGTTAGGTCACGTTTTGACAACGTTGGAAGCACTTTCTCATCCAAGGGTGTCGTGCAATGGTCAGTCAGGGGATCCAGTGTTAGTTTTGGCAAATCTCATGTTGAAGCACTCGAGGATATTCCAACTTGTTTTATCAAAGAAAAAACTAGCGCGAGGGTTCCCAAATGCACCGCAAGTAATGGCCGATACTGTGCGAGGAATCATGGTTGTATTCAACTTCGCGCGTCAAGTCTTCAAGATATCTTGCGCGTGATGGGGACGAGGATGAGTTTTTATCAGCCAATCAAAAAAAATCATATTTTTTACCGTTACCAGGGCCACTCGTTATGTCATTAAAAGAAAACACGTGGCTAGGGACGAGGATGTGATCTGGCCACTTCGGAAAATACCATAACACTCTTTGTTTGTCCCCAAAATTTTGCATAAGCATTGTTTCTAGTTTCTGTCGGACTTACAATGGTACCAAGAGAAAACAAACACAATGCTTATGCAAAATTTTGGGGACAAACAAAGAGTATTATGGTATTTTCTTAACTGGCCTAAAGAACTATCAGGATTCCCTGCGCGCAAGTCTCGTAGAGGGAATCGGGGATTACGCGAGCAAAAACGTCATGCTGCTAAGCAACTTCAGGGACAAGCACCGTGGGCTCAGTCCCGTCTCGGAGGCGGGATTTTGTCATCGACTGGCATGGGCCTTAATCACACGGCGGCCATATTGGTCATAGACAATATATTTTGTACCCCGAGCCTCGAGTTGAAACGTTTGGGAACGAGTTTCCGCGTGGCGAAACAAAAGTTTTCAATCCCTCGGGACTCAACATGGCCCATTTGGTTCCCCGACTGGCCTAGTGTGCAGCGCATGGACTTGTGGGGTCTACCCCTCTCTGCCATCAAGTCCCGCGCAAACTTACATGTATCATGGACGCTCTTTTTCAATGAAAGTAAATTGTAGATCACATTAACACGTAAAAGCGACGGTTTCTGGTCTTTATTTCTAATTCTAGCCTTGAGCTCAGCTCAAACACATAAACAAAGCAGTAAAATTCTCCTCAGCGTCGATGCTGTTATTGTTCAAGTGGAAACTTGCCTATTCCAAGCCCTGTAGCTGTGAGTTTACGTTTGTCTTTATTTGCCTATTTTTCGAGAGCCTGTGCTCATTTTTCGCACCCTATTCATGTAAGCCTTGTAGCAATACACCAGGCACTCATAAGCTGTTCCACACCACTCCCTCGCAGTCGTAAAGAGATAACTGTACCATCGGCTACCCTCGGAATCGAACGGATATCCCCAACCGGTTGTTGTTACACACGGGAAAGCCCGCAGCAGATCTTCCTGAAAGCCAAACAAATAAAACGGTTAGTGGAAGAAACGTATTCCCGTACTTTCTTCGTACAATTTATTCCCGGCTCCCGCCTCTTTATTTCATTTCTATTGCAAAGTATTACGCAGTTTTGCTAAATTGTTCCCGATTTCCGAATTCTCTTTTCGAATTCCCGCCTAACGTACACCTCCCGTCCCGCATTGTCCTTGGTTCCCCCACCATGTCCCCCTCCACGAGACAATCCGAAAATCCGTGAAGAAACTTAGTTTGTGAAACTTGTCATAACAGGAACTTTGGAAATGGTTTCCGGTCGTCATAGATGATCTTGAATATGAAGTCAGTCATCCTGTGTACTGTATTATCATATTATCTGATAATCCGCTCTGTATTTTTTGATTATTTGGTTAGGTAGAAAAACATCTTGAACGAAAAAGGAACGAGGATGGCTAAAATAGCATGAGCGAAGACGGAAGACGAACGTCAAAAAACATTGTTGCCAGTGACTGGTAAATTTTTCCATATGCGTGATCCTTGACGTACAACATTTCAAAAAAACTACTCATTCATTTGACCACAGCTAAAAATGTCTATCGCTGAGTGGGGTCGAACAACAGCAAATCAGACATAACACTCCTGCGGTTCCTTGCCATATTCGAATGCATGCGTTTTTATCTCTTTAAAAGTAATGGGGGATTATTTGACTTTTTTACATGACTGATGATTGGAATAAACAAGTTCGAATGTCTACTGATGACGTCAATAAAGTGACAAGATTGCGGAACAGTACGTGAATATCATTTACCAGGTCATTTGCGTAAAAATGACAATAAAGACCATCGGAAAGCTTTAACAATTTTTTTTTTCAGAACAACAGAGCAGTATATTACAGGCCATACAAATTAATTATCTCTAATGACCATCCAGGTAAAAGCGACGACATAAATAAGATACTATTTTGGTTTCGAAACTGGAAGAGTTTTCAACTTCAGTAGATTTGCATATATATATACAACAGAAGTCAGGGTCAAGATTTTAATGCATGAATGTTTATGCTGTTGTAAAGCAGATCCTTCAGACGGGACAAAACAAACAGAGCCATTTGATAAACAAATGGCTTTTAATAAGTGTCTTTTTACGCGCGATCCACGCTATGAAACAATTATACAAAATGGCATAAAAGAAACTCTTTTCCAAAGAGTAAATTCGATTTGAAATCGCTTTGACGGAAATAAGTACTGTATACTAATTTTTAAGGGAATGAAAGCCATTACGTTAGTATTTATTAATATAAAGTAAAAAGGGTGTTTAAGTATAGGAATTTGTGTTGTGACGTTAAGCTCCGTTTGTAAACTAGATCAGTCGCGCGGCATTCAGTTCAGTTTAAAATACATAAATTTATTTAAATACAAAAGTATTGAGTTTTAAATTACTATTTAAACACTGAATGATTCATCTTACCCATCCACCTTTATTTTTTATCCATTCCACCATGTACAAAGCAGCAAATTCATACATCCAGTTGCCAATGTCAAGCACGAAAGAGTTGCGGCCCTCTTTGCAGCACTCGGCGACAAGAGCTCCGGCAAAAGCGTACAACGCAACAATTCTCGCCCAGTTCAGTCCGTCGCTCAAGATTTCTGAAGACACGTTATTAAAGACCTCGTGAACGGCGTTTTCGCTACTGAATGGAACGTTAACACGGCTGGATATGTCAATGTACAGTCGAGGATAGCACAGTTCTAAGAGTTCTCCGATCTCGCGCACGCGGCTTGATATTTGAGAGGCCTTCCCACTGCTATTGCTCTGACATTTCGTCCCGGAGTTAGGAAAAGCGAATGGGGCACTACGATTCTTTATGCCATCGCGCTCGAGTTTAGCTTCCACATACTCGTTACATATTTGTTTCGCTTGTTCGAGTATATCAGCAGAAGCTTTGTTACCTTGTAGTTGGACGATACGCCTTGTTAGGTGAATTCTTGGGCTGGCAGGAGACATGTCTTGCCAGCTCAAACGCTTGACTACCTTTGGCCGTTGTAAGGTCGCCATTCGGCTTTGAGTGTTTAGATCCGTTCGCCGTTATAGTTTGTATGCCGTTCTAAGTGTAAGCAAACAGTTTCGAGTTCACCAAGTCAACAGGGAAAAATCATGCAAATTTAGTTACGATGTTTACCAGTGACGCGTTTCAAATTTTTAATGATTTTTAAAGTGTTCTTAAAGTGATCATACCATTAGCGTAAATGATTGGTTAGATGTCATCTAGCGCCTGAAACGTCATTCAAGGGGATCCGATTAAGACATATTTTTGTTGCTACACACATTAACAGCCCTTGTGCAGGCTACCCCATCACGGCACGGGCAGGAGTTAGACTGTTCCAAGCAACGAGTGCTTCAAGCAGGAATGTGCTGTTCATTGTTTCCAATCAGGTGCGTGGGGGGATGCTGTCTACATCTGTCACCATTACTGTACTGGAAAAAGAAAGCAATTGTAATTCCTTCTGCACTGGTTTCCCTGTTAATTTGACAGTCCTGGCCAATCGGATGCTGCCCCGGTTACCGGAAAAACACTCAGGGTCTTAAAATAACTGAGGCGAAAGTTCTGCCTTTGTAATAAAATCTGCAAATGGTTAGGCTTTCTAGAGGGGGTAAGTTTCTAAAGAAACTGTGGTGCTGCGTCGGTTAGGCTTTCTAGTCTTCTCGGATAAGGACGATAAACCGCAGGCCCCGTCTCACAGCACTTGTGTGGGACATTAAAGAACCCGCACACTGTTCGAAAAGAGTAGGAGACGTAGTGTCCGGTGTGGTGGTCTTCCACTTTTTCAGTTCCGGGGGTATCTGTGAATCCAGTTCTTCAAATTTGTAAACTGCGCGGCTGCTGTTAGCGCCTATAACGCAGTCTGGAAAGTCCCCCAATTGTTGCAAAACGCTTTGAGACTTTGTGAAAAGCGCTTTAGAAAATAGCTCAAGGAAAATACGTGCGCTGATTGGTTAATAATCGTGTTTCTATAACTCGATAGAAGTTGTCGTTTTTCGTTATTTTCCTTGGGCTATTTTCTAAAAGAAATAGAAAACATTTTCTTCGTGTTTCTCTCGAGCTATAGAAACACTCGTGAAAGCTTGGGAGAACTCGAAAAAGCTGTGGAAACACTCGCCTGCGGCTCGTGTTCCCACAGCATTTCTCGTTCTCCCAAACCTCCACTCGTGTTTCTACAACTCGATAGAAACACGGAAAATGTTTTCTATTTCTTAAATATAAATGCTACATATTATTACATATTATTGTTATCATTATCATTATTATTATTATTATTATCAGAAATGCATGGCTATCTCAATTTTCCCTCGCTTTTCGCTGTTAGTCTCTAATGTCAGAAATAACATTCACTCAAATGTCAGGCCTTCCTTAGGGGGAAAGGTGAGAAGAAAAATATTTCCCCCGTGGCCTGCAACACCCCCCCCCCCCCCCCCCCCACAAAAAAGGCGAACTCAAATCTTTGACGTGTGAGGATGGCAAAACACAGTACAAAACAAACAGCAAGCGCAACATGCCTGTTCTGAAATTTCATGTTCTCATTCATACTCGCAATTCTGCTGTGAATCCCAAAAGGCCGTCCGTCGTTTAGCCTCCCACGCAAGCGTCATAAGTCTTATTAGGCAGTGATCCCAGTTGTCATGAAGCTCTTCGGAACCTCTAATTTCATTTCATTGGGTCTTGATACCACGACGCTCTATTGTTTTGGGGCTAGGTCCATTGTTACTATTGTTTGTATATAATTTTCTCAGCCAATCCTATGAGACGTTCCGAAGAGCTTCGTGGCGACCTGCAGTGAGCGTGTTTCACTTTTCCCCACAACGTGATCTCGTGGTAACGCCTGCGTGGAGGCTATCCGTCGTCCTGCAGCTAACCTGCGTTACAAAGATCTAAATCCCGATATAGTCTGTAGTTTATACCGGGGTTAAGCTCGTCTTCAACGCCGGATAACTGTAGCACGTGTTACACTTTTTTCGGGAGTGGGGGTGAGGATGGGGGGGGGGGGGAGTGAAGGGGGGCGTAATGAACGCATCATAGTGAATCAAACAAAACCAAATTACAATTTTAAATTAATTACAAACACAGTGCATTATAATTACTTATTTGCTACAAAACTATTTCTTCCTCTTCCCAAAGAGAAGTTACAAACGCGTTTATACCGTACCACTATTCACGAAAAAAAATTATATTATTTTACTATCGTAGCGATATAACTTAAGATGAGTACACGTTATGGATAAAATTAGTTTACATCGTTAACTACATTCTTGTTAAGTGCTATTACACATAATCAAACCACCACGGCTGAAATTGTGATGATCCAAGCATGTTTCTATAATTCTTAAAATAAGTGAGTTTCTTAACGACCACGAACTGAATCAAGCAAGATTTCTACAAGGAACTTTTAGAAATGCTCACTTTTCGCGTATGGGAAATAAATGCGGTATGTGCGAGATTATATATTGGTCCAAATAATAAGCACGAGTATAACCTGGATTCTAAGAACTGTTTTGAACTGAGTGCTTAGCATCTTGCTCCTGAAAAATCAAAATGAGTTTAGGTCAAGAGAAAATTTCGCTTGGTTAGACCAAAAACATTTCCCCATCAAATGCGACGTGTGGCCGGTGATAGTTACGCTCAACAATTACTGTCTACGTTTTCCCAAGCAGACTACCGTTGTGAAAAAATGTCATCACCGACAATTTGACGATATGATCCAATTCAAGCCGAGTGAAGATAAATAAAAAATTGTTTTAAAAAAATTCAAAACATAAAAATAGGCAAAGTTTGATATGAACAAGAACAAACACACTTGTAAGTTGTTTTTCATATGCTGTTTTCACTAGGAATCACCGCGGTTTTGGCATAAGTCGACATAAGCATAAACAGAAGAAGAAGAACGGACAGAGGCCCCTCTTCTTGTGCTTGTGATGATTCCTAGTTATGACAACATAAGAAAATCATCCTTCTTATGCTCGTGCTTATGTTTTTGTTTATTTTGCTGCTGTTCTCACTAGCGTTACGCTATGTCGTTATGGTATGCTTATGCGCTAGTGAAAACCAGCCTTAAAGGGCCCTAGTCAGCCACACCTTTGTTATTGTTTACGAGATTGCGAGATTTCGCAACAAGATTTCGCTTCACCATGCAATTTCCATAATTTCGATGCCATCGACAATAACAGAGGCTGACTAGGGACCTTTTAGGGGTGGACCATTGTATTTTTTTTCGGGGGGGGGGGGGATAAATTTTACTGAGCAAAGAAATTTTATTTTCAGCGTCAGGTTGAGCATGAATTCTTTTAACATTTCCTCCATACGTTTCTTTTGCGTTATTCGCTTTGCATGATATTTTTGGTGCTTTTTCATGTACAGGATTTTATTTTTGGTAATTACCCAACCCCCTCCCCACTCAAAAATATCATGGTCCGCCCCTAACACGGGCATTATTGTCATGTCACGCAATACTAAGTCCAACACAATTGCATGACGAGCCCAAAAAACACTCTACACTCTTTATGATACGGGTTGAAGAAACACATTCACAATCAATCATGAAAGGAATTACTGCTAAATTACCTCCTTTATCTATTAAATAATTATTTTAATGGAACAAAAAGGTATGAACTAAAGAAACGATAATTTTTTCCCTTGTTTGCTTGTTTCTTTGTTGTTGGTTACCTATATGCAAAAATGTTTTTGGACATAGCAGCTTCTTTTGATAAAAATATACCACATCATAGCTTATGACTGACTGTGCCTAACTGGCAAATGCCAAACTGTATAAATTGCAATTATTGTTACTTCATAAATACAAATTTGACCTCAAGGTCCAATACCATGATCATACACAACAAATTTCAAAATGAAACTACTGTTACTTACTGGTTTTCAATTGAGTGTCAAAAGTAATTACAGAATTACTTTGTTTTTGTATTACAACGAACAGTGATTGGTTTATAAACATCTCACGCCACTTTTTCAACCAATCAGGAGTAAAACAAAACCAATGGTGACTCACGCATGCTCGTTTTCCCGCGTTTGTGTCGGCTACGTGTAATTACTTCGAGTTTTGATTGGATCACTGAATTGCCTCCGTCTTTTGTGATTGGCCAAAGTAAATACTGTGGTTTTGGTTTTCCAAAACTCAATTTAAAATCAGCAAACTCCTTTGATGAGCAAGCAACATGTTCTCAAAACACTGATACCACTAGGTCCCCCATTCTAACGAACACAAAAGAATGGGGTGGTACAGAACTAGCCTGCCACAGAGACATTCTTTTGGCTTGTCAGAAGAAAATTGCATGATGAGCTTAAAGAACATCTGTGTGGGAAACTAGTACAGTGTTTGCCCCACTTACATTATTTTCAATTGACAACTGAAAACCAATGTGGCAAAATCTACAGGCTGTCCATTTGTGATTTACCTCACAGATAATCAAATAATAATAGAAACATGTGAATACAGAAAGCCAGAGCATTTTGCAATCAGTTTTCGATGCTTCATGTTTTTGCTTCTTGTTTTGATGATCTGTGAGACAATAGATGGACTACTTACAGATGAATCTCGTTAAAGTGCACCTAACCCCAAAATACTATTTTTCGCCAAAATAAACATTTGCACCAGTTTGAAACGCATTGCACCTTTTGTTTCTCCTTTTCCCAATTTCTTACTATTTATAGCATTCAAAAGTTACGAAAAAGTGTGCATTTGTACTGAGTCGCTGTTTGACGTCACAAACAGATTTGAATCGCATCAAGTCTTAACATGCATGACATGCATGCATGACATGACGTCAAATAGGGAATAGACCCACGCCCCTTCTGACTCAGTCGTGGAACAAATGATGCACAGTTTTTCGTAACTTTTGAATGCTATAAATACTCAGAATTTTGTGCAAAGGAGAAACAAAAGGTGTAATGCGTTTTGAACTGTTGCAAAGGTTTATTTTAGCGAAAAAAATATTTTGGGCTTAGGTGCACTTTAATACCTAATATGTGATACATGTCATTAGTGATGCTTACTTGTTGGTGACATTTAGCAAAGCTCCAGCATGCGAAGCGTGAGCGGAGCACTATGGGTAGCAAATTTCAGTGAACTTAAGTCGAGAAAATTTGGTTGTCATGTGACCCTTTCAGCGAACACCCATTGACTCTGGGGAAGGGGAGGCTCGGGTGTTTCTCCACAAGTCAAACATGTGGTCCACTTTTAGGCTTGGCTAAATCTACAAATTATCACTGTATGCATAACATGAGTATGGGCCACATTTGAATTCAAACCACAATATGCCTTTCCAAAATCCATTTTCAATAGGGACCTTTCAACATAGTCTTTCACCCTACCTACATTAATTTAAGCTACATGTTTCAAACACGAGGTTCCATTTCCATGCCCTGTTGACCTGAGCGCTGTGGGGGATTTCTCTTCTTGCGACCTGGGAGTGTCTTGGCAGGTTTCTTAGCCTCTTTGTGAGGATTGCTGCTCGGGGTATACCGTGCGCACACAAAGATGAAAAGGGCAATTAACACAGCAAAAGCAATTGTACCAAGAAGGATTGCCCACCAGTATTTCTTTACTACTTCCTTAAGGCCTGTTCAAAATAACAACAATTTTGTCAAAATTACAAAGAATTTTGCACTGCTGGGAAAGTGTTCTGCAATTGGCATTGCATGTGCATCTGTTTGTCATGACAAGCTGGTCTGGCTCCTGAACTTTTAATCATGTCATGTTTATTTACAACTATTGTTTTTCCTCTCTCTGTGCCAGTGACATGACTGGAAGCAAGCTATATGCATGTATCTCAAAGACCTCAATGTCCAGTTTCTGTGGTCGAGTATCCTCTAGATTTTCCCTCCAATTTTGAATTCCATAAAGGTGGCCTTTAGTCGTAAAAGTAGAAAACACTGTAGGCTGAAAGGTCTTAAAAGAGCCTAGCCAGATGTCATTTTGTTTGTTTGATCATAGCAACATGCTATTGCAAAACTATCCTCTAGAGCCTGCCAACTGTGATGTGGAAAATGAAAAAAAAAATATGGGGCTAAAAACTTGACTCGGGCTTTGGCCTGAGTAACAAGCAGAAAGACATGTAGGGAAAGCCAGACAACTTTATTTTCTCATTATTTTTTTTTATTTTATTGTAATTATTTTATCATTTTAAGACATGATGCACAACTTTCTGTTACCTTCAACAGTGAAGAACTTTTGCTTGAGGCGTAGAAGAGGGCCAGCCATGTCAACACGGCGACAAACATGGAACACATCACAGTATCCATTTAAGTTATCACAAGGTGTCCCGGGAACCAGCTTCAAAGACTGCACTTTAGCGTCCAGCTAAGATTTTAGAAAGTAGCACTAATATGATTTACTCTCGATACACATTTGGGAAAAAACATGTAGCCAGTAAAATTGAAGGTTATTATAATGCCATCCTGGCACCATTGTCACTAAGAGAATGGCTGTAAATACCCGAAATGGAAAGAAGTTAAACAAGTTGTGTGCAAATACTGCACAGTGATTAAACTTTTGTGGTCATCTGGTTGCCAAAAATGACCAGAGTGCCTCCCGAGCAACCCTTTTTTTAGTAGAACTTAAGAGTTTGGTTGCACAGACTGTGTTGTTTACAACACTGATCTTTGTAGGAAAAAAGCAGTTAAGTAGGATTGTGTTCAATATTATTGTGAAATATGACCCCTTGATTAACACAGATTAAATTTTTCACAAATTTTAGCTCCTTTCAACACAATTTCTCTCAGTCTGCAAAATCACAAATTTTATCTCTCTCAAAATCTGCCTCTCCCATTCACCTAAAATAGCATTTCTGTGAAAATTAAGTACTCAATAAGGTAACAAAACCTGTAGCACTATACTTTAATGTATTTCTAGCCATTGCTTCATACCTGAGACAAGCTCCTAGCTGAAGTGCACACTCCCCCTTTCTCTTTACAACAGAGATCACAAAGCTCTTCTTCAGCGCTACATGAACACTCTTCCAGATCATAAAGGTCACAGACAGATGTAGAGCACTTTCCTGAATAGCATATGCGCCGACCCTGGTCACAGGTGGTCTTATTTGGTTTAGCTTCTGGAGTGTCGCAACTGAATGAGTGGCCACTGCATGATGTATTTTTAGTGCAGTCTGTGGCCACAGCACAAACAACAGCCGGTCCTTCATGGTTACACTGAGCACTACAACAGGGTCCTGAAATTTAACAAGATAAAAAGGCTAAGTTTGACCCAACTTAAACTTGCCACAGCTTATTATCATTTCCATAAATAATCTAGGAGTATTTCTACTCCCCCTAACAGGGCTTAAAATTAAAAAAAATATTCAGGTCGATATTTTGCAACCAGCTGTACAGTACACTATTTAGTAGATTCTCAAACTTTTAACTCCATTAAAACTAAATTACATTTGTAGCGAAGTTGGAAGAGGACCGACCACAAGAAAGGACACAATCTTGGACATCTCTGATCTAAACTCAACACGAGTAATAAATCTTTACCTTTTCGACACACTTTACCTTTGGAGGCGTTTTGTTTAAATATGGGGTAGCACAATGGAGCAAAAGTAGTCAGAGTATCGTTATGAAATGTTTGAATCTTTGGCAAGGACAAGCGTGAGATGAACAAAACTTGCAAACCCCCACGTCCACCATGCTTGCTTGCAAAACGGGAAGCGCCTATGTGCACCAGCGATACATATTTACAAAGAAACTGCTGTAATGGCGTCTGATCGAGCAAATCGTGTACATAATGTCAAGATAAATTGGACTGGATTTTGACCAAAAGTTTTCACATTTTCTTCTTAAGCAAGACACAAAAGAATTAAAATTCTTATTTTATCCTTAATTTGGGCGAAAAATAGTCGCAAAATTGCGACTGAAGAGGAATTTTTAGTCGCAAAAAGGAAAAATTTGGTCGCAAATTATCAGTCGCAATTTCAAGCAAGGATACCCCAAATCATTAAGTTGGCAAAAACAGGCTTCCAAATTAAATTGATAAAATTAAACAGGGAGAAAAAATAGAGCTGGCCAGCAGTCAAGTGGAGAGGAGAAAGTGGCTGCAGATCAGTCATGAATGTGTTACAAACGGGAAATGAAAGGTTAACATGCACTAAGATTGCCCACCAGAGAACAAGGGCAGTGCATGGGATGAATGAAATAGACATGGAAAATGTATAGTGGAGAAAGAATTGCAGGTTTTCCTCTTAGGCTAGAGACAAAACATACACTGTTGTGTGTTACAGAATTTAATGATGGAAATAGTTGATTTCCTGTCCTATCCTGGGAGAAGGGGCTGATGATAATGATGACGATGATGATAGTGATGGTGATCATGATGATTATGAAGTTTTCAAATCAGCATTTGTGTCATGAAAGAACAACCATAATGTAATACGGGTACAATGGTGTGTCATGACTACAGTGCTATTTATCTCAACAAAATACAAACCTTGGCTTGGACTGCAAGTTTTTCCAGCTTTCAGATTGCACTGATTGATATTCGGTTTACTAGGATCTGTACTTGCAGGAACACAGCAATCCTCAGTGCAGGTACTAGTATCCCCGCAGTCACACTGTTCACCTTTTTCCACAATCTTATTTCCACATATTGGCTCATCAGATTTGATAAAGCAAGTGCTGTCTTTCTTAGAACGAACTCTATTTATATTTGTCTTGATACTCTCTTTACTACAGACGGAGAATCGGTCATTGTTTGGTTCAATGCCAGATGTTGCCTTATCAAACATGATGTAGTTTCCTTCAGGATCTCCTGGGGCACATTCTTCTGTTGCAGGGTCATGCTAGTAAAAAAATATACAGTTTAAACCTAATTTTCTATCCCCAGTGCAAAAGAAAAATCAATGTATCAACAAAACACATGGTCTTCATTAAGCTTTCAAAGGAGCTGCGTCACGGTTTCTGTCTTTTGAAAAATTTAGCCCACATTTTTCAAAATCCTAATTTATAATCCGTCTCAATCTTCTCCATCCTTAACCATCCTTGTTCCTTTTTGTTTTACTGTGGCCACTTTGGTGTTTTTCTTCCTCAGTAACCCACTACTGGTGGTTTTAGATTTCCTACATTTAAGGTTTAAAAAAGTAGCCAACTTTTCTAAGCAGAGTAGCCAACACTTCTTATTGGTTGTCAGTTTTTATTGCAATCACTGTGATTATGATATAAATGTGATGAAGAAATCTCTTGTTTGAGAGTTGAGATACCGAGAAACCATTTTTTTTATGAAATGTGAAAATGATGTGAGCAGTTCACATGGGAGATGGCAGATGTGAACAATATTTTGCAACCACAATTACTTCCCACTTGCCAATATTAAATCTATTAAATCTGATATTGTTCGCTGATGATACCAATGTATTCATGTCACATAAAGATCTGAACTATCTCTCAGATATGTTAAACTTGGAGATGGACAAACTGTCAATCTGGTTTAAAGCAAACAAGCTTTCTCTAAATCTTAAAAAGACTAAATTTATGGTCTTTAAACCAAGACAAAAGCGTTCAATTTGTAATATTCAAATAAGTATAGATAATCAAAATATTGTTAAAGTAAAGGAGACAAATTTTCTAGGCGTAATTTTGGATGAAAACCTAAATTGGAAGTCGGAAATATCTCACGTTGCAAGTAAAGTTGCGAAGTCAGTCGGTATAATATCTAGATGCAGCTTCTTTCTTCCTAAATCGTCTTTACGTATGCTCTACTATTCCTTAATTTATCCTTATTTTTACTACTGCAATATCGTTTGGGCTTCGACCTATAAAACTAATCTCCGCCGCCTTGTTATCCTGCAAAAGCGCATTATTAGAATTATTAATAAATCACATTTTAATGCTCATACTGACCCCATTTTTAAGGACCTCGGTATACTAAAATTTAATGATATCCGTTTGCTTCAACTGGGCCAATTTATGTATTCTTGCAAAAATACATTCTTACCTCCAAAGTTTAATAACAATTTCTCTCAAAGCAATCAATTTCACTCTTACAATACAAGAAATTCCCAGGCCTACCGTCTTCCGTTTTGTCGTACAAACACGAAAAAGTTCTCCCCCTTTTTTCAAGGGCCTAAGTTTTTTAATTCACTTGACAACAAGATCATCAACTCTCAATCCCTCTCCTCTTTTAAGAAAAAACTGAAGATTAAATTATTGAGTAAGTATGAAAACAGTTTATAAATCTTTCCATCTTCGACTTTTCGCCTTCTTTTCTTCTATTAATGTGAAATAGCTCTAGCTCATAGTTCGAGGAGGCCTAACCTCTCATAAGCTCCTATAGTTTCTGTTAGGTCTCCTCGCCACTTCTTTTTTTTTTTTTCTCTTCTTTTCCTATATTTTTGTAATTAGTGTGGCAAATAAAAAATAAATAAATAAATAAATATCACATGCATATGTGATGGATGATGCCATCATGTAATATTAGACATTCATATCATGTTATATTCCAAAAGAAGGCAATTCATAACTGCTTTAATTTATACCCAGCCAAACAGAAATGCATTTGCAACAAAGAGTTTGCAAATTATAACCTGAATAACCTTTGTTTCCCAATTCTCGTGGGTATTACAGTCGTCCCAAGAGAATCGGAAGACAATGCTTATGCAAATTTTTTTTTTTGGGGGGGGGGGGTAAAAAAGGTGTATTATGGGCAATGCGAAAATGGTCAATGTAGCTCTACACACAACAGACATGCTACAGTCATGAAACAAATATATTTCCTATCGGATGGACCCTCTCGGATGGACCCACCCTAAAGGTGGTGGCAAACGAGGACACATTGTTGCAGACACATTGTTGATCATGATGATTCGTTGCATGCACAAATGCGGAAAGATTTGCTGGGGACACAAAATGTTTCTAAATAAAATCAGAAACATTTTCTGTGTCCTGGACACAAAATTTGTATCCACAACAATTTGTCTCTGCAACAATGTATCGCCAATAATGTGTCCTCGTTTGCCACTGCCTAAAAGGAGCTACGTCACAGTTTGTGCCTTTCGAAAAATTTAGGCTAATTTTTTCAAAATCGTCATTTGCAAACCGTCTCAATCTTCTCCATCCTCAACCATCCTTGTTCCTTTTTAGTTTAGTATCACCTCTTTCGTGTTTTTCTTCCTTTGTAAACTATTAGTTTTAGGTTTCCTACGTTTTAATGGTTATTTGGTTCATTGCAAAAATAACTCAAAATATCGTGATGTAGCTCCTTTAAAAAAGAGGGAAATATATATGTCAATATGTCTAAAGTATAAAAATATTTTTTGTGCACATGAAAATGAATATAATGTATGCAAATTATAACATCTGCAAATCCAATATTAAATTTATTTGAATGATTACAAATAACCACATTTTCCTTTGCAATTGAATTTTTCAGCATCTGCTCTTGAAACTGAAAAACTTGAAGAACTTTCCAAAGGCGTTACAGGGATTGCATCGCTGATCGAGTGGCATATAAACAATTAAAATATAAAAAACGCGTCACTTTGTTTTGTAATTTGATCTCTGTATTTTCATCACGTCCCTTTTTTACCGTTATATTAAATATTTAATTGTACTGTTTGAATTAAAATCTGAGGCTAAACCCCCAGCTTGCAATAAACGTGTATGCATTTAAGCTTAAATTTGAAGTAATGTTCAAAGAGAGATCTCGTAGAGCTTAAATAATTCACAAATTCTATGGGCCACTTGACATTCCACAAAAACATGTATAACAAAAGCTTACCTGAGAGCCAAAACCATGCCCAAGTTCATGAGCAAACGTTATCTCTGATACCCTTGGAGGTGTGAATCGTCCATAAAGCTTCAGTGTGACAACACCAGTATTGTAACTCCGTTTTTTCCCTCCACCAGTCTCGATAAATTTATCGCAAATTCCGCCCGCAGCACTGCCATCAGGGCTTCCGATCCAAGCGAGACCCAAAATTCCACCCTCAAAATCGCGATCGGTGAACAAGAAGGCTTCACATACACCACTGTGGTCGATACTTGAGAAGAGATCTAATAAAGTGTCTATACCGACATTACTGTCCTTTACTTGGGCGGGAAGATTGTTGGGTGCTGGGTCGGTTTCGTTGAACACAACTATGGATTTTACGCGGAATGTTATTCCGTATGGGCTGAAGTAACTCGTGTCATTAAACTGGTTCGTGTAGATTATCTGAGCCGCTTGCACTTGTTTGACAAGTTGGAAAATGGCTTTCGTTTTGCTACCGTATAATTTGGTGTAAAAGTTATCGGCGTAGAGGCCAAGAGTGCAGGCGTTTGTCTCAAGTTCTTGTTGAGTTTGCCGGCGAGCACGGGTTCGGTCTTGGTCCTCGAGCGATCGCCGGATTCGTTCCGGAATTGGAACAGAGGGTACTCTTTCCTTGATATCAGCAAAATCGTGTTCGTATTCCAGGTCTTCGTCCTTGTATATTACAGATGGAAAATCCTGCTTCTCGTCAAAATACCAAGAAGAAGGGTCCACGTAATAATTTTCGCTTCCACTCAATATCTTTCCATGGAATCCATCGCGTTTGTCAATAACACCGTACACATCGGAACTTGGACGACCCTCTACTTTTCCTCGAACCACGGCATCGCGATCAAATGGGAACGGTTTTCCATCCGCATTGAGAATTTTTGCATCTCCGGTAAATATCTCTCTGTCAGGCTGCAAATTTAATTCGTGAAATTTTCCAAATGCGGAAAACGAGAACTTTCCATGCGACCGAGTTTCAACGGCTCTCCGATGGATCTTGTGCAAAGAAGAAGGATCGTAGTATAACGGTTCGTAGTGCTTGATGAACTTCCCCAGCCGTTTTCCAATGGTGCATTCACATTGGTAGCAAATAGCAGCTAAAAGGAAAAGAAGTAAAGGAAATCGGGTACCCATAGCTCTGTAAATGCCAAGTGTAAATGAAATAGACTCCCACCCATCAAAGAGACGCGGCAGTCACGCTTTCGTTAGAATTCGGAAGTACTTCGGATATTGGCCGTTTTTTTCGGCACATTTCCGAGCACTCACGAAGTCACGATTGCACTGAAGCAGAAGGCCCGAGAGGCCCTAGAGCGAGTATCGAAATAGATTAAAATATGGCGGCTGAAGTGAAATACTTTGCTGCGCGAATACCAAAACTATCTCTTGTTTTGAAGACGAATTCACGGACATTTGGTGAGCCAAATGACGCATAGTTAGGGGAAGTTGTAAGTACTTCAATCTAATATTCAAATAGTTCGTATTAGGCACCTACATGGAACAAAGTTTGCAAGATGGAAAAGTCGGTCACCTCTCGCCGCATGCTGGTCAACATCTGGGATGCATGCAGAAAGCACCCTGAGCGGAATCGCTGGAGTGCAAACTTGTTCCAATGAAGGTAAAAACAACACTTTATTTCATCCTGCAGAACTTTAATCTTTGAAGACGAATTCACGGACATATAAGAGGCCTTCCAGCTACAAGCGACATGCGACACGGCCCTGAAAACTGGCGACATGGAGATTTTTAAAAAGCGACAAATGACACGATTACGCTACTAAAACGCGACAGCGACACGACAAACAGTGAAAAACAACGGTGACATTGGAAAGTTATACATGATAAATGTAGCATGAAAGGACTCAGAATACAGGAAATTGCATTTCTGAGAGCTCAGATGTCCCGCGGGAGACAACCTTCATAGCCCACTAGCAAGCAGCGTTCGACTTTGCCGCTCACAAAGGTTTGCCTACTGAGCACCATGAAAGTCCGGTTATAGCCCTGTAGCAAAGCCGTTTCTAGCAAAAAAAGCGACGGGTGCAGTTAAGTGCACTACAAAAAACGACAGCAACATTTACAGTGCAGGTTAGGTGACATCGGTCTTCTGAAGCAAGCAACACAGCTACCCCCTTGGAAGGCCTCATATAACGTTACATTTTTTGTGATCTGGCCTGAGTGATCACAGGTAGCCCAAGCTCCTTTGTGAACAGTCAACATAACATTGTGTAAAAGTGTAATTAGAAGAGTTTGTATGGGAATCCAGTGCTTTCAGTAAGTTTTGAAGTACCAGGCTGAGGATGATAAATAGGCGGCTGGGGTATCTAGCGCCGAAGGCGCGAGCAGCTAGGGGGATCTGGGGGCATGCCCCCCCAGAAAATTTTGAATTCTAGACGCTCGGAAATGCCATTTCCAGCGTTTTCCAAGAGGTATTTCCTTCTAAAAAAGTAACGGAAATTAGGCAATAAAACACTGTAGTTGCAGTCATTTTAACAGAATTTGCATTTTTTATTATTAGTAGCAGCAGGTTCTGCCTTTGTATAGCCCACACACAAAAAAGAAAAGAAATGGTCTTTGACTTCACTGACAAAGGTCGTCGGGTCGAGTCGTAGCATCGCGTTACACTGAGGCGAGTCATGAGGTTGTTGTGTCCGTTATGGTTCAATGATTCTTTTGAGATGCAAATTTATCACTTTATTTAGGGGCAAATAAATGTTATTGAAAAGTTGAACTGTAACGAATGATAACTTACCTTTAGACTTCTTCGCTCCAATGGTAAAGAAATTTTCTAGAACGCCTTGTCTTTTCGCCATTCCGGCAAAACTTCGAACACGTGCTTTCTGATCACGTGAAATGTCACACGCAATTGTTATGTAACCGCTGAATGGATTCCACAAGGTCCGTTCTGCCGTTTTCACTCTTGTTATTAGTTCGAATTCGTGGACAAATTCATCATTTTTCTTGGGAAAGAAAACCCTTTATAATTTGTACATCAAGTTCCTGGTTGGTAAAACGGGTAAACAATTTTTCTTGGTCGGGAGCGGTGAGATATTTACCAGCAATTAACGCCTAACACGAGCGATAAATTCCCCGTCCTGAAGCTGTTAAACGTTTGTAAGCAAAGCGGAAATGAGTAGGTTTGTATTTGTTGTGAATGATTATTTTTTCCAATATCAAAGGATTTATTTTAAGAATTCGATAGGAAGGTAAAAACATAAAAAGCAAGCTCGCGTTCGATGGCGTTTTGCCAGATATACACGTCTCTGAAATGACTAGCTGATGGCAAAAAATAGGCGGCGGGATGGACCAAAGTACCCGGCGGTCTACTGCCGGTAGCCGCCTTCTATTGAAACCTCTGGAATCTAACGATCATACAAAAAAGTTCAAAGTAAGGAGAAAAAATAATAAAATTGATTTACCTGTCCTGTTGTGTGCCCAGTGGGTTTTAGCTTCTCTGTATTCCTCTCCATATGTGATTCCTCCAAGGTAGGGCACTTGAGCGACAGAGCTCAGCAGATCAACTGAAGGAATCCAGCCATAAATTCACCCCCAAAGGATTCCGGCTAGAGGAAGGCTAATACATGCTTTAACCATTGCTGAATCGGATGAAAATGTCCGGCAAGGAGCAATGTTAGCGTGCAAATCTCTCAAGGCTTTTCCATCAATAGCCATCCAAAGATGCATTAACAATGTGTTCCGTGCACTGACTGTTTGAAATTAGCTTAGCGACCCGCTGTTTGGGTTCAAATTACCTACGTACTCGGTGGGAGAAATAATAGTGTATTGCCGTTGCGGTGAACAATATCATTATGTTCTTATAATAATGCTGTTTATACAATGTCATGTTGACGGTTCCCAAAGGAGTTTGGGCAACCTGTGGAGTGACAGGCCATTTGGGGCGACACATTTTTTGAGGATTAATTTTCATTACCCCAGCAACAGTATGTGATTGGTCAATTTGGCCAATATAAGTTGGCCGAGCAGAATGGCCTCATGGACCTGTATGCTCATGCAATCAACTGCCCCCTTAATTTTTTTTTGTGTGTTGCTTTAAGCGCATAAATCTCACTTATCTCGATCTCGCATTCCAATCTACCCTACAACAATATTAATAAGAAGACCTCAAGTGGTGTTTAGTTGTATAATTTTGAAGGTTTTACAAGCTCCATTAAAAGAACTTTGTAAAACAAAATACTATGTTGCCAAGTTGATGCAAACACGTAAGAGCCGTGATGCCATTGTAAATGTGCAACGTTAGATTGGCCAGATTGGCCAATCAGTTTCTCTTTTGCTGGAACGATGGATATCCTCAAAAAATCCTTGTGCACTCTTGTCTCACCTAATTCCCTCCTTGAGCATCTTGACCCTGCAAGCAGTCTAAATACTAGAAAAATAAGACCGCAAGACAGCCAGATGAGCCAGCATTTCTTTGCAACCACTGCAGAGGCAAACAAGCCATAACATGTATTTCCTATTATTAAAGGGTCAAGCCTTGCCAATGAGCCAGTCAAGTCACAAGGCATTTATCATTCACTGCCAAGCCAGATGGGACACCAAATTAAATCTAACCATCTTCAGAAGTGGCCCAGTATACTATAGTTGCTTCAAAATTGTATGCAGACAGTGTCAAAATAGTGTCAAAATAAATTGTTTGCAGACAGATAGAGAGATACAAAATAAAAAGTTTTCTTAACTGAGAAAAAATTGTTTACGCAGACACACAGGAAGAACTCAAAAGTGTAGCTCAGCTCTCATAAGCTTGTAATTCTACTGGACATCTGCCTGATTTTCTAATTGGTATTGTTTTAATTTGGGGTCTAGGGACATGGTTCCTGTTGTTTGTTCTATTGTTCTCTTGAAGGGTTACAAACCATTCATCCCGACTTGAAAAAATTGCTCCTTCAAAAAATAATGGTACATTTATTCCAGTCTCCATGTGAGCCTAAGTGGCTCACCAGGCCGGTGCTTATCTCCGGTTTCTGTACCATGAAGTGACTAGGGGTATTTCTACTCCCCCTTGGATGGGATGCCAGGCCATTGCAAGGTTACCCCCAGCATTAAATTTGCCGACCGGTACACATTTATACAACTGGCTGGAGAGAGGCACTGTGAGAGTAATGTCACCCACCAGGGCTCGAAGCCGGACTGCTCGATCCAGAGCCGAGCGCACTAATGATAAAGCCACCACACCTCCCATGCCCCTTTCTATAAATCAAGTATAATTATGATGCTCCTGTGGAGCATTGAAGTGGTTTTGGAAAATGAGGTATCCAGGGTAAAAAGATGATCCATGAACCAGAATTGAGTGACCACAAACTTTTCACGCCATCCCCTTTCTAGTCAAGATCTGTACGTGGATCTGTTTTAGATGAAAACAAACTTCAAGTCAGAAAAGATTTCAAACTGAATAAACATGCTGGCCACAATGAGAGCAATTTCTTCAGCAGTGACTCTTTAAAACGTAGCACTTGACCAGACGTCTTTGGGTAGGAAATTGGAGGAGGGCTGACAAAGCTGGTCATGAAGTCAGATGGGGTGTGAATATTAAATGACACATGGGTTAAAGGACATTTGGGGTTAGTAGAGAACTCCTCTCCTTCTCTCCAACTTTATTGTTGCATCCTCTTACCTGTTATAAAAAGCACACTTTCAGGATGGTCTAACTAAAAAATAATCCATGCTAACATCCAAATAATCATTTTGTAGAGAATTTAAAGTCCCTCAGTGAAAGAGGTCTCAGGTTTAGTGGCAACAAGGGAAAGACTATTGGACAACCAACACCAGAATCTCACCCTCACCTCATGGAGGAAGATGAAAGTAGGTGCATTGATGTTCAGATATTTATTTTAATAGGCTGCATTGGATGACTCACTATTGGCCACCTGTCAAATTTTTTCTTCTCACATAAAGCAGATATAAATTATTACTAATGAGGAGTTGATATTAATTGGGATGGAAGTCCTGTTTCATCTGGCACGATGTTGATTACTGTGGTGAAGTCAAATAAATAAAATAAAATAAAATATAAAATTGTTAAAAAATAGTATTTTGATAATGACAATCAAATGACTTGCAAATAATGTAAATTACATCTTACCACCTGTTAATTTGTGAACAATTTCAAGAGCAGGTGGGTTTTTTCACCTGTTATGGAAAATTTTCTTTTTAAATTAATATTTTTGTTAAATAATTTCTTTAAGTGCCTATGAAATGAAAAAACAAGCTATTAAAAAATAAGCTTATTTGAAAGGCCTTTAAAAATGAAGAAGAATGGTGTTTTCCTTTTTGTAATATCTCTTCTTGTTCCAGAGATATTCAAGATTTTTGAATTATGCAAATTAGGTACTGATGATGTCATAAGGTGTGATCATATGGGGGTCACAACACAAAATATAGCATATCTCTGCAAGTAATGAGGCAATGAAATTGAAACTTGGTGAGCTTGTTATAGTCTAAGAAATACATCAGATGGTGTATATTTTGGTGTTGCTATGGCAACACATCCGGTTCCAGATCTCTACTATACAGGAATGCAAAGGTCCAATTGCCTTGCATAATTACTTACAGAGATATGCCATATTTTGTTTTTACACACATACTATCACACCTTATGACATCATCAGTACCTAATTTGCATAATACAAAAATCTTGAATATCTCTGGAATGAGAGGCGATATCATAAAAAAGGAAAATGGCATTTTAATTCATTTTTTAAGGCCTTTCAAATAAGCTTATTTTTCAATAGCTCATTTTTTTCATTTCATAGGCACTTTAAAATTAAATTTATTAAACATTTTCAGTTTGACAATATAATTTGATACATATTATAAAGGAATTTCAACTTGTAAATGAGATAAATACAGAGAAATCAAGTTGTGAATAATGGCCAGCGATTGTTAGAAATAGCAACATTGAGTCTTTTGTATTGATCAACATCTTGTGGTTACAGGTATTTTCACAAGTAAAGCAGGTTTTTGAATATCAATCAGTTGCAATTTACATATTTTTACATTATTTTGTAAACAGATTACTAAAAGATGTGATTACCTTGAATCTAACTAGAGATTATTGCAATTATTATTAATGATGATTCCATAAATGATAATGAACTGCAAAAGTTAGGAGTACTGATCAGCTTGAAAATTCTTCATCAGAGTTCAGATCATATTAATCAACTTGTTTTTCTAATTAAGAAGTGAATCATCAGCTATTCTATTTAATATCATGTTCTACCTACTCAAATTTGTTACACAATTCTTTAGAGAGTTTGGAATTAGTTGCTTTTGAAGAGACTTAGAAAGCTGTTACTTGCCTATCTATTTGGCTGGTGGGACATGTGCTTTGTGTTGTTATTGGACAGAAATGAACAATAGAATGAAGAATCATGGGAATTTTTATTTTTGTTCCAATAAAAGCACATGGAACAAACTGCTCCAGGGAAATGAATTGCATTCTTGGATTTTGATGATCTCATGTTAAGACTCTACATTACTCCTCTACCGTTAATTTAGTACTCCCTGGCAACAACAAAAGATTCTAAGAGAAGATGTTGTACAGTACTCCAGTGTAGCTAGTTTTGCCACCATGTGGAATTTCACTCTTCGAAGGATTACATCTTTGGTTATTTTAACATGTGCTTTCCTTGTTATATTTCTGGCTATTTCATATTTTCCTGGGCTTAAAAAGATGCCATTGTTCAAAAGGAGAAGCTCAATTACTAGTGAAATTATTCATTTGGAAGAGCCAGTCATTTTAGAACATGCTGGTTATGTGACAGAGAATGATGGTGTTATGATGATGGAACTGCTACGACCTTCTGCTCCTGACTTGTATCCAACTCCAAGACGACCAAGGAAGGGAACACCTGATAGTAGTTTTGGTACTCCTAGATTACATAGCTATGATTTAGTTTAACTTTAAGCTTTGTTGTTTGTTGGGAGGTGTGGTGGTCCAGTGGCTAGTGGACTGGACTCCAGATTGGGTGGTCCAGGTTCGAGCCCTGTCTAGGGTCACTGTGTTATGTTTTTGGGCAAGACACTCCCTTTACCTAGGTGTATATGGGTACCGATGAACTGAATGCTGGAGGTACAGCCCTGTGATGAACCAGTGGCTCATCCAGAAAGGAGGAGAAATATGTTCTAGTTGCCTATTTGTAATTTCTTGAATCTCCAAAGGAAATGAAAATTGCTTCTCTGAGTGAAGTAGATCGAAGCAGCTAATGCTACTTGTTAGCTGGTAGACGCAAGATTATTGAAAGCACAGGCTTTGACGTACTTTAATTAAAAATTTAAATATGTGGCACTCGTTTTTTTATGACTGCCACTTTTTATGCTTTAATATATGTTAACACCCTTTGACAAGTTCTTTTCTCTCAGATGCTTGCCACTGAACAGGTTCAGGACAAGAAAGGGTATTCCCTAATCCCCATGACATCCAGGGTATTAAATGCAGAAAATATTATATCAACTGAAACTTGATGTTTGGCTCTTTGCAGTCACTCCTGGAATTACCAAGAAAGAATACAGAGACAGAAGGCAGAAGCTTTTGAGGTATTAATAATATAAAAAGTCCAATATACGTTACTGCATTGTGAGACAAACAATAAAAGTGCACTTTACCAGGATTAACAACCTTTATTATGACTTGCATAAAATGACAGTCACTATTAATTAATAAAAAGATGGTTTGGAATAAATTGAAAGAACTTTCAACATGGAAAACCTTTGTGGGACTCTATTATTTGAAGACTAAGATTAAATTGTTGTTATTTTAATTACCATGCAGCATACTTGCCAAGACCCATTTTGGTGAAGCTCATGACAAGCATTTGGTGATCATTCCAAGCAATCCTACAAAATACATGACAACAGACGTGACGTGAGTATCCATTCGAGTTTCTGTCTTGTGCTCTTAGTTATTTGGTTAGTTACTGTTATACCAGTATGTAGTCAACTATTTTTGAGTTAATTGTTTAGACTAATATCTGTGGGCAAACATTCTCCAGGAATAAGGTCAACAGAAAAGGTAACCGGAAGCAATTGATTTAAGATGATAATGATCAACATTGAAAAGAGCCCTTTCAGCTTTCAGTTTACTGCCCAGAAAAATGAAGAGAACAAACAATTGGAACTTAGTGAACTAAAAAATGTTGTTGAATAAACTTTCAACTTGTTTAGGGGTATGTATCAATGCAACATACCACTGCATCACACATGTTGCATTAATGTTGAACAGGCAAATGCTTGATGATTTACATTGGTATGTTTGACAACTTACAATAGATAGTTAAACCAAGGGTGTAAATTTATCCTTATCTTTAAAGGAAGTATTGTTCTGCTTTTCACTGCAGATATCCATTCAGACAAAACACAGATTTCCTATACCTTACTGGTTTTCAACAACCAGATGCTGTTTTAGTGTTGCGTGAGTACCATCCAATTCACCTAATCATTTCATTTCATTCACTTAATCATTAATCCACAGTTCATATGTCTTTCGCATTTTCATTGCACTGGTCAATAATATTGGTGTACATAAAATGTATAAAAAGTACTGTCAATGTATATTTTTCTTCTGTGTTGAATTTATGCCAACACATTTTCTCTTGTTCTTGGTTGTTTCATAGAATAGTACCTGGATGTGAGAATGTGATGTGTAGTTCCAGAAAATATCCATACCTCCCTCATGGAAGGGATGTTTTCTAAGACCCCACCACCACCACCACTACCCCTCTCCCCCTCTGGAAATTCCGATTAAGCCAGATACATTTCTTTAAACTTTAATACCCCACCCCCCAGAGATTTTCAATCCCTTCTGTGGGGGAAGAATGGATATTTTCTGGAACTGCACAATTCAAAACAATCGTAATCATGCTTAGTAGATATCACACTCTTTGATGTACACCTCACAATCTTTATTTTCCTGTACAGAATCTGTAGAAGGTCTGCCCTTGCCAGCTCACAAGAGCACTCTTTTTATCCAACCACATGATCCTAAAAAGTAAGACAGTATTATTTTATAATCATTATTGTTATCATTATATTGAAGCAATACATAATTATAATTATGTACAGCGAGTATACAATATTTTGTAATGTGGGTGCCACTAAACTGGGTTCATATACTGTTTTTGTTTAGTTTTTATTACTTGAAAGAATGATTGCCATATGGTGTTTCCTTCCATAAGTTCAAGACTTGTCACAGTTTTCAGGCCATTTTCAATGTTGCATCATACCCTTGTTGGGCATTTTTTTGTTTTCTGTTTTGTGTGGGTTTAAACTGGCCATTTTTATGTAAAATACCATGGCCTATCTTGTTCATCAACCACCATTTATTTTTCATACGTACATGTAATTGTATCATTTTACTTTTAACTTCCATTCCTTAAAATAATTATCATTTCTTTTGTTGGTGAAAGGGTGTTGTGGGAAGGTAAACGACCTGGAACTAAAGACGTCATTCTTCACTTTGGATTTGATGAGGTTAGTTGACCAGTAATTAGTGTTTAAACTCCATCAATTTCACTCTGACATCATCAGTTTTAATCTTCACTATAACTGTTACAAGTTAGAATTATCATAAAGGGAACCAATGTAATAAAGGGAACTCTTTTGCTGTGTCGGTAGGCAAGTAAAATACTTGGTTGACTTTTAACTTCAACTTGATAAAAGAAATAAAATATTATTTATTTTATTATTTTTATTATTATTGCTATTATTATTAAACATCATAACAATTGTCAGTGTAATTTGTTATTTTGTTACAGTCAAACCAAGTGAAGCGTACCCCCTTAGAGTACATTAATGAATTGATTATTGGAAAATTGAACCCGTTATTTGTTTCAAATATTGCATTCGGTTTGAAAAGGTGGACATCAATGCTCAAATCAAAGTCGAGGTTTGATTGGACTAGGTGAACAAGAGATGCTCCTTATAATTATGGAATTATTGTTTCCTTTTCAAAAGGCAACAAGGAACTAACTTGCTTGGAAACCTCTCTCAGACAAATTCAGACTTGCAAGTGGCAGCGGATAATGTTAGGCGATTTTCAATGGTACGTACGGAACGTTGACTACTTTTTCCCATTGCAGAAGTGAGCTACGAGAAAATATTCACAAAAAACGTGTAAGAGCTTCGCCAGAAAACTCTTTTCTTCCCACCATTTACACTAATAAGAATTTCTGCGAGTTCTATGAGATGCAAATAGCCAAGAAATGCTCTTGCCTTGCCCAATCAAAAATCATCTTTTGAGTTGAGTGTTGATCCGCTCCCTTTGAAACCGAATGCAACATTGAAACGAATAACGGATTCAATTTTCCAATAATCAATTCATTAATGTACTCTAGGGGGGTACACTTCACTTGGTTCGACTATAAGTCCCAGTGAGAATGGTTTGACTAAACTTCTTCTTGTCAATCTTTTTTTCCTCCAGTCATATTCAATTCGGAATCTAGCATCAGTTCTCATTGACAGGTATGCTGCTTTAAATCATCTTTAACCTTCTATAAGTGATCATTATGTCATTTTACCTTTATATTATCAGGATGTTGACTGGAAGTAGAGGTCAAGTGAGGTGCAATTCAGTCTTGTGCCCTCGAATCTACAAAGATAGCTTTATTTTTATGTATTAATAATAATTTTAAACTGCACCTCTTACTGGTATAATTATAGTGTATTGCAAGGGGTGCTGCAAAGAAACTTGCACAGCAAGTGTCCTGTACTGAACATGATCCAAAATCTTGTGGAACGGAAATGTAACATCTGAAAATTAGAATGAGGTGCAAGTTTAAAGAGCCTGATCCACCCACTTTGCATCACGCGCCTCTATTATTGTTATTGTTATCACAAAAATTGATTGTACAAAAAATAACGAGCCCCAAAGAAAGAAAAATTAGCGAGGAGTATATTTTCGTAAAGTTGTCACCTGCTTGAAGCATTTGACGTCACTGGAAACAGATAAAATATGTCGGTCGCTAAAACTCGCTTTTTCGAGGGCCCCAAAAATGGCGGTTTGACTCGCGATGCATAATGGGTGGGTCAGATTCTTTAAGTTTCATCTGTTAGCTGCTAAATACTACTGTTAGGTGTAGTGGTATGCTCAGTCCCTAAAGGCTTTGTTGGATGTTCACAGTCCACAGTAGATTTGGGCTGTGTGAGGATCAGTAAATTTTCCAGGTAAATTATTATCCTTGGTGAAGTCTTGTGTGTAATTGAATTAGGTATGCTGGAAAGGACTTCTGTGTGTGGTATGATTCACTTCGTCCTACCCACCCAACCATCCATGATGAAATCTCCAAGGTTCTGTTCCACACAGAAAAGTTTAGTTACAAAAGTAGGTACAACTCTTATTCTTTTCCATTGAATCATTTTTCAATCTATTCTTTTGGTAAAGAGGATGTATGGTCAGGTTTTTTGCATAACATAATAATAGACCTATTCGGCTAACGTGTTTACCTCCTTGTTGCTACCCAATTCAGATCATGTGATGATTCATCTGGGAGGTTACAATTGTTTTGTTCGCACATACTTGCATGCAATCAGTTGTGTATGACAAATTGCACAATTGTAACCTCCCAAATGAATCATCACATGACCTGAAATGGGTGGCAACAAGGATGTAAACACGTTAGCCGAATTGGTCGATTATCATTTTTTACCAATTAAGGCCACTTACTGTCTCAAGATATATAACCATAAGAACTTTGCAGAAGGATCTCTTTATCAGAGCACAATATATTATAATACTAAAAGGTTAATTATCCTCTAAATTTCAGATTTGCTGGTTCTTGGTCACAACATTCACATGCTTAGACTTATTAAATCTGATGCAGAAATTAAACTGCTAAGAGAATCAGCTTCATTGGCATCCAGAGCTATTACTAAGGTGAGAGAATGTTTTCTGTGATCAGTAATAAGGAGACGTGTTACCCTGGGTGACAGAGGTTTTCAAATTAACAGGCAATCTTTGGGTAGAAAATGGCCCTGGATGGAAAGAAGTGTTCACTGTGAGTAAAGTGTCTTACTCAGGGTTGTAGCCTCATAGTACATTATATCTCAACCTCAAGATCCAGAGAAGTTTATTGTTTAAAACTGTGCTCAAGCACACAACTGCTTTCTTTTTAATCCTGACCGGCAGATTTGTTACCTTATTATACAAATGTTTGTATATCAGTATAAAACAGTTGGCTCATGCTTTTAGCCGTGGACTATCAAGTTACAGTGGTGCATGTGCTGCACTTGGGAAGTTTGAAGAGCACTCGAGAAGCTAGAGTTGCTCTCGGCTATCGCCTCAAATAACTATTACACTTATTCCGTGCTCTCCAAACTTCGACATTGCTTGCTAAAACATGAACCTATTGTTAAGTTCAACTTAATGTGTTGGTGTGTCCTTCCACCACCTGAAGTTGGCAGAAATGATTTATCTAGAGTGACAAGAAACTTCTTAATGTTTAACTTATTTTCTGTTTGTTTTATCAACCATAAACACATTCAAGGCTATGAAAAGTACTCGTCCAGGACTTGAGGAGTCTCATCTTCAAACTATCTTGGATTATGAGTGTCGAATGAGTGGGGCTGAGAGACTCGCTTACCCTCCTGTAGTTGCTAGTGGACCTATGGCCAACACTCTTCACTACATAAATAATACACAGCTTCTAAGGTAATTTTGATTTAAGAATAAAATTGGTCATTTTTAACGAAGAACATATTATAAACACTATCATGCAAACATTACAGTTTAGACATGATTGTGAAGAGGGATTTTGCACAATGAAACTGCACTTCATTATCTCTTTGCAAGTAAATCAAGTAATTTGTCATGAGCCACAGCTTGCTTGATTTTTCTTACCATTTGTGATGCCTGGGCCAGCCTAGTCTGATAGGTACTTTCCACAATAAGGTCACATGATGTAGAACCAGCATGTTGTGCAGCGAGACTTCCAGGACAAAGAAACTCTCACACCAGCCACATAGGCAGTGGAATAGGGAAAAGGGGGGATGGGGCTGCAGCCCCTGCAAATGAAAATTTAGGGGGGGGGGGGGGGCACAGCCCCCACATTACGGTACCAAAACTATTGCTGCCACAATATTAAATTGATTTGGTAGAATATTCATTTCTTGTGATCTCACTTGCCAGTCTGCAGTTAACCGGCCAGCCCATTCAAATTACCAAGAGCCTGGAAAAAGTTGTTCTGTAGCGTACATACATTTGTCTGGTACAATATTTAGAAGGAACAAAATTCTCTGCTGTCTCTGAGTCAAACCTGGCTTTCCTCAAACCTTTCTTTGGACATCCCACTACATAATTTGCAGGCATGGCCGAGTTTGTACCATCTGACTGGGTCGTGCAAGCAAAGGACCCAATGGTTTGCTGGCGGGATAGGTGTTTGTTTTGTTACCGTATTTATTTGATGCTTTTTTAGAGATGGGGAGCTGGTCCTGATGGACGCTGGATGTGAGTACCATGGGTACGCCAGCGACATCACCAGGACGTGGCCGGTCAGCGGTAAATTCAGTGACCCTCAGAGGGAACTCTATGAACTGGTGCTCAGAGTACAGAAGAAATGCTTAAAAGTGAGCTACTTCTTTTACTAAAACACGTTTGACACTTACAGCTCAGTCACTGAAACCGTGAACAGCTGATATTTAATTTTAATTTTTTCTTTGATTATTCAATTAGAGCTCTTGATATAGACCAAAGGATTGGGTGATGCTCCATGTACCAAGTAAATATATGCGCTATTTTGTGAAGTCTGTTGTGCTATTGTTTAAGGGCTAGGCCCCATTGTTGCGTTCTTTGTGACATACTTCGGGACTTGCTATTGACTTGGTATATGGCGCTTGACCCGAAGGATTAGTGTTTTCAGCGCCTAAGGAAAGCTAATTCTTCTGTTTATGTGAATGACTAACATTGGATAATGGTGAAAAGATGTACCGAAAAGGTCAAGTGTTCACGGCTCTAGTTAGACTACGAGCAGTCCCTTTTTTTCTTAGTCCGTCGAGCGCGAAGCGAACAAATGGGACTGCTCGTTGTCTAGGTTCTAGTGTCCTCACTGGACTAATCTACGAGTATGAAAAGTTTGATTAAGGTAACGTATACTATTTGACTTTCTTAACATTCACAGCTTTGTCAAAAGGATGTTTCACTGGATTATCTTAATCATGCCATGTTGCTACTCCTTGGAGAAGAACTTACTAGTGAGTGCACAAAATTTCTTGACTTTTTGAGTGTCAAGTTCTAACGGCTGACTGTAAAAACTTGTTTGACAAACTTCTTCGAAAAGATCGTTTCACTGTCACGCAACAAAAAAATAAATCGAACACCATTCAGTCCATGAAGTCAAGAAGAAAAGATGTTATAGAAGAAAGACGTATTTTCTCCAAGTTTTATGATTGTGCGTTACCCCAAACCGCAGATATTCGCCTAAACGTTTTGCCCAAATTTACAGAGCCCAGTATGGAGCCGCCATGTTGGTGAACCTCAGATGTGCACCAATATGGCAACCGGAAAATAGGGTAAACATCTGGAACTTACTTGAGTTATGTAGGTCAATGAAGAAAGAAACATTTACATAAACACTTTTTCTACTACTTCGACTTCTCAAATGGCTAAAACTCACAATATAAGTATACCTTTTATGAGAAACATGATCGACACTTTATGTCACGCACCGCACCTAAACGGATATAAATTTGGTATCTCTTATGCCTGGTAAGGATTCTTTAGTCTTGGATATTACTACCCGATGACGTCACGTGAAAACGATCTATTGTCAGTAGTAGACGTAATTTTGAGTGTAGTGATGACGAGGTTCGATTGAAAATGGCAAAAAAACGAAAAACGGTTTAACTATACCGCCAAACTACACCTTTTTACAAAAAAACAAGTTACCTATTTCTGTTCATCGGATGCTCAAGCAAACAAATACATTGACCAACTGCACGTCAATTCTTTCAATTCAGGATTATCGGATTTTTTTCTCTTCTTGATCAACAGGTATGAATCTTCTTCCAAAGAACTTGACTGAAAGTCAACTCAAAAAGGTATTATTTACAAACAGTAACACCAACCAGTGTGTACGTCATATAGCATGAACATCCCTTGCTTTGCTTGTCCTCAATTTGAGCTTTTGGATAATAGTTAGGCTTCCAATTTTAACATTTTAACGGGCGTACTGGGGAATTCGATTAAGGTGGCTCAAAACAGGGTCATTATAACCACTCTTTATCAGTTGATGCTACAATCATGTATCAAAAAACTGCCCAATCATTGGTGAACACGTTGTTATCATTTTCGTGACGTAATAGGTTACCATAGAGACAATATGACCTGCTAAAAGCACCCTTACTATCATCCGTCTAGACGGAGCATCCGTCTAGTATAAATACGGGACGAACTTTGGGACAAACTATCGCTGTGTCTTGACGGATTATGCACGATAGTTCGTGGGTCAAGACGGACTATCGCGATAAGTTGTCTTGACGGATGATCCGTCTGTTTGCTCGTATTTATACACAGACGAATTATCGGACAGATTGCCGTTCCCTGCCCAAGGTCGTACCAAACGGATGATCTTTCTCTAATAAAAATCGGACCATTGATCGGTGTAATTGTTGATTTTCCCCATTTTCATTACCTTTGTTTTTGACCCTTGTAATTTTGTTGTGAATGAGAAAGTAGCTGCCGATTACTGTGTTCGCGGCAGTTGTTCGTCACTGACAACTGTCTTTGCCTTTGTGTGTTTCAGGCTGCTGGTGAATTTTGCCCTCATCACGTGGGACACTATCTCGGTATGGACACGCATGACACGCACTTAGTGAGTAGAGGCCTGGGGCTACATCCGGGTATGGCGATCACAGTTGAGCCTGGAATCTACATCTCTGAGGACAACAAAAACGTACCGGAAAGGTAACTTGCAACCATTTACATCAAACATAACTGGAAGCTACACCACTTGTTAATTTTGCATGTTGACCCCCGGAACCATTCTCTTATACTCGAGCACTGTTAAAAATAGTGCCGTTTTCAGACACTGCATGAAAACCCGAGTACCCTTCAGTGCCCGAGTACAAGGTCCCAACCTTATTCTCTTTCCGTGTTAACATGAGTACCAGAAAGAATCGTATATGGGCCGTGCCCTGCCCGGCACCAAGTTTGAATACAGCAAAAAGAGCTGAGCTGCAGTCGAAATGAGAATGTTGCCTTAGGAAAAGTAAATGTAATAAAAAAACTCACGTAATTCTTCGTCCCTCGGCAGGTTTCGCGGGATAGGCATCAGAATTGAGGATGACGTATTGATCACAGAAAATGGGCCTGAAGTCCTTACTGCTGAATGCCCGAAGGAGGTGGAAGACATTGAGAGACTCATGAACAACACAGAAATAGCGAGACTTTGAACAAATTAAGGGCTTGAGCTTCATGTGAATCACAGAACTGAGAGGACCATTCGCTTCAAAGGAAGATCTTGTAAAAGGATGCCTCTGATTTGAAACTAAAACACGATCGCCTCAATGCACCGAACAAAAGAATTACTTGTGGTCATTTTAAGTGTTCGACTCAAAACCTACCCATTTTTAAACACGAAAATCTAAAAGAAAGTTATTTTGCTAAAGAGTTCTTAGCAAGACAAAAAGGAACGTTTCTACCAGTTTTGATGTTTTGGTTTCTCCGTTAATTACCCGCACTTTTTTAAAGGGTTCACTTTAAAGTTTCCAGCCAAGTGCGTTTATGACTTTTCAAAACTTTCACAATCGGCGGTTCAAATGATGAAAAAATGCCGGTAAAGACAGTAGACTGCCACGTTGTATAGCTGTTAGGATAAGCATAGAGTAGCGTCTCTGTTTGATTACCGCTAGGAAAAGAGTGGTATATTTTAGATCTGTAAAATTAAACTATTAAAAGCAAGACAGGAAAGAATAGACTCTTACTAATATCCAATAAAACAGCTCGCTCGTAACACGAACCAAAGTCATTTCCGGTTTGGATTTGTTTCTTAGGCGGTCTGAGAAATCAGAATTCCATTGTATGTTTTTTTTTGGTTGTTGTTCACTAACGGACAAAGCAGGGTAAAACATTTTATAAAATCTTATGGAAGGGGCTCGGAGCGGCTATAAAATTATGCAGAAACTTAGGGGTACGGGCACCTTCGGACTTGGGGTGGGGGGTTATAGGGGTATAACCTCACTGCCCGACAAAAATTACACAATTTCCGAATGTGTTAGCAATAAACCGGCATACACAACAAGATTTCAAATGCTGTTGCCCGAATTCGGAGCGTTTTGCCCGTCGGCCATTTTCCAAACTGCGGGGGAGGAGGAGGGGGGGGACTACATACGCCTATGTGCAGAATTGAGGGGGTAAGTATCTAAAGAAACTGTGGTGCTGCGTCGGTGGGAAGTATAACAATATAATTTGGTTTTATCAACTGGGTTGATAATGTCAATTGGCCACCGTAAAGAGATTCAAGTGCTGACGTTTCGAGCGTTAGCCCTTCGTGGCCAATTGACATTATCAACCCAGTTGATAAAAACAAATAAAATATGTCGGCTTGAGTGGTTTCAAAACATTGATGACTTCTTTGCTTAATAATCGAAAGAAAAAGCTTTCAATTTCGGACAAAAAGTAATCTTTTAATGAATGTTTCTTTAGTCAACTTTTACAAGATATATTTTGCCACGAAGGAGAAGAATGTTCCCAAGAAAAGCGTAGTATTTATCTCGCAACGATCGTCCGGAAATAGGGCAACCAACTCGACGAACTCTTTCCAAAATTACACAGAATCGAAAGAGCTTCAGGCGATGAAACTTTACGACCTACTTACCAGACATGGAAGCTAACTGTTGGTTGAATTTCAGCTTGTTTAAGTTGTTTTGAGGTAAGATATTACGGTTTATGCTAAAAGTGTCCGGAAATAGGGCAACATACTGTATTGAATTATACTTCAGAACAGTCGCCTCATATAACAATGTGTAACCAACTTTATTTCGCTCTGAAATACAGCGCATTAAAAGCAAACTTGAATAATTAACATAATTAACATAATTTCAACACCCCCATAAGTCCCTGCGCCATTCCACTCCAAATCGCCATTTTATTTCGCTCTGAACAAGATGTCCGCTACATCGCGTGGTGATGACAATCCTTCGGATAAAACAGCCATCTCACTTCAAGGAGCTGAGCCGAAGGAAGGCGAAGGTAATGCAAGTCCTGTCTCTCTCGTTCAGCAGATTTTTAGTGATCCCGAAGCACTAAATTTGCTTCGGAAAGCTTTTAATACTTCTCCACACGAAGATGGTGTCCACGGAGCGCCCAAGGCTCCAAGCTCAGTTGTCAATTTGAACTCTGCCGGAGCGCTCAAGGCTCAATCGGCAAATGAAAATGACACCGCTACGTATACCCCGGCGACTAAAAGGCCAAGAGGGGCAGAAAACAACTCTGAAGAAGTAGTTGTAAGAGAGCCCGATGGTTCAAACCCGGGCACTTCTCATCCTGCGGGAGAGGATGACGAAGACGATGAACTTTGCCATAGCGCTCGCTGGCAAGCAAGTGAACAGTTATCGGCATTCTTAGGCACATTACACAAGCCTTTGTCTGCCTTTGAGAGAAAAGCAATTGCTAGAAAGTATCCACGTCCAGATGTTGATTGTGTGTACACTCCCACTTTGGATAACTATCTTCCATCACTCCTGCCTGGCGTCAAAACTGTCGACAAGGACAATAAATTTTTGCAGGACCGTGTGTTAGACACCATGGGCCCGGTAGCCATGTTATTTGAGCATGTTTACGGTTTCCTTGCTGAAACTAAGCCAGGTGAAAACGTGATCCTCAGTTATGAACAGGTGAAGGAACTTGGGGCAATCACATCAAATGCTATACGTCTAGTGGGTAATGCCTCTGCACTTTTGTCAAAGGAGCGACGCAAGGCTGTCCTTAACAGAATCAATTCAAAGGGAACTCTATCATCTCTTGCTGCTGAAGAGTTTCCGCAAGCTGGCAAAAGTTTGTTTGGAGAAGGATTTGAAGCAAGGATCAAGACCAGATCAGAGACAGCAAAGACCTTACTGTCAGCTGCTTCTGTGGGGCATAATTCACGACCTGCTCAGTTTTTTCGAGGCCGCACCACCCCCTTCAGGAGACGAGGGAACCGCTGGGGTGGTGCCAGTCAAAGGTTTCCGAATACCAGCAACTTCGGCCAGTTTCGGGGTTCATTCAGAGGCCGAGGCAGGGGTGCGAGAGGAGCCCTGCACCAAATCCCTCCAGCTACCCAGTAGAGAGGCCTTCTCACTTACCACCAGGTATGATGTTACATTTAAATCCTTTATTCGTAAATCACCTCCCCTTAGCGGGACGCCTGAAACATTGCATTTCCAACTGGGTTGTTATAAGCAAAGATCCTTGGGTCTTGGAAACTGTTCAGGGGTTTCATCTGGACTTCTTGAGTACCCCGCACCAATTCTCTGTTCCGCTAACAATTCCTCACACAAAGGAGAATATGGCTCTTATAGACCTGGAAATACAGCAAATGCTAGAGAAAGAAGCTATCCATGTGGTCCCCCAGGGAGAGTTACATCAGGGGTTTGTGAGTTCAATTTTTCTAGTCCCCAAAAAAGGGGGTGGCCAGAGGCCCGTAGTAAATCTCCGCCCTCTCAATCAGTTCATCCCTTACGAACATTTCAAAATGGAGGGGATTCATATGCTGAGGGATCTTTTAAGAAAAGGCGACTTTATGGTCAAGATAGACCTGAAGGATGCCTATTTTACGGTGCCAGTATGGAAGAACCACCAAAAGTTTCTGAGGTTTGTTTGGAAAGAAACAATGTACGAGTTTGCCTGCCTGCCCTTCGGGCTCGCAAGTGCTCCCAGAGTCTTCACAAAACTTATGAAGCCTGTAGTGGGCCTGTTACGACAACTGGGCATCAGACTGATAGTCTATTTGGACGACATGCTAATAATGGCTCAGTCCCGGGACATTGCCCTCCAACATGCCTCGACTGCCCTAGATCTTTTGCAAGGGTTGGGCTTCATGATAAACTATATGAAGTCAGTCCTAGTCCCCTCAACAAAGATGGAATTTCTAGGATTTGTGGTAGACTCCCTCACCCTGTCACTGGCACTCCCTCGGGACAAAATCAGAAAAGTAAGAAAGGAGTGTCAGACCTTACTGGACTCACCACTAGTAACAGTGAGGCAACTGGCCAAGTTACTGGGACACCTTACTTCTACCATTCAAGCTGTCTTTCCAGGGCCCCTCCACTTCCGCCACTTGCAAAGCGAGAAAAACAGGGCTTTAGTAAATTCTCAAACGTACGACTCCGCTACCCCCCTTTGCCCTCAGGCCAAAGAGGAGTTGGTTTGGTGGCGGGACAACCTGGAAGCATGGAATGGAAAAGCTCTGGTTTCGGGTTCTCCAGACTTAGTAATCGAGACAGATGCCTCCCGACAAGGTTGGGGGGCATTTTGCAACGGAGTGTCCACAGGGGGCCAGTGGTCTCAAGGGGAATCCCCTCTTCACATAAATTGTCTCGAACTTCTGGCTGGGGCATTTGCTGTCAAGACTTTTGTGAAAGGAAAAGTTCAAATGCGAGTCCGCTTGTTAATGGACAATTTGACTGCCGCCCATTACCTAAACAAGATGGGGGGCACAAAATCCCCTGTCCTGGCACGTCTGGCATTAGATCTATGGGAGTGGTGCCTTCACCACAATATCCTAATCGAGGCTCAGTATTTACCAGGGGTACTAAATATCCGAGCAGACCGAGAATCTCGAGTATTTTTAGACCATCACGACTGGAAACTGGACCCCTTGTTGTTTGTGGAGCTAAATCAGGCCTGGGGTCCCTTGGAGGTAGATCTGTTTGCCTCTCGGCTCTCAAATCAACTTCCACGGTTTTACAGCTGGCGACCAGACCCTCATTCAGAGGCAGTGGATGCGTTTTCCCAGGACTGGAGCAAAGTGAGGGGATATGCATTCCCTCCCTTTGCTCTGGTAGGCCGCTGCCTCCGACAGTTACTAGACCAGAATGTGTCACACCTTGTTCTAGTCGCACCAGTTTGGCAGTCTCAGCCATGGTACCCTCTGCTTCTGGAGTTGTGTGTAGCACCTCCCATTCTGTTCCTTCACTACCAGGGCCTGCTGACCCGACAAGGGGAAGCCCATCCCCTGTTGAACCTTCAACTAGCAGGTTGGCTACTATCCGCCAATCATATTCAGAAGCAGGCATTTCACAGCCAGCTCAAACCCTACTTGTCGCAGCCTGGAGGGATGGAACATCCAAGGCCTATGCATCAGCTTGGCGAAGATGGGATAGCTGGTGTCGAGAACGGAAACTTAATTCAGTTCAAGCTTCTGTAGAGTCTATTTTAGAGTTCCTCACTTCTGAATTTAATCTTGGGAGAGCTTATAGGACTCTTAATGTTTACCGGTCTGCCATTTCTAGCACTCACCCTAAAATTGATTCAGTTAGGGTTGGGGAACACCCTTTAGTAGTCCAACTGTTAAAGGGAGCCTACAACCTTAGACCGCCTTTACCTCGGTATTCTAGTACCTGGGATGTCAGCCTCGTTGTTTCTTTTATTGATGGTTTAGGTGTCAACGAGTCCCTCTCTCTTAAGGTTTTATCCCAGAAGCTTGGTTTTCTCCTCGCCCTTACTGCAATGGAAAGGGTATCTGAAGTGGTTTCTCATGACCTTAGGTATAGGCGCTTTATCCCTGAAGGAGTGACCTTTGCACTCCCAGATTTAACAAAGAAATCCCGAGCAGGCAAGGATCTCAAAACTTCGTTTCACGCTGGTTTTGAGGAAAATCCTAACCTTTGCGTGGTTAAGTGTCTTAAAGAGTATGAACATCGCACTTCAGAATTCCGTCCCTTGGACCCATCAAAAGCCAACAAGCTTTTATTATCGTACATTCGCCCCCACAAGCCCATTTCAGGTGCTTCCCTCAGTAGGTGGCTGAAGGATATAATCTCTCGGGCAGGTATTGATACGAGTATTTTTAAAGCTCACTCAGTACGAGGAGCATCTGCATCAGCTGCCTTTGAAAGGGGTGCTTCTCTGCAGGATATCTTAGATCTTGCTGATTGGTCAACCGACTCCACCTTCAGGCGTTTTTATTACAGGCCTAGACACAATTCTAGCATTACAAAGACATTGTTAAATGTGCAAAGTTTACCGATTCAGTGAACATGACCCACTTTAAAAACACATTGTTATATGAGGCGACTGTTCTGAAGTATAATCACAGATTATGCTAGGGCCGCTTGCGGCCTGCAGTATAAGATGGATTATACGAAGATAAAGGAGACGAGTATAACAATGTCCCTCCCGCCTCTCCCTTTTCTAGGACATATCCTTTTGGGTCATGTTCATACCAGGTGATTCTTATGTTTTATCTATTGCTTTCTTCTTCTGTTTGCAGGTCCTTGATTCACAAGCTTGTTTACCTTTCCTGCGGTCCATTTGTGTACGCTCAATAAAATGGCGATTTGGAGTGGAATGGCGCAGGGACTTATGGGGGTGTTGAAATTATGTTAATTATGTTAATTATTCAAGTTTGCTTTTAATGCGCTGTATTTCAGAGCGAAATAAAGTTGGTTACACATTGTTATACTCGTCTCCTTTATCTTCGTATAATCCATCTTATACTGCAGGCCGCAAGCGGCCCTAGCATAATCTGTGATTTTTAATACTATACATGACATAAAAACTTGTTCTGTCCATATCCGAGTCTGCCCGTTTTGAGAAGTAAACGAAACGAAAGCGATCGCCGTCAGGGTCAGTCTGCCGTTTATTGTTTGCTTTGTCAATAATTTACTGATCCAGGTCTACAAGTGACTAACAAGTGATCCGCCGGCACTTCTCATCGGTTTGTTGCAATTTCTATTACGTTTTGAGAAGTACTGAGTACCAGTCATAATGTTGGATGCCAGTTGTACTTTGGGGTCAGCGGTATGTTTCCGAGGACTTCGAATAGTAAACAAGAAGAGACATCAATTTGCCTGGAGAAAATGGTTAAGGAATTGATTGAAATTGCAACGAAGGGGGATATTGAAAGACTCAGAGTGCTTTTTGAAGATACAGAAAGCGTATATGTCACAGATCCGGCCCAGGCATTGAACAAGCGAGACAAAGATGGCAAGTCAGCACTGGATGTAGCAGCCATGTTGGGACGCAAAGAGATCGTTCGAGAGCTTCTAGAACGCGGAGCTGAAATTAACAGTCAGACTAAGAAAGGTAATTTATCTAGCAGGCTAAATTATAGAATACAAAGCCAAGTATTTGCATGATTTATAGCATATATTGTGTTATGTCTCGGTCTATAAAGAGTTCTAAACGGAATGGAGGTCACTTGACAAAATTAGACTTATGTACCAGTCAAATCGAAGCTAAAACACCCCCCGGGCATTCGAATTTTTAGAAAATTTGTGTTCAAATTCTCCTTCCGCAGGGCCAAAAAGCCGTCCAAATGCCCCCATCCCTGGGAAAATTAATTAATAAGTGACCAGATTACAGTTTTCACTTTTAGTAGCTTCTAGTATGCCCCAGAAGCCGAGATCAAACACAGTAATAAAACTGCCACAGAACCCTGACATCTGTTGGTGCAGTTTTAGCTCTGAGAATGCGATGATAGGCATGGTGGCCTAATGGTTAGTGCGCTGGACTTCGGATTGGACAGTCGGTGTTCAAGCCCTGGTCGGGGCACTACATTGTGTTCCTGGGAAGGACAATTTAATCTCACAGTGCCTCTCTTCTCCTAGGTGTATATATGGGTACTGGCAAATTTACTGCTGGGGGTAACGTTGTGATGGACTAACTTCGGCCTGATGTGCTACTTGGCTCGTATGTAGACTGAATCTATGGAGAGCCTAAAGGCTTTTGAGTCCTTTGCTTTTTAACCAAACTAAGTCGCAAAGGAGCTGCAATCTTTTCCTTTAAAATCCTCAAAATTCACCATGTCACCTCCTCCAGATTTATCAACCCTTGTGGAATTGCCAGGACATGAAATATGAAAAATCCAGGCTAATGTCAAATTTCCCACTCCTGCAAGTGAGGGTTCAAATTCCCCACCCCCAGGCATCAAATGCCTGGGGTTTGCCAGGGGAAGATGTGCTTCAATATGACTGGTACATATTAAGCTCCTCATATAGTATTGCTAAAAGTTTTGCTTTCTATAGTTGCTTTTGATGGTCAAAACTGGACTTAGAGTTCAATAAAAATCCAAAGATACTGCAACAAATTAAAAAAAACTGTCCTGCTTACTAGTTTGCAGTGAAAATACCACAACTTAAAATAATTCCTGGAGCAGACATGTCTCTAACCAGGTGTTTTATGGTGGGACTGGGGTGTCGTGGTATGTTTGCTTTCAGTACTTACTTTTAGTACTAAAACCAAAGACAAAGAAATCCAAGACATATCAATTTTTCTAATTGTCCCAGATGTTACCGATACTGAACATAAGCATTTACTTCGGTGTTGTCATTATAATCGCTTGAATACCAAGGTGCATTCCATGTGAAGTTCTTGCTGAAGATTTTCAAAAAAAATGCACCATGATTTTAAAGGACTATATGGAACAAGGCAAAGATCTGCACCAAAGATCTTTGACGTAACTTTCATGAAATGCACCCTGGATTGAAATATTTATACCAAAGTGAACACTAGAATTCATAGCCAAAAATATTCTAGATTGTTATGGATTTTCCCAAAAGTAATAAAAACCATTCCAATGATCCTTCTAAAATTTCATGCAAATGACAAGAACAAAGGTAGCCTGCATAGCAAGGGAAAAGAAGGGGGAGGGGGAAGGGACAGTCCCATCGCCAATTTTCGTGCTGCCAGATATACGATAACAGATCATAACAGCTCTTCGCTCGCTTGGGAACGCTTGCTACGCAGGCTAGAACAAAGGTAAATCACCATGGAAGCCTTTTTGATGTATGTCAAATTCTTTTACTTGAATCTATTAATAGTAAGTGCATAAGGGAAGTAAGGAGAACTTAATATAATATACAATATTGATGCTGGTGTTACAGGTTATACAGCCTTGCACAGGGCTGCATCCTGGGGTCACCCTGACTGTCTGAGAGTGTTAGTCACAAATGGAGCAGATCTTCAGATACGGAATGCACATGGCGAGAGAGCACGAGAAGCTGCAGCTCGCTACAGAAAGGATTCCTGTGTGGACTATCTTGATCGAGCAGGTACTCCAATATTTTGTAGCTCTTTACACATAGGGTCACAGGGAGTCCTAACCCAGTATAAGAATGACTACTGTTAAGTATATGAACTTTTATGGAACTTTATAATTACTGGCAGGTAAAAACAACTTTTTAAAGTTCTTATTGATGCTCATTTTTAGAGGCACAACAGGCCCTTTTATCAGTTATAAGTGCAATGAAGGATACAATATCTGATCCAGAAAAGCACATGGGACGATTCACAAGGGAAGATAAGGTTTGTCCATAAATTAACCTGTATTTAAAAACTTTTCTTTGGGGAAAGATTTAGCAACTGAGCCTAGTGGCCCATAGAGCTGGAACTTATTCCAGTTTCCATAGCACTACGGGTATTTCTACTCCCCCTGGATGGGATGCTAGTCCATCATAGGGTTACCCCCCAGCATTATTTCACTGGTATCCATTTATACTCCTACTGGGATGCTAGTCGATCATAGGGTTACCCCCCAGCATTATTTCACCGGTATCCATTTATACTCCTACTGGGATGCTAGTCGATCATAGGGTTACCCCCCAGCATTATTTCGCCGGTACCCATTTATACTCCTGGACGGAGAGTTGAGTGTCTTATCCAAGAACACATCACAGTGCCCCGGCCGAGGCTCGAACTTTAAGATTTGCAAGTCAGAATAAAGTCGCCACTTGGTAGCAATGAATCTGTTTTTGAGCTATATCATTTTCATGTTTTGCTGACAGCTTAGTGGGAATCGTTTCTGTGATGAAAAGTATGATTGGCTAGAATCACACAGAGAAAATGCCACAGTTGAAGACATTTATAAGCAGAAACAAGAGCTTGAGGAGCTTTTGAAACCCATCTTTAGCAAACTGGAAGATTCAGGTAAATAAATTTTAAAAATTAACATTGTGGGTTGCATTTTATTCTCCCACTATATGGCAATCAGTGCAGCAGCCTCTCAGGCAGTGCAGTTATTTTTTCATGAGCTGTCAATGCATTTTTTATCTCCATGTTTGGATCAGTTGCAGACAAACAAAACAGAATGAGTAAATGGGAAGGCTTATCATATAAGGGTGGGAGGGGTGGGGTGCTGGAATGAACATTCTCTATATTCCACCGCAATGGAAGTTTCAGGTTATCACGTAGAACCTTAACAAAACGCCCTGGTATTGTGGTGCAAGGTCAGACAATTTTCCAAGTTACTATGAAGAGAAAGCACTTTTAAATACTTACAGGAAAAAAAAGCAGGTGGTTGGGTGGCTGGCCCAGTCATAATTAGCTTGCTGGACTCCAGATTAGAGCTTATTATAATAAGTAAAAGCACTTGAACTGATCCCAGTCAGCGTTCAAACACAGATCTTTCAGTGCTCCAGTGATATTCATGGACGTACCTTGATTTAAGAACTTCAGGACAAGAACAAAAATGTGCTTGAATTCCAGCATCCGCTTTGGGCAGTTTTAATTCTCACATTTGGATTTCCTAGGACAGTAATATGTTTGCATCAATTTAGTTACCTTTTTCCGTTAAAAAAAATTATTCTGTGGGCAGATGGTGTTCCTGTAGTGGCATGAAAAGTTCCTTGACCGACCAGAAAAACTTGTCATAGGCAACAGGAACTTACCCAACCAGAAAAAAACTAATTGTCATAGACAATAGGAACTTGCCTGATCAGAAAAACTTAACTAATAGGCCATTTCCGAGTTCGCTTGTGCCTCTATTTCAAGGCGAGTCTAAGTGCAAAGTCTTTGTAATGAGTTTTCATTCATATGGAAAGCAAAACTAATTACCATCACAAAACTTTCGCATGTAGACTCGCTTTGAAATAGAGGCTCAAGAGAACTCAGAAGTGGCCTATTGTCATAGATAATAGGATGGGACTACTTTAAATCTCTGTGTTGCTTCAAATTTTTTACTACACAGCTACTGCAACAAGACTGAAAGAAATAATATGAATGATTTCTTATTAGTAATGTAACTGACTATCTCAGGTGTGAATGTAACCAAGACTACCAATACCCGGCGTGTTTAGCTAGGTTCACTGGCCAGTGAGGTTGGTAAGATAAAATTTCAAACGATTTGCACCCGGGCACTGCTAAACTGCACGTAGGTTTTCAATAGGGGCTAGTTAATGTACAAACTCTTGTTCGACTGTCTTCATTCCTACAGGTCAGTGCATCAGTGGGAGTGAAGTCTCTGGAAATAAGTTTGACATTTCCTCCACTAAACATAAAACTAAGCACAGTTAAAAAAGAGTATTTCCAATGCCCTTTACACTACAGCAAAAAGTGCCTCAGTCTTGCCAGAAAATGGTTTGTATCTGATGACTTTTGTAAAGAAACAATCAAGTTTTATTTAAGGCCAGCATCTATGGCTCCATGAAAACCTGACTGAAAAGCCCCCATGGGGAGTGGACAATAAAATTTGTATTGTATTGTATTGTATTGTACTGTTTCTTTGCTAAATTCATTGGGCACAGGCCATTTTTGACTGGACCAGATTAATTTTTGCTGTTGTGTAAACATTCTTCAATTGTCGTATTACTGTTAGTAACAGTTACTCTTTCGTCCTTTCCGAATCTATGCACCGCAGGCTAACATAAAGCTTACTCTTTCCTGTTATCCTGTTTCTTTCAATCTGTCGATTTGCGTTTTAATGTCTTGGACAGCACATTAAAATAATGGTTTTTCTAAAGCTTCAGTAGACATTGTTCTCTTGGAATATATTTGTTTTCCTCTCTTTCCTATTTACTCCATTCTGCCTGCCCTACTTTCAACAGCTTATTTTTGATGTTCCTTTATTTGTCTCTAAATCATTCGAGGTAACAAGTGCCATGCCAGTTTCGGCAGCTCTTCGTTAGCACGACAGCTCGCAAATGCACGGAAAGTAATTGCATGAGGAAACATATCATGTTGCCTAGCAACTTTCAGGGACGAACATTGTGGGCTCATATTCTTCAGCACCTGCCACCAGGGCGGGAGTTCTTTTGCTTGTCATTCAATTGTTTTTCCTCCCTGTTCATGATCAGCACCTAAGTCTTTGTCTTTATATTTTGTTGTGATGTCTCTTTAATTAAATTTGTTTATTAGTTAAGGCCATCAGCAGTTGGAAATAACTCTGCTCTCATATTTTTTTTTCAACAGATGAAGACTTTGCCAAAGACGGCAAGGGTGCGAAAAGATAACACAGATTGACACGAACAAAGGATCATAAGTCTTGTATATAAACTGTGTACACGTCCCACTTTCCTGTGCACAGGATGAGAATTTTTTTGTTTTGAGACGACCTGAGACATGCGACTTGTAACTTAGCTTTGCCACATGGCTATGTATGTGATGGCTATGTATGTGATGGGATTATCGCCCTTCCGTGAATATTTTTCGAAAACGCGGACCTACGGACAAAAACTTTTGTGGTGAACGATAAAAACAGTCTGGTATGATAGTTGCCCCTTGCATGGAAATTTATTATTAAAACTATCATATCAGCCGATAGTTTCTCGACAGAAACATTCTATTGTTTAAGTAGAAAACTCGAGCTTGCCATCAAATTGTAGAACATCAGAGAACATATTGCAGTACAAGTTATTTTAAGTAAAAGCAAAATATCACTTTCGTGAAATTTTCCAACGGCCTGTTTAAAATAAATGTTATTTATTATTCTTTTTTTGTAGATATCGTTTTGTCAGTTTAGCTGGTTCTGTTACCTAAAGTAATATAACCCAAGCTTATTCTGGAACCTCGTTCCCAGAGCTCATGCTCCCTCAGTGAATACAGCATGGGTTTTGATATCTCGTTCACGTTTCAAACAATCCAGAAACTTTCTGCCTATGTTTCTGGGTGTTTTTGTAAATGTTTGGATGAGTTCGGGAGAATATAGTTTTTCACAAAGGAATTGTAGGATTAGAGAAATAATGGAATTAAGTTAAAAATATAACACCAGAATAATACACTTCCAGCCTGGGGTACTCTTGGTTTCAACTGTCTGTTGGTGTTCCACGAACAATTTCATTTCTTTTATCTCTTCGTTAAACCTATTAAAATTAGGAAACATCCGATTTATGTAGAAACAGCCTGCGTAGCAAGCATTCCCGCATATTTGTCCTGAGAAAAGTGGATGGAGGAAAACTTAAGGGAAAAAATCTAATGAGAGGCGCAGGTGAGGGCTGGAGGATGCTCCCTGCTGACCCCTCCCAGTTTCTTTTTTGTACTTGCTCCAGTTTCTACGCGAGAATTCTTCATTTTTGTGTACGGGAACGCTTATTCTCTGGTCCGGTTGACTGATACCGTTTTCTTTACCAATGTTTTACTCGGATTCGACAAAGATATTTACAATATCTTCGGGTTTTATGACTCGCTCTTTATGATCATTATTGATAATGCAAGGAAAGGACAGGAGTTCTGAATAATGAACCGCTATCCAGTTTTTAAAGAGTTGTATGATTGATAATAATGATAATAATAATAATAACTTTATTTAAGTGTCAATGTATTCAGCACCACTGTGAGGGGGGTGAATAGGTTCGCGGATCAACGGATTTAGCCTTAAAAAGTACACGGATTGCGGATTTCAGCGAAAAATTAAGCGGATTCGCGGATTTCGATAATGCAGTGGATCACGGATTAGCTGATAATTGTAGCTCGGATTCTGGACTCTGCATGCCATAAAGTTCGTATTGCGGCCTTGGCGTGTCTTTAGTCCTGGTCTCGATGTCCTCGTTTTGTCCATTTTCTGAGCCCCTCCCAGGGGTTTTAGGGAACACGGGAACTGTAGTATTTATTTTCAGGGAACAGGGGATATTTTCAAATTATTTTCAGGGAACAGGGGAACTCTTGACTAGATTGTTGGGATCATTTTTGGGAACAAGGGGTTTTAGTAATGGGGAACAAGGGATAAAATCCAAAAAGGTTAAGGGATCTTGGGAACATGCACCCCCCTGGGAGGGGCTCTTTTCTGTTTGCACGAGACCCAAACCACCGCTTTACATTAGAACTGCCGCAAAAATGGCAATGAAACGAAACCTCTTGAAAATTTTTCACCGAAAACACATCTACTGTCCTTTCAGTGAAACTGTTACACAGAAAATTTTCAAGGAATGTGGATGCGGATTTCAACAAAAATAGTAGCGGATTGACGGATTTGGCCAAAAAATAGCACGGATTCGCGGATTCGCGTACCCCTATTCACCCCCCTCCACTGTGCTAATTGGGGACACTGTAAATGCGTAAACAAATATTGTAAATGAAACAGAAAGTTCTTAAAAATCCCAACTGGCAGGAGGTAGACCAGTTGGCTATTTACAAAGCGTGGAGGAGTTGAATTCGGGACCACCGAAGACAAATCCGTTTTAGTGGCAGGGAGGAGGACTCGAACCCGGGACCACCTGATTACAAGTCCAGCGCCCTGACCACTTGGCCACGCTCGCCTCGAAATTTCACTAACTGACTCGGCGACATTTGGTCTGGCGTGCAAGTTTAAATGGAGGTTGAATTTTACTTTTTTATTACTTTGAGCAATTCTTTATACGAGCGAGAAACTTCCATACAAGTTTTATTCTGCCGTCAAGATTCTGGCGTTCCTGTGGTGGAAGCGTCACCAAAAATAACAGCGCTGTTTTGCAACATCGGCTGAAAGTATCGTGCATTACTCGAGAAAAAAAGTAACATTCAAAATAACTTAATTATTGTTTTATTTAAAGTCCATCTGCATTAGCAACAGGATGTTTTGTGTCGCGCCTTTATTTTCACTGGCTTTCAATTTTCACACAAAAATTAATCAAACAACTTTCCAAGCGAAAACAAATATTATTTTATTGTTTCATTCGCTTTCAGGTTTGAACAATGTAATTCTAAATGTCACAAGTACGTTTATTATCTATTGGCCAAAACACTTAGATATATTCTAATTTACAAAACCGAAAACAGTGGCTTTCTGTGATTCGAGCGGAAATGTATTTTGAAAAGCCAGTCCATTATGATAATGCAGCGATGGTTTCCTACAGTGTAGCTTTTGCCCAAGAAGATCCAAACGGTATTTTTAGTGGAAAACCTTGTCATTTAATGTAGAAAAAAATATTTACTACCTGAAACCGACATATCACCACATTTTAATAATTCCCATAGACCATCATTTTTTCTGTTGTTGACAAACATAGAACCGAAACAATTCTGACGATAAACTAGCACAGTTGAATTTAAATGAAACTAAAAAGATCTTTTCTCATCTTGTCATCTTTATCTGAAACTCACACGATAACAAAATTTTAATTAATATAAATAACAGGGTCAGAGCGAACTCTTAGTTTCAATCCATGCAGGGGCGTTAATTGCATTGCTTTCTGCCTTAAGGGGAAATCAGTTCACGGTAAATCCACTAAAATCTCTACGTGCTTAGTAGGAATTCGTCCGAACTTCCCATCCAAAGTTCCTTCAAACCAATTCTCGTCGAGCTTCTCCGTCAAAACAATCACCTGGCCTTCAGAGAACGAAAGCTCGCCATCTTTTTCCGCCTTGTAGTCGCTTTTTGCGCGACAGCAAGGCTTACTGATCGCCATATCCTCCTTAGATTTCGTAGCGGAATCCGATTCTCCTGCCAAAGGATTCGTGCCTTTGGCGGAAGCTTCCGACTTTCCCTGGTCCCCCAGATTTTCGTCGCTTGAAGGTTTCGGCTGTGACGCGGCAGTATTGCCGTTGCGACTTGAAGCTTGTACTCTTTTGTTCAGCAGTAGCAGCAATCGCTCGAGGGTGTCGGCTGATTTCTTGTGGTGCTCCAGCATGCCGCAAACCAGTTGGCTAAGCTGATGAATTCGTTCTACTTCATTGCCCATTAGCTGCGCCATCTCCTGTTGGCAAATCGCCTTCGATTCTTCAAACTTATACTGGGCCATTTTGACTTCTTCCACGGAGATCTTATTCCCTTTGCGTTTCTTACAATCATAGTCCAGCCTGCGTCCCTGCAGCTTCTTTCGGTGCTGGGCGATTTCTTTCAGTTGCTTCTCGTCTAATTCATGCAGCGGCATCAGAAAGTTCTCGTGCACTTGCGCGTCCAAAGCATCTCGAGTGTCGCCGACTTCGATTAAAGCGCTGCCGACATCGAGAAGAGCGGACGCGTAGTCCGAGACCTGTGGATCCAGATCGTGCCCTGCCTTCAACATGATGTCACCAAGGGCCCCTTCGGGTTGAGGATATTTTGCTCCTTGTTGCGCCATGTGCATGTAGATCTTGGCACGGACGGTGGGGTTTGGTTGAAGATATTCCTTCGTTTTACTCAGGAGCTGAGTCACTAGGTTTGTCATCACGTCTGTTTTTCGCTCCAGATCGACAAACTCGTCTTCCATCTTGGTTCCTTCGGCCGATCCCATCTTCTCACTTACGAACTGGTTTGCTTTGTTAATTTGTTTCTTGAAGCCTGCCAACGACATCGTGGTTTTTTTTTGCGAAAAACCAAAGCTAGCGTTGAAATCAGGGCAGATTGTATTCAGTCGAAAATAAAAACACGCGCAGACGAACTTTGATCAGGGGCCGGGAAACCGAGGACAACAGCTCCGCTGAAACTCAGATCACGGGCAGATGGCAGCAAATCACTCTTCTGCAATACTGTGAACAAATTCATAATTTATCCCCGCAGATTCAATCGATAACTTTGGCCAATTTCATTTTAGCGACTAATAATTTAGTTTATTGCAAACCAATGAAAAGATTTCCACCGCAGTGCTTCAACCAGGTGCATTCTCAGTAACTTCAGCAGGTGTCCTCATAATTACAGCATAATCAAATCGCTTCTATCCTGGCCTTTCCATTGTACAGTTGAAACAAAATCTATGCAAATAAACTAACTATTTTTGTTTCCGCTACGTATGAGAAACAAATCAAATTTGAAGAAACGCGTTCAAAATTAACTCGCTTATAAACTTCGTCAATAAACCGTCATTTGTAACTCGCAATTTTCTCTCGCTTAATTTCAAGGTTCAAGTTCCGAAATTGCAATTTCCTTTTGTGTGCACTTCATTAGAATTTTTAGTGCCTTTTTGAAAATTACGAAATAGACAAATACATCAACTCCCTCACTAAAAATCGACTTTAACTATTCAAAAATTTAAATATGATAATTGTTACCGCGGAAGACCTTTTATTGCGGCGATGAAGAAAAATCTACATCTTAAAGGTGTAATTTTCACGGATGAGAAAGAACATAACAAATTGGTTTCAACTAGTACGGAATTCGTTAATCTGAATAAAATATTTCGAATGGAAAATGAAAACCAAAAATGTATATATTTATCTGACTGAATGACAATAGCCACGATCTCGCAGACTTCAAGGTGATTATTTTGGTTTATGCTTGTCCCACAACTTTCATAAATTTTTATTGCTTTTTACGCCTTCATATTTGGCCGCAATGAACAAACCGAAATCAAGCAAAGTTTCCTGGTTTGATTTATCCCTCTGCTAGAACATATTGACGCTGTAAATAAGGTTACTCAAACAACTCGTTATGTTTTCCTGTAATTCACGACAGAGTAAGGATTGTGAGGTCTGCTGGAAATAAGTCCAGTATCACGTGATCAGCTATTTTATGTGGTGCAACAGATGATCACGTGACACGAAAGTTATCATGCGGTTCATTTTCTCTCCTTTTCATTGGCTCAGACCCTACCACGTGACCTACAAATAATAGTATGCTCATGAATACCTACAACCAGTTGCAAAAATGTTGAGACAGTTAGTGCCAAAAAAGGCTTTTCTTACTTCTATGGTTCGCAAATTGCCAGTTTGTCAGAGAAGAACATTTTGCACCCCTTTCCCCGTTTCAATGTTGTCCATCTAAGTTTTGTACGTCATATTGCATAGCTAGCAACATTGGGAAGGGGAGGAGGGGAGAGAGATTACGCGCAATAGCGCGGTGAAGAGTCTTCTCTCGTTAAGGTAGGATGTCTCAACTACTTATGCAACTGGTTGTCTTTCCAGTGTATTGAATGAAACATAGTCCAGCGGCAATGGAGATGATTTAGAACGAGCTAAATACTGAAATGTATTGAAAAAAGAAAGGATCCGTTCGTTTCAAGAAAAAAGAAAAGGTAGAGCGCGCAGATTTGGATGGAATACTTAAGTTACGTTTTGTGACGTAAAGAAATTCATCAATCGAATTTCTTGTTCAATAAAGGCAAACGACATGGTTTTTAAGAAGAAAATCAAACCAGAACTAAAAGCTTATGTAAGATTCCTTCGAGAACAGGGTGATGTACCTGTTAAAGAAATAGTACACCGTTGTGGAATATCCAGGGCATCGGTTTATCGCTGTTTAAAATTTGCAAATCAAGCACAAAAGGAAAGTAACAGGCATGGCAGGCCGCGATTAATCGATGTGCGCCAGGAAAGGAAAATCCACAGAACAATTGGAAGACTTCGTGAACAAGAGGGAAACTTCTCATGCCACAGAATAAGGGCAGAAGCGGGTTTACACAATGCTTCACTGTGGACTATCAATCGAACTTTGAAACGAATGGGATATGCCTTCTTGGAAGCAAGAAAAAAAGGAATATTACTGGAGAGAGATTTCAGAGAGCGTTTAAGGTTTGCACGTGAAGTGAAAAGAACTTATTGCAACGACTTCTTCACGAATGATATCTGCTTTTATCTAGACGGGGTAAGCTTTTATCATAAATACAATCCACTCGACGACGCTAGAGCCCCTAAAGGTAAAATCTGGAGGAAACGAAAGGAGGGACTGTCTGTGACTGCAAAGGGAACGCACGTAGGCTCGGGCGGAAGAGTTGTTAAAATGATTGTAGCCATTTCATATGGAAAAGGCGTTATATACTGTGAACAATATGAAAAACTAGATGGTAATTATTATGCAGATTTTATACGCAGAAATTTCCGAAATATGTTTCAAAAGAGCGGGAAATGTTCAAAGCTATTCGTCCAAGACAATTGTCCCATACTGAATTGTGCTAAGGCGCGAAAGGCTCTTAAGGAGGTTGGGGAGAATTATTTCCTATTCCGAAAAGAAGTGGAGATCTTAATCTTATCGAGAATGTTTTTAATGCCGCGAAAGAAGAGCTCCGAACACAAGCTGTGAGGTTGAATTTAACTTATGAGAGTTTTGAGGCCTTTGCAAGAAGAGTGAAAAGTACATTGTATTCAATGCGAAGGGAAATAATTGACAATACCATCGCTTCAATGTTTAAGCGCTTGGATTTAATCACAAAAAATAGGGGCAGGCGTACAAAATACTAAGAAAAATAAATCGAAAAGGAAAAAATGGAGCTTTATAAATAATGCAAAAGTGATCTTTTATTTACAATGCGACAAAATATCTCATGTAATGACAGGATATTGCGTGACATATGTTATTATTGCGTGACTAATTTGAAGAACTTGAACGTATGAGATATTCCTGCATTGAGTCATTTCAAAAATAAAGATTTAGTGCATTCCAAAAAATAGCCGTGGTCCAAAAATGTCTTAGCCATCATAAATTGGATTTCCCAACGGTCTACCATAAAAACACGGTCTACCCTCACCACGGTACGAAATAGGATATTCTTTTTTGTAATTACATTCCGATGGTAGACCGTGGTAGACCGTGGTAGACCGCCGCGGTGGATGATTGCGTTTCTATTCACCTATACACTGTTTCTCCTGGCCTTACTAAAGGACTCATTTTAGCTAAGCACTAACGAGGCAAAGCACCTTGCACACTTCGGGATTTCCTTTTGATCGTTTTGTTCAATTTGTACATTAAATTGAAAGATTTTCCACCTTACTTGCATCATTTCTGTTTCATGCTGATCGATAACTCCATTTTTAATGTAAATAAAGGGTTGTTTTCCCGTACAGAAAATTGGTGTGTCTTTTTCAAATACAATGTCTTTCGCGTAGTGTGTTTTGGGTGCAGGGAGATGCACTACTTGACCTTCAAGCATAAGAAGAAAATCATGCCATTGTATAACTTGTTGCGACCAGCGGAAGTCGTTCAAGAAAATGCATTCTGCATCTTCCGCTCCAACCCATCCAAACAAGACCTGGCCGAAAAAGATCTGAGTAAAAACCTTTCTTCCAATGACTTGTATCACTACAAGAAATGATTTCTAGAAAAGTTGAATTTCCTTTAAGTAGCGAGCAATTACAATAGAAGGTGTTATTGTCTGTATTGCAATTTCGTCCAGGAACGTTATCTCATTTTAATCTTACGAACACGTAGTGCGCCATTTTCATACGTAAACGCAGTTGTTTGACAATATTTGGAAATTTTGCGCAAGAATTCGAACCCACAGCAAATTTCAAACAAAAAGGATTTTTAATTGACACGTGTTTATTTCGAAACTTAAGCATACTTGCTGATGTCTTCCCCAGGGTAAATGAACTGTGTAGATGTTACGTCATCCTATACACCCCAAAAAGAGGTTTTTCCGTGGCCATTTTTGAGATAGCCAACATGTTACCCTAAAACTTTTTCTTTTGAAAAGCTCCCCTGAAAAGCTTCGACAGGTGTGATTTTCACCTCAATATATAAGAGAAGAATATATTTTTTGTGCCTTGCATAAATCAGACAACCAGTTGCAAAAATGTTGAGACAGTTAGTGCCAAAAAAGGCTTTTCTTACTTCTATGGTTCGCAAATTGCCAGTTTGTCAGAGAAGAACATTTTGCACCCCTTTCCCCGTTTCAATGTTGTCCATCTAAGTTTTGTACGTCATATTGCATAGCTAGCAACATTGGGAAGGGGAGGAGGGGAGAGAGATTACGCGCAATAGCGCGGTGAAGAGTCTTCTCTCGTTAAGGTAGGATGTCTCAACTACTTATGCAACTGGTTGTAGCTGGCTTTGCTATTCTCTTCCCGGCATTCCTTGTGGATCCCAAAAATATGAACATTGCGCTGGCCGTGGACAGCGGTATATATCTTAAATTCAAGATGGCGGCAAAAGCGAAGGTAAAAGTTGCACGTGAGGATCGGTGTTGTTTTTAAATCTCGTTTATTCTAAAAGGAAACTGAATTGTTAACTATTGCACAGGAAGCAAAGTCAATGATGAAAACCAAAGATGAAGATACGGTGGATAAAGCTGTACTGCAGAAATATCATCGAGGAAAACAAAATAGGTTCAAGGTTAGCTTGGAAACTGTTGAAATGAGTTTGTTTTCTTTTGTGCTTGTGTCAGGGCATGGTATGTTTTAATCAAGACTAGAATGTACTATTTTTTGAACCCTCAGAATTTAAAAGACAAGAAGCTGCGAGGGAAGCTCAGATCATACGAGTCGCAATATCAACAAGCTGTTGTTTTAGCTGCTAAGTCAGAGCTACTGCTGACAGAACAACCGGGGTAAAGTGTGCAAGTGTTCGATTTTACTCTTCTATAATGCAGTGGTATAGAGCAAAGAAATGATTAAAATAAACTTGTTCTTGATCATGTAGTATGGATACAATAGAAAAGTACAAGAAAAAGAAAAAAATATGTATGAACTGCTCAATGTTATTCCTGTTAGTAACAGGTACCACGGTATGGTGAATTGACATGAAATACAAAACCCGCTTGATCATTATGAAATCAAAAGCTCACTTACTTGACTTACCAATAGTTTGATAGTCCTGGGAGAGAGGGTATAGCCCGACATTGGCAATCAATAAGTTCAGTAATTAATAATAATCAATAAAATCAATAAAAATCAGCTAAAACATGAGTAATAGAAAAATTTTGTTGTGTTTAAAGTGCACCAAACCCCAAAATATTTTTTTTTGCTAAGATATACCTTAGCACCAGTTTGAAACGCATTGTACCTTTCTTTTCTTCTTTTTACCAAATTCTGGCTATTTATAGCATTCAAATGTTATGAAAAACTGTGCATCATTTGTTCCACGACCGAGTCAGAAGGAGAGTGGGTCTATTCCTGGTTTGACGTCACAAAATGATTTGCATCTCATCAAGGCTTTGTAAACATGCATGCAAATCGGTTTGTGACGTCAAATCGGGAATAGACCCACGCCCGTTCTGACTCGGTCGTGGAACAAATGATGCACAGTTTATCGTAATTTTTGAATGCTATAAATAGTCAGTTAGTTATGTTATTAGAGTTATTTAATGCTATATTTTATATTTGGCAGGCATTTAGAGGCTGAAGGTCTAGAGAAAACATTTAAATTCAAGCAAAGGGACATTGCAGATAGCGTTGATGTGTCAAGTGCCAGAAAGGTCATCATTTCATGTGTTATGACATGGAAATGGGAGAGGGGTGGGGGAGGAGGCAAAGAATAAAGTGTCAAAGTGGTTCTAATCAATAGATTTATTGGTAGTGTAATGGTTTATGCTTTGCTTGACTTCATTGTGAAATTTTTAGTCATGATGTCAAATTAATATTGCTAACAATAATAATTAATATCTTATATGTTAACCTCCACTTAGTTATTATTATAGTTATAGTTTTAATAAAGAAAATTAATTTTAATTTTCTTACTTTCAGTATTTTGAGCTGAAGCTTGATACATTTGGACCTTATCGTATAAATTACACACGTAATGGAAGGTAAGTCAACTTCACATTTAGCCATTGTTGGAAAAATGTAACATGAAACTAAAATGCTGAGATTCAATTCTTTTGACAGCTCTTAAATTCTCAGATATATAAAATTTAAGTTTGTCCTTTCTAGCAGCACGCCATTTCACCCAATCAATACTACAAACCCTGGAGAACCCTGTAGTGAGGGCAGTTTGGCAGCTTTGTGTTTAGTCTAGTGATAATTTGAATTAGACTCTGGGTGAGTGGTCCAGTTTCAACCATCATCCAGGATCATTGCAGTGTATTCTTGTGTAGTATTGTCTTCTGACCAGTCAGGAAAAGGAAATGGTGCTGGATAGGTCATACATGTACTCTGAGAAAGCTTTTGCCAATGTGACCAGGTATGCCCTTCGATCCAGGGTGCATTCCACATAAATCCCACACTGAGGATACGCCAAGGGTTTTGAAATTCCACGCCAAGCATCTGGCAATGCGCCAGGCTGCGTCTCTCCCGCAGAAGAAATCAGTAAGAGAGACTTGGGAACGACTTTGACACCACAAAAATATAGAATTTGTTGAAGCAATATCAGGGTTGTGCCTAAAGGTTACCCCTTCGTCACCTGCTGCTGTACGCCAGAATCCCCGATCGCATGCCAGTACGCCGCAAAATTTTGAAACCCACGCTGAAGATCTTTGGCGTAACCTACTCTGAATGCACCCTGGCCTTTGATGGGCAACTCGGGGAAAAAGGAAACGGGGAAGGCCTACAACAAAGTAGAGAAGATCAACTGAGGCTGAACTACAACAAACTGGACTGAGCTGGAATGAACTTGAAAAAATTACCAAGGAGAGAGAAGATGGAGATCTCTGGTGGATGACCTATGTTCCAATGGGAATTCAAGGGTTTAATAATGATGTTTGTCTTTGGGTTTTAGCTGTGAAACCTTCTTTTTATATATCATGATTCAAGAAACCTGTGATGGACTGCAGCACTCAGCAGGGGGGGGGGGGGGACTAAATCATATTCCTAGCTACTTTATGCTTCAGAATATAGAGTCAAGTATTTCATAAATGGTTGCCAATTTTAAATTATTTTGTGTACATTTAAAATATTTATATTTATAACCTAGTTTGGAAATGAAAGTTCTTTTGATTTACCAACTCAAAACCGAGGTTAGAAAGGCTAATTTAAATGAGTACAAAAGAATTTAAAATTGGCGATCATTTCTGAAATGTGTCTATCGGGTTTGCTCTTGACTAGTGGTGTGGTTCACTTCCCGTTTAATTAAGTTTAAATGCAGTTCTGACTTCAATAGAACCCATGGATATTAGTTATTCTTGTCACCAGTGGGCCACAAAAATCTGGCAGTATTAACTTGGTGGCCATATTAACGAGGTTCTTTATGCCAATGTGGTTGTAATAATGAAGTAGCTGTAATAATTAGTGGGGGTCACCATACTGTAAAATGGAGTTACTATAGTTGGATGCTTCCAGTATCCTGGAAAAACCATTCACTAGTAACTGTATGTAGTTTCTAGTTTTGGCATGCCAGGGATTAAACTTAACTTTTTAGTCCACTGGCAAAGTCTTGATATTGACAGTTTTTCCTACTAGCAAATTGGCGAGCCAACTAGCAATTTTCTTAATAATTTTCTTAATAATTTTCTTAATAATTCTTTTGCAATTTTCTTAATATGTAAAAAATAAAATTCTTATTGATACTTTTGAACTAATGAACTGAAAAGCCAAATAAAAATTTGGAAAGTTTGTTCCTTACTTTTTTGTTAATTTCTTGACATAGAGCTCAATTTTTTGGAGACAGGGATGATTCTTACTCACAAATGTTCGCTAGCAGATAATTTTTTCACTCGCAAATCACAAAAAACACTCACGTTTTGTGAGTTTGCGAGCGTTAATTTTGAGCCCTGCATGCATACAAGTATAGTTTAATGTCAATAATGCAAACCTTTTGGGTAGACCAAGAAAGGTGCAAGTTAGCATGGTTTGAGTTATTGAGGGCTCAAGTTATCAATGCTACTAGCAAAACATACATCACGAGTCATGGATAACAAAGCTTAGAACAAATTATCTTTGGACAGATTTCTTCTTATTGGTGGGAAAAAAGGTCATCTGGCCACAATGGATTGGCAAAACAAGAAGCTGGGATGTGAATTTCACGTACAGGAAACAGTCAGAGATGTCAGGTACTGTTAGTACCTAACTTAGCTTGCAACTTTGTACATACTTTACTATTCATAGTAATAACCTCAGTCAAGAGGTACGTTATTGATTAACGAGTTAAAGTTTGGAGGTCATAATTTACATTGTTATAAATTATTTTTTCCTTGCAGATGGTTACATATTGAAACCATGTTTGCAGTTGCCCAAAAGAAGTGTGTATACATTTATGACAATACCGGAATTGAACTTCACTGCCTTAAAAACCACAGACAAGTCAACAGATTAGAGTTTTTACCTTACCATTTCCTTCTTGCTTCTGTGGTAAGTAGCTGTTGTTAATTTAAAGACCAATGACGGACCAGTATGCATTCTGTGTGTGAACTGCAGTCGCCATCTTTTATGTGAGTCGAAAACGATGACAAAATAATGCGCACAATGGATAGTGGTCTGTTATGGGTCTTTAAGGCACAGTTATGTATTACATTATAGTATACAGTCCGCTCTTGGCATAGTTCCAGAAAATGTCCATGCTCCCCTCACAGAAGGGATTGGAAATTCCTGAGGTAGGCAGGGCTCGAGAGTAACAGTAGACAACTAGCCATAGGCTAGCGAAATTTCATTTTTGCCTAGTAGGTTTTGTGCTTTCACTAGCCATTTGGGCTAGTAAAAATTATGAAGCACTGGAGTACCAAAGTACAAAACCAAGGAACGATGCTTCCCGAAAACTGAACGATTAACCATGTGTGAAATCATGTGGAACTTCACGGATACTATTTCATTTAGTGTAAATGAGGTGGAGGATTTTAGATATTATTGTAACAAGAAATGTCTTAGCTCAACCACTCCCATAAAACACAAATCAGTGAAACTGTAAGACAAGTATGCAATTTTAGTTTTGGCTGTAAAATCAGACCTGTTACTAGCCACTTGGCTAATGAGCTAAAAAGTAAGTCTCCAGCCCTGGGTAGGGGGGTTTTTTAAGACCAAAAACGTAAAGAAATGTGTGAAGGTTGATTCCAGAGGGGTGGGGGCTCGTGAAAGAAAATCCCTTCCGTGGGGGAGGTATGGATATTTTAAGGAAATACACAATCAGGCCTGCAGCTAAATGGGCATCTGGGTGTTATATGGACACTTTGTACAGAAAATCACAAGGAATTACAGCCTGTATTCAGAGTTACTTTTTAGCATTTGGAAGTATTAAAAAAAATTGCACTCAGCTTGTGGAAATGATAAAAAAGTTTAAGTAATGATAAATGTGAGCTTCAATTTGGGTTCTCGAGTTTTTTAATAGTTCGATCTTCATCAAGACTTTAATTTTCTTTATAGGGGGATTATGGCATTCTGAAGTACCAAGACATATCAACAGGCAAACCAGTTGCTGAATTATTTTCAAAGCTTGGGAAGTGTGATTGTATGCTTCATAATCCTTACAATGCAGTTATTCACCTGGGACACTATAATGGTAAAGCTACTATTATTGTTAAACTAGAAACAGGGCTGAAATAATTTTTCCCAGTAGACAGGATGTTGGCTAATAACAGTCACCAGCACTTGCATTTTGATGGGTCAGTATTTCCACTCTTAATCATTTCCTGCTACAGTAATGGTACCAAGCAAATTCCCAATCATTGACCAACATGTTGTGGTCATTTTCTTGACAGAACTGGTTACCATAGCAACAGTATAACCTATTTAAGTTACCCTGTTTTTGTATCAACCAGATGGTCACTGTAAAAAAGTTCATCAATGTAAACTTTAATTTGTGAAGATGACGGACTGTACTGTCCATCATAATGATGAGATATTTTTACAAGACAGTGTTCGTTTGTTATCAAGATCATTCTTAACAGAACAAGTAAATTCTGGGAGTGTCAAAGACCAGGATATTTAAGAACTACTACATAATATTATATTTATTTATTTGTATTGTGGTTTTAAGGCACAGTTACACTGTGGGCGCCTAACACAAAAGATCCACTTGTCAAGATGTTATGCCACAGAGGACCTGTGAGGGCAATTGCCATTGACAATAAAGGATAGTAAGTGAGATTGCTTTCCAATTAGTAAATTTTCCCAATTAAAAATTTAGCCCAAGCAGACTTTTCAAGATTGGGTATTACTGACTGTTGGTAAGGTATTGAGTTTTGGTTTGGGCCTTGTGTAATATGTTGTTAATTGTCTTTTGAATCATTGGTTTTGTCATGGATGATTGCAAGGTTTACTAATGCTTCCGCCTTCCCTTGTACATGTTTAAATCCCAGCTACATGGCAACATCAGGCCTTGATGGACAAATGAAGATCTGGGATGTAAGAACGTACAAGCAACTTCAAGCTTATTATACTCCAACACCAGCAAGCTGTCTTGCCATCAGCCAGAGAGGACTACTCGCTGTTGGCCATGGACCAAACATACAGGTCTGATACAGTCTGTGCCATTTGTGTAGTGATTACATCTGGCCCTGGTTGTTCAAAAGTTGATAACGTTATCCACCAGATAAATCGCTATCCAGTGGATAAGTTTTGGCAAAACAAACTGCACTATCCACTGGATAGTGATTTATCCAGTGGATAGCATTATCCACTCTGAACAAACAGGGCCAGATATATAGTAGACAGCATAGCACGTTTTGCCAACCCTTGACCGCTGGATCTAGTGATTAAGATGGTGGATAGCATTGTCCAACAAATTGCTGCGGCCAAGTTGCAGCGATTTGGCACCTCATGTGTATGGTGCATTTTTGGCAAAAACCTTTGTTGCAGAGATATAATTTTGTTGCTGCAACCTGTCACTCAAAATCAAATCAGTCTGAATTTGTGCAATAGGTCGCAGCGACAAAACAAGTGAAAAACAGCATTGTTGCAGCATGACAAGCATTGCATCCAGAGATGTTGTAGATTAAATACTCCAAGTTGCTTCGTGCTGTGAAATCCAGGATGAGCTCTGGCCAGATGGACCACAAGACTTGTGCACAGATGTAATTGCCTTTATAAGTTTATTTATTTTGCAAACATCTTTATTGCAGATATGGCGAGATGCTTTCACTCAAAAACAGAAGTCGCCATACATGTCTCATCTGTTTCCATCTTGCACTGTACATGGAATGCAGTTCTGTCCATTTGAAGACGTATTGGGTGTGGGGCATTCACAAGGATTTGGCAGTCTACTTATACCTGGTAAAGTTGCTTCTAGGTTTTCATTAATTTTGTAAGACCTGATTGTGGTACCCAGTCTAGCTCCGGACCTCAAATTAGAAAAAAGCCTTGGCTTCAAATGCCTGACCAAGTTGTTAAGTATCTTCCCTGTCCAGTGTTAGAAAGTATCCATTTTATTTTTACCCTCTTGACGACAGATAAGTCAAAATCCCCCCCCCCCCCCCCCAAGAATAAAATTGGATCAAAGTGTTGACATAATGCACCTGCCCCTCCTAAGAAATAACATGATTTTGTAAAGCCCATAATAATAATAATAGATTTAGCCAAGCCTAAATGCGGAGCTCCATATTTTTTGCTGGTTCATAACAATTTGTGAAATTGCATTCATTAAAAGTACTAGCGTGTGCAACTGTACTCAAGAAAAATTCTACAACCGAAATAAATAAGAATAATTTAAAATGTCAACTCCAATTGGAGAAATTCCCACCGAGAATGACCATGAAAATTGCAAAATCCTGTCAGAAGTTGTGGAAAACTTTGGACCTGAGCCAGTAATCAACTGAAAACCAATACCGGGTCAGTGGTCAACTTAAAAAACACGTGACCTCAATGGACGCTGACAAAATTGATATTTTTTTTTTTGGGGGGGGGGGGGGGGGGTGGGGGGAGGGGGAATTGAATTGCTTGGTGAAGATAAATAAATTACGAGTGAAAATAACTTTTTACAGGTGCTGGGGAACCTAACTTTGATGCACTGGAAGCTAATCCTTACCAGACAAAGAAGCAAAGACAAGAGTTTGAAGTGAAGGCCTTGTTAGAAAAGGTTATTATTATAAAGTCATCGTTAGTAGTATGTTAATGTTATTATTTTTTGTTGCAGTTGTTTCAGTTTGATCTCATTAGGAAAGGAATTCTGAAAACAAAAACTAAATGATTGATTGATTAATTGCTGGATTGCTGGCAGACAATGTTATTGGTGGTTCATTTTTTTCTGACAATTTTGTAGATTCAACCTGAGCTAATAACATTAAATCCAATGGATATTGTACATGTCAATCATCCATCAAAGAAAGGCACTAAAAAGGAGGGTCAGAATGATGATGAGGTAAGCCCATACTTTACCAGTTAGCCCAAAGTATAGTGTATAAAAAACCCATCTGTAAAGGTTGGCGGAATGTGCTATTATGGGCAACTCTTGGAGTACATAACAATTGGTTCATGCTTTAGTGTGTACCATCAAATTTTATAAAATAACTGAGATACTATGCGCACTCTTGTTGGTTGATAGGTGTGTTTAGATGAGAGTACGTAAACATGGTTGTTATGTTTTAGTGCCGTGCCTATTTTTAAGAAACATTTTATAAAAGCAATAGAGGACTTTTTCCGTGTTTACATAGCATCATGTAAACACTTGGGGGTTTGGGAGAATTCTGAAAGTTATGCAAATCCTCCACTGCATCTTGGGTTTGCATAACTGTCTTGAATCCTCCCAAACCCCTCATGTTTAGATGAGGCTGTGTAAACAAGGAAAAAGTTTGTACAATATTTTTTGGGTGTTTTTAATAAAACAGTTATTCCACTCGTACTTGTTGGATATGAGATGGTTATAGCCAACAAGGTACATACTATCTACCATCTCATATCCTAAATCTAATCCAACACGTGCTCATGAAATAATTGTCAAATAACTACTCTGTATACATGGGGTTTTAAAAGCTGATTGTGGGTTGTGGCTTGATACATTTATTTGGGGGAGGGGCAAGGGAATTCTCTTGTTGCTCAATGTAGTAAGAACAACCTTGACAAACATTTTTGATATTTCTTCTTCTGTTCCCAACAGTTAAATTCCAAGGAAAAATTTGAGCCAAAATACAAAAAGAAAGGCCGTAGTTCTTCAAAGAGACAACACCTAAGAAAGAAAGGCAACGAGGAACAAGAGAAAAAGGTGAAAGCAGTACACACAGAGCATCTTGTAGCAGAGACCTGTCATCCAGCGTGTCTGTGCCTTTAAAGTTAGCATATTAGCATAATTTGTTATAATTTTGTTACGAGTTACATATCAAATGCCTCTTTTGTTTTTTTAGGAAACAATAAGACAAGCAATGCAAGACAAGAGAAAAGAAACAAGAACTAATAAAATCAATGAAAGAAGACCTCTAGGAGAAGCATCAGCTTTGGATAGATTTCAGTCTAAAGCAAAGTAAAGCCTGAATCAATGGACAGCTGGAATTGAATTGCAGACAACTTTGGAATTTTTATGTAAATTATTTTATCCTTGTCCAATTCCTAATAAATGATATTGAAAACTGTCATTTTTTCAATTGTCCAAACTCATTTATTCAAGTTTAAACAAAAAATCATGGAGGACGTTTGGATACAGTGCCCATAGATTTTTAAGTTTTGAATGAGAAGATGCAAGGTACAAAGAAGTTGAATTTTCCAACTTGCCCTTTGGGCAAGCTCTAGCCAGGAACTTCTAGCCCTGAGGTCATTTCCACTAGCCCGAAAAAATTCTCAGAAGTGCGATGAATTAATTAATTAATTTGTGAAAACTGTCGCTTGCCCATCAAGGATAAAATCCACTAGTGTGATGGCAAAATCCACCAGCCCTGGGCTATCGGACACTAACTTCCATGTACGCTGAGATGTATCAAACATGTGTTCCATCTCTCTTGGTGTTTGGACATCTGATGAAATTAAGTCTCGTCTTGGATATATTATTTCCCAAGGAAGGCTCTGGGAACAAGATTGTTAGCGGAGCTCCTGCTTCGGTGCACGCGGATGGAGCATCCATACCTATAGAGATTGGCAAACCCAACGAGCCAGGAAAATTTGGTTGCCATGAGGTTGTTGTAGCAGATATACACTGTACTTTCAAAACAACTGTATAGTCGTCTTTTCAGAAAGTCTGAAGTTTTATAATCGATTGGCAGCTGTTAAAACAAGGTATCTGCTGACCAGTATCACATGACCATATTGCAGGTTCAGGTTAGGACTCATCGAGATTGTTTTTTTTTTTTCAAGTTGACCTCTGACCAGGTAATGGTTTTCCATTGTATTGTGGCCTCTGGTCCGATTTTTTTTCATCAAACATCAAACTTATTCAGTGGTACCAAACTGCTACACCAAACAAATAACAAAAGCAGTCTTGTTGTTCAGTGGTTTTCGTTTCGTTTCCTCAGAAACGAAACAGTATTGCGTTGGCTTCAGGGGTGAACTATTTACATAGCAGTTACACTATCCAATCAGAGTAAAGTTCGTACTTGGTAATGTAAACACGTTCTTGGGAGACAAACAAACCGGTAAACATGTCATTCAGATATCGTTAAAATTATTGTCACAAATTCAAAATGGCGTTAGGATATGTCAGAAATTGAAAGTTCTTGCGACTGCAGTGATTCTATGATAGATTGTAACGAATGCAAAGCTATTCCTTTGCATGCTAAGTTGTAATGTAAATATTGTGGCAAATTTCTCGCAAAATTTTCACCCTTGGGGATTCACTATTTACATAGCAGTTACTCTATCCAATCAGAGTAAAGTTCGTATTTGGCTACAATGTAGCCTGCGTAACTGCCGGGAATGGTTTGCTTGAGCAGTGGAGCATGCACCCCGAAGGGAACAACAAAGCCCGAGAAGAATGGAGACGATTCCTCGCAGCTCTGCCATCGAAATGAATCATTCGTGCTCAAGATCCCGCCAGCTACACAGGATAAACACAATGTTACCCTCACATCACTAACCCAAGAGGTTATTCCGCTTTGACTGATTATGTGTTTGGTTCAACTCATGTGAAGATCGGCGTTTGACCCAAAGTTGGTCTTCAGGCATTATTCACAGCTGGCCAGGCGTGTGGGTTAGATGCAGAACTTCACGAACATAATTGGTTGAATTGTTTTTGGCTCATGTGAAGTAAGGCGTTTGACCCAGGGCCTAAGAGATGACCAGGACAAGTCAAGCGAGGGAAGTAATGAGCACGACATAATGCTATCATACTGTTCTTTATTACAATTAACAGAACATTGCACTTTAGTTCTTCTTCTTGGCAACACCAACAGTTCTTCCCTTGCGACCAGTTGTCTTGGTGTGCTGACCACGTACACGCAGACTGTAAGAAAAACAGATATGTATTTACTGGTTTCCTTTGCTATATCTCAGCTAGTTGAATCAAGTCATGCACAACACTAACAATCAGAGCAAAAAATTGCCACACTCAGGGTTGTCAATAAGCACCGGTGATATCGCCGGCTACTTAAACGTTTTCGCCGGAGATCGGGAAAAAAAGCTGTCATTGTAACAAAAATGCTTAAAAAAGGGCCCCCAGTGCTGTCTACTTTCAAAATATCTCTGCATACTTCAAATCTTATTGACAACCCGACACACTGTAACATAAAAGGAAACCTTTATAATTATCCTATCAACATGCATGTGTTAACATGAAGGAGGAACAATTCTTTCCAGTAGGTTGATCACCATAGTTTGGCCATGGGTAAGTGAGTAAACAGATTACTACAATAAACTGAACCAAATAAGCTCACCCCCAGTAGTGACGAAGACCACGATGAGCACGAATCTTCTTCAACCTCTCAAGGTCCTCACGTAGCTTACTTTCAAGATTGTTGGCAAGAATCTAAAACCAAAGCAGCTCAAAGTTGAAAGCCACTCACTCAAATTTGTGCATAGCAAGTAATTGAGGCATAAACAGTAATACCTGAGAGTACTTGCCATCCTTGATATCTTTCTGTCTGTTGAGAAACCAATCAGGGATCTTGTACTGACGAGGGTTTTGCATAATGGTTATTACTCGCTCCACCTGCCCATAAAAGAGAAAGCAAACTTGTTGTTCAATACGAGGTTTACAGACCATGATTAGAACATAACTGGTGTTAACCCCCTTTCATTGGTTGAGAGAAAAAAATTCAAATTCATTACAGGCTATTGTCTTGAATAAGTTTGACAATGTTCTCTCTAGAAACACAACAAAAAACAATGTGACAGAATGTTCTTGGCAATAGCAAACTCAGTGAGAAATCGGCTACAACTAAAGAAATAGACAAAGAGGAAAATTGAGTCCAAGGTAGTAAACTGAATCCTGTTAGGTTTTACGATCAAGCTCCAGAGGAAACTGAATTTTATGGTTCATATATGTCACATCACCTCATCATCAGTGAGTTCACCGGCACGTTTGTTCATATCAACATCAGCCTTCTTGCATACAATGTTGGCATACCTTCGCCCCACACCCTACAAACAACAAAACCTTGAGTTTTGATTGCCCATGGTTCACTTTTCTTACCTGAAGTACAACAAATTCAATGTGGATGTGATATAACGTTAAAGAAACTAAAAAAATTACATGTCACAAATACATGTTTGACTCAATTGTGATCCAAATCAGAAAAGGTAATGTAGAAAGTTCTACTTTTTCACATACATTGCTCCTTACAAAAATGAATCAATCTTGTGCATTACTAGTGTTGTAGCGATTTTGAGACAAACCTTCTCAGAGTAATAAAATTGATTTTCTCATACTTTGCATATTTGCAAAAAAAAAACAGATAACCATAAAAGAAAGTTTGCAAACACGTTTATCTTTGGGTACGATTACTTTCAATAAACTGAATCGTGCTTTATACATCTCAATAAACCAACCATAAATAATTGCTGACTTTTTATCCTAACGCACAACATCAATTACCACACAATTTATCACACCTATTTTACAAATGGTCTGTCAACTAACCTTGATGGACGTCAGTGCAAACATAATCTTTTGTTTTCCATCAATGTTTGTGTTCAGTACACGCAAAATATGTTGAAACTTCTCAGGAATTACAAGGGCCTACGGGAAACAGGAAATCGTGTGAAAACTGGCACAACAGAACATCGTATTGATAAAATGTGGACAGAACAAAGGAAACTCAAGTTCTAATAGATAATGTTTCCATAAATAAATTGTATTAATAATGACAACACCATTCACTGAAAGATTCCATAGATTCGCTCACCACACAAGCACTGCAGCTTTACAGGAGTGCAAAAATGACGTTTTTACAGGCGAAGAATTTGCAATAATTGAGCTATCTCGTTTGTAAACAGTTAGCAGAACTTCTAAAATCTAGGAATTTTGAGGTTAATATAATTTAACTTCTATGGGAAAAAGTTGCAAAACACTGAAAAGCAGTTCTTGCCAAAGTTCCACATGCATTTATTTTTTGGCATCGTACTTCGTGCGCGGAATAAATTTACAAAATAAATATGCAGAGTAGTTTTTGAATGTTTAAAGATTAGAACGCGATAACTAAAAGGTCTCAAAACGACCTGCAAGATAAGATGAAGAAGGATTTCTTCGTTACTTCTTCCTTACAAAGCGAGAACCTACCATGATGGCAGCCGAAAGAGAACGTACCGATCTGCATGGTGGGATTTGTATTCAGTCTGAGCCCGCGAAACACGCGGAAAGGGGCGTTTCTTAACCAGTTTACAAGGCACTCACTCAACCCTTTATTGAGGGCTGGGCCAGGGTCCCCTATAATTTTTACCTGAAGCGTGATTGGAACTATTTATTTTCCCGTGAAACTTTATTTAAGCGTTTATTTTCCGTGACTCGACTTGTAAACAAACTGAAGGAGGTTGTCTTCCCGTTCGCAAGATCACGTGATGTGACGTCACGCCTGAAATGGGTCGAGCGGACCCTATGGTTTTATTGTCTTTGTTATTCGTGTGTACTCCGGCTGCCGGAGGCTTTTTATGCGTGGTTTCCGTTTCGGTAATACGAATGCGGACACGCGAAATGAGTATGGTGTATTCTCAGAGGAGGACTGCGTATTGAAAAAATCTCATTTCCCAGCCTATATTTCGGCCAAATATATACCAACTCCCATTTTTAAGGTTGTGACTTCCAGTCCAAGTAATCCAATTCCATATTCCAAGCTTCCAGTCCAAGTAATCCAAACATTTTCCCAGTTCCATGAAAATAAAGGGAAAGTACTTTTTAACTGCCAAAAATTCATGTTAGCTTCAAGTTGATACTTTGGTTTAAATTATTCCCAAGGGAAGCTGCTTAAACTCCTCAGAAAACGTGAAGAAAAGCTGGGGTTTATAGGATAGAAGGAGTGTATGAGGAGAAAGAACACCTATATTAACACCTATATTAACCTTTTATGAAAGAAAAGAGGGATTAGCAGTGAAAGATGTGCATTGATCACAGGCAGCCCAAGCTCACTTTGTGATCAGGATCATATTGCATAATAGCTGTCATGGCAAAATATAAACGTTTGTATGGGAATATTTTACAACACCTTTTAGCAAACCGAAATACTGCCAAATCTTAAATAAAATTGCCTTACCTTACTTCCACTGTGTTTTTCTTCTTGTCTGAACGCTTATTTTGCCGATTCTTGGCCATTTAGGCGAGTTATCGCTTTCTGGGTTCCCCACTACTTGATCACAATGTGAGCTTGGGCTGTCTGTGCATTGATCAAAGATTTTCTCCTCTTATATACTCTCTCTCTCTCTTCCCATCCAAACTTGAAATATAAATGTAGTAAAGAAACTTTCACAAGCACACATTTTTCACAAATAAATTACTTTTTTAATCGGGACTGTACATTTTTTATAATTATGCTTATTAGAAAATGTTAAATAACTTTCTTTTTAATTTGGTATAATTTCTCTCCTTTACTTGCAATTTTCTTTCCTACACAGCACTAAAGTAGTTGAACACTGAACAGCCATGAACTATTCAACCAAGACATCTTGGAAAAGTGTTCTCTTCTGGGTCACTTAGCAGAAAGTCCTAAATCTAAGAGTTTACAATAGATAATTCTGGCCTATTTAAGCAATTTAATTCATCCTTCACCTAGCCTGCAAGAAGGTTCGGGCTAGACAGGGGTGGGTCAGGGGGGTTGGGCATCCCAAGCCCAACCGTCCTCGACCGATCTTGATCTTGATCTTGTTCACAGGCTGTCCCTCACCATGCAACAAGGGGCGTTTGAGGAGGGAGGGAGGGGGGTTGATGAAACCCATTCTCCCATCTTTAGGGTGTTCACTCTATTAATACACCTGAGGGTTAACATTAACCACTTTTGAGACACCTGATGATCATTTTATTTGACATCTTGCATGACAAAGTAAATAATACATAAAGGATAAATGGCAATCCGAGTATTTGCTTTCTGTCAATGATTTTAACAGCAGGTGACAAACTTGGTTGAAAAAAAGGTTGCCATTGTTCATCGTGGTATAGAGGATAATAATAAAGGTGTTATGGTTTGTCTCATGATGTAGCCACTTGTGATGTGGGCCGCAACGTTTCAACTGCATACTGCTAGCCTTCGTCAAGCGATAAGGCCAACTGGCTGCGCATAGCTTTTTAAAGCATGGTGCATTTGAATACTTGGAGATCTAAGACCAGCTGGTTGTTCCCCTGGCAGTTCAATGTTGTACAGTTTCCCTGTTCGTGTTCTTGGATTGTGGGCATCCAAGCTTTAGGAATCTCAAATCCACTATCCTTGTTGATGTTGTTAGGATAAGCTATACCACCACCAGACAAACAATAGCTTAAAATAGTTACATACCAAAATGGGACTATTTTCCAACCAAGTTTGTCATTTGTTGACCAAATTAAAGACACAATGCAAATACTTGATTGCCATTTTCCCTTTATGCACTAAAACTATCATCTGGTTCTGGGTTTTGTAATGTAAATAATCATGAAACAAAATGCCCTCATTACAGCAAAACCCCAGTAGAAAGAAAAGAATGCCTACAATGTTTCTAGTTTCAGCTAGCCTGAGATGGCCACCGACAATATTATTATCAAAGGTAAATTAAAGCTGATTTCCAGTCTGTATGGTGCAAACTCAGCATTTGTTTTCTAAACTGCCACCACCCCCACCCCCACCCCCCCTGGCTAATTTGCCTATGGATGCTTTTCCCACTCAAGATGTCAGCTTTCCAATGCATGGTTCCAATGAGCTAATTTGAGGCAGCCTTTAAAGATAACCACCTTTGACCTACATTTCCAAGAGACATCATAATTTTATATCATTATAGAGAGTATGAACTTGACATCAACCCCGCCATATTGGTGCACCTTTCCAAAGGAATTTTAATTAACTTCTTTTGCTTGGTACAACTTGAAACTCACAGGACTAGGCTTATTGAAACTTTCAAACTGAGAGGACAATAATGTCAATAATGTACAAGTACAAATTTAGAATTGAATAGTTTATGTTCAGTTATTATTTACGCTTTTTTAACCCAGATCTATAACAGCTAGTAAATAAAGTTATTTTCTAAACTGGTCCACCTACAACATTCATCCTTAATAACAGTGGGAGGCTCTGATTATTGATGCCACTTCCTTATGTCAATTAAGAATACCAAATGGTGCTAATGGCCCATTATGTAATGCCCAAACAAGCACATCCTTCTTTTGCTTGATATCTTGAACTTGAAAACTCAGACCTTTTGCAAAAATACACTCTAACATCCAAATGCATCACTCAAAGGCAGTTTTACAACACCAACTCCACCGCCAAGTCTGCGATAGTTCATTCCTCCATAGAGTTTCCATTGATTAGATACTGGGTCAAACACTTCAATTGTCTTAAGATACGTGGTGCCATCAAAACCACCAACAGCAAGAAGCTGTCCATTTACCACTGCCAGCCCTACTCCACTGCGACGAGAGTTCATTGCGACTACTGGAAACCACTGGTTTGTTTTGGGATCATAGCATTCAGCACTGCTGAGTTCTGTTGCATCATCTCTGCCTCCAACTAAAAAATACAGATTACACACCTTACTCATTTATTAAAAAAACAGTTGATTGAAAAGTTATGATACAAATGATCAGATTTGTATGCACTCTGATGAATCCAGGGCATGACAAAAAGGCTATCTGATAGCTCGGCACTAGTGAAAGAATCAGCCGGGCTAGCATCTTCTTATCGCAGGTTCCCAACAGGCAAGCATGAAGTGGACTTGAGTGTTGGTTGTGTTTTTTTTCCTGATGGCTAACGTCAACACATTTGTGTTTAGCAGACAGTTCATCAGAGAAAGTTACAATTTAATTAAAGACTTTTCTTCAGATCAATGATATTTTTCAGGCTAGTTCCTGAGAGATTTGTGGGAGGCAAGGAGGCCTAATGGTTAGTGTGCTTGATTCAACTGTCCGGGTTTTAGCCTCGCTAGGGCACTGCGTTGTGTTCTTGGACAAGACACTTAACTCTCGAAGTGCATCTCTTTACCCAGGTGTATAAATGGCTGCCAGCAAAATAATGCTGGGGGTAGCCCTGTGATGGACTAGCATTTGTTTGCAATGCGCATTGCTTCATTCACATGGAATTTGCACAATTAATTAAATTAATTCATTAAGTTTTCAAGGAAAATGAGTTTTACAAAACTACACTTTTGACTGTTGACCATGTAAACTTAAGATGTGCGTTGAGACACCTTGTAAAATATGCAAAATTGAGTTGTTGAAGAATATTTGAATATTCAAGAATCTTACCAACATAAAGTTTATCCTGGAACAAAGCTGCACCAAGATGCTTTCTCCGTGTTCCCATAGGAGCCACTGGGCTCCACCGATTTGTTTTGGGATCATATTTCTCTACAGTGTTTAACGGTGATGTACCATCTGAGCCACCGATGGCATACAGATATCCATCAAGCACAGCAACACCCACGCCCAGACGGCGAGAACTCATTGATGCTACTCTGAACCATCTGTTTTCTTGAGGGTCATATTTTTCAACAATGTAGAGACATGACACACCGTCTTGCCCTCCAACAGCATACATGTACCTAGAGGAGTTGTTTTGAACATTTTTATATACAATTAGCTGATAAAGGTACACTGTATACAGTAAATCCGATATTAATAACTACTACATGTACATTTTGAAAGTCAGTCTATATTGATTCAAAAGGCAAATTAAAGAAGCCCATCTGAGAAGCATTCCCATACTTTCACGTCTCACATGTAGCTGCAAAAGCTGGTTTTAGGGATGGATATATGCAATGCAAAAGATTAAAGAAACAAGTAGAAAATAAACATGCAAAACAAGTTAATTGTAGCACATTATAGTATGGTAAAATAATGAATAAAAATATTATTATATTATGAGGTTTTCAAAATTCTTGGTGGCTCCAAGATTAAACACACCAAACAGAACAACAAACAGCTCAGTCTAAGCCATGAGAGAAGGGAGGGAGGGGGGGGGGGGGTAATAGATGGGGGTTTGAAGTTTGAAATAGTTCATATAGAACTGTTTTCAGTCCAGTTTGATTGGCTAAGCTTGATTAAACATTGCAAAAACACTTTTAATGTCTTGTCAGCCCCCTGCACAGCACCTGTTACAAAATTTTATATTCTGGCAACCAAAATTATTGCCATGGATCACTGACCAAAATGGTTGCAGTGCATTGTTGCTGTGGGAGTCTGTTGCATCTCATTCTCATCCCCAAACCCATTTGGAATGTATATAATTTTGTTTTATCAACTAGGTTGATAATGTGAATTGGCCACCATAAAGAGATTCAAGAGCTGAGGTTTCGAGTGTTAGCCCTTCGTCGGAGCGAATCCATTTGTAATGCTCCAAGGATCGACAACTCTGACCACCTAAAACCCTGGAAGTCCACAATTCATGGGCTTGTTGTCACATCTGATCGGCTGACAATTAGTACTCTTCACATGCTCAAAATTTGGCACTGACCAAAGGCCTTGATCCTTGGCACAGAACAAAAGGATTGTGGGTTCTACAGAAAAGAATGTCAAGTGTGTAGATCACAACAGAGTGATCCCAACCTATACTCCTTGATACCAAGCACACCAACCTAAACTATCACACAAGGTCACCATCATCTGAACTTACCCATCAAGTACAGCGACACCAACACTGGTCCGGCAAGTGCAAGTAGGTGAAACTTCACTGCTCCATTGATTTGTCTTCGGGTCATACCTTTCAACACTGTTTAGATAGCTACTACCATCGTGACCACCAACAGCATACAGCAAATTGTCCAAAACTGCAACACCCACACCACAGCGTCGCTTACTCATGGTCGCAACCATTTTCCAATCATTTGTCTGTGGCTCATAACGTTCGACACTACTGATGGCATCCCCACTACACCACCCACCCACGGCAAACAACACTTCTGTGCATTTGGTTGGTTTCCGTGGTCGGGTTCGTGGACCCTGCATAAGCAACCTTTGCTCTGGAAGTAAAAGATAATTCTTTGCTTCATCGACTAGGTCCCTGCATGATTCATCACTTTTCACCAAAGGATCTGTACCAACAACACCAACTAAGAACTTGGGTCCTAACATCGGTAGCCGGACGTGTTGCAAAATCTGCGCTAGATGACATCGCCTCTCTGAAACGCTATATTTGACCCAGTTTATAACCGCAGTGAAAACCTGCTCTTCCGAACGAATGTTAAGCTCGTCGCTAGAAAGAATGTCCAGTAATTGGGTCACTGGTAGAAGCAGGAATTCCTCGCTTTCCATTACTTCTTGGAAGTTATGCTGAGTGAAAATGTCAGCGATTCGTAACAAATCGCGGCAAGCATGAGTATCAGCGAATGCTCTAATGCCAAGACAGTTCGATGGGTCGAGTTGACGTTTCAGAAACTCGCAGCATATTTCCTGAATTTCTGAGATCTGAAGAAGACAAGCGGCAGGCAGAAGCGCTTGAACATTACTTTCTTCGACAGTAATTGTCGCTGTGTACGCAAAATCAACCAGCAATTCCATCGCAGTTTCATCGACATCTTGGATTGTAATTTCCATTTGGCGGCTTTCCGTCATTTCCCCGGTAAACATGGCGCGAAAGTACGGACTACACGCCGCCAAAATCACTCGATGGGCAAACAGAGTTTTGCTGCCAGCTTTAATAACAACATCACAAAGTTCTTTGCATTGCCGTAGAGCCTCCAACGAGTCCAGAAGTTGTTTAGGGTGGCGATCGGAGATATGCCTCATTCTCGGTTTGTTGAGATGGCAAGACGACTTTGAAGGACTGCCAACGAAGAAACCAAGATCAAAAGTTGTACTTTTCTCCATGCCACTGATAGTGAATATCTATATAGCCAGACTGTAACGTTTTCAATGTAATTTAGCTCATTTTGTAACTTGTTTGTGGTAAATTTCTTCCTCTTTTCACCACAACAACTTTGTGTTTGACTGTGTAACCAGGCTTCCAGGAAGACAAGAAATGAAAGAACGCAATGGGATTTGGAAGAATGGGAAGGAAACGAAACTCCGGGGAGCCCAGTCATGGGCTCCTGTTACAATTCACAACATCTTAATCGATCTCAAAGCTGCTCTCGTCGCATTTTCTCCCCGAAATCTTTCCATTTCTCATCAGGTCATTAACTTTCTTCACTTATTAACTGGCCTAACCTGCGATCAGGCGTATTAATTTTTTTCACAACGGAAGAAACAAAAAAAAAATGAGAATACATTAGTCAATCCCAACTGTACGGTAAGCCTTTCTGGGTTCAGTTCTGAAAATAATGCCCAGGCCATAAATTACGATTAATCTGTCTATCTCGACTAGACGCATCAATTACCCACTCTGCAGTATGCGCACATTTTTCATAATATCCACCTCTAAGAAAAATACCATTTCTGGCCTTTCTTGATGTTTTGAAAGGATTTTCATTTAACGGCCTAAAGCAAAAAAATTCTGGGTATTGAATCCTTTGTCTTCTTGTACATTGTTCAAAGCATTGGCGTTGAAAAATCTGCCGTTCGCTACGGGATGGTGTGCGGCAGAAAAATCCAGGTCATATTGCAATGCTGGGATGTGAGGCATTTTTACCGTTTTTCTATTTGCGCAACTGGTTCTGGAAATTTCGGTAGGGAAGGAGAAGGGTTGTACTGATAGAAAGGAATTTTCATGGGGCGGTTTCCTAGAAAATAAGGAAATTTGGCAACACCTTGATAGATTGTCCTCTTTTAAGGGATTTCTAGATCTAATAAAAGACGCTTAGTGAAGTCAACAAAGAAATGTTGTGCCATTTACAACGTCAAATCTCCGAAGATTAGTAACGTATTTTTTTGGTCAGAAGTTTACTGAAGCAGCAAACCAGAAGAAAAGGAATTCTGTCAAAATGTTCCGGCTGAACAGCTCACTTTGACTTTTGTTTTCATGTCATTTTTTTTTCTTCTCTTGAATCTGTGCCACGTGTTTGAAAATAATTTGGGCTTCTCCAAGATTTCATGTTCATCAAGCTTTCTGTTTGATTCTCTGGCAGACACATGCAACAAACAAGCTTCAGTCGGTTATCGTGTGAGAATTTTATACAAAGTATAAGGAACACAAGGACATTGAAGAAATCTAGAACAGTCACTTGCCGTCTAGACTACGAGCAGTCCCTTTTTTCTAAGTCCGTCGAGTGCGAAGCGAAAAAATGTCCGCGCGAATTAACCTGGGAGACGCGCCCACGCGGCAAGGCATGTGTGTGGGCGCGTCTCCCAGGTTTCGTGCGGCCATTTTTTCGCTTCGTGCTCGACGGGACTAAGAAAAATAGGACTGCTTGTAGTCTACTTGCCGTCTAGAGTTGTAATGAATTATTAACAAATTGAATTAAACTTAAATCTATTCGAGTCCTGTGCGTCATTGTCGCATTCTTCGCGTTCTTGCAGTACAGGGTTTGATTGAGTCGTGTAATTTAGCTCCACCGACATGCTTTCAGCATTGCTTTTCGTTTCACTATTCAGCCTTGCTATCGCGGAAGGAAAAGTATCCACGCAGTCACCAAGCGTTTCATTAGTGTCATCGTTCCTTTCTAGTTTTGGAGTGATTTGCTTCTTTTTTGCTCGATAAGAAGCGATCTTCCGCTCAAAGCCTAGAAACAGAATCGAGATCAAAATACCAGCAGCAACAAGAACGAAAACGCCGTTGTAGTTATATACGGACAACCTGTCTGGTGTTTTCTCAAAGTCTTCCTTCTTCAAACACTTACGTACCAGCCATTTACTCCACAGGTTTGCTAACACGTTATCGTCGCTGAATTGTAGAATACTGTTCGAGACAGACTGGATCCAAGGGGAGTTTTTTCTAAAGACCAGTCCGTAGCCAGATGTACCAAAGGGTTTTCCCACAATTCTTAGGGAACAGTTGTGCTGAGAAGAGACCATGTGTTCTAGGTAGGGCTGGTCGTCTATATAAACTGAAATTTCCCTAAGGGCAAGAACGAAAAGACCGAAGATAAGGACTGCGATAGTTTGTTCCAAGCATTCTGTCACCAGGTTACAGAAAGACGAGCAACAGAAAAACCCTACACGTGTTTTTCTAGCTCACCATTCTTTGCTATGGCATTACTCATTACTGATCATTTCATCTTTATCGTTTATTCACCGAGCTGAAAATTTACCATCTATCATATTTATCGCACACATGTTGCTTCGACATTGTTGATCCTAGCAGTATCGGTAGGACACATGAGACGCGTGTCATATATGAGCCCATGCAGTAAATGACCTCAACCTCGTTCCCAGGGTCCTCTCCTTCCCGTCCCCTGGAGCGTGGCAAATGGCCTAAGCTCACCAGGAGTTCTCGAAGCTCAGTTGGTTGGAGCACCCTACCGGTAATCTGGGAAGTCATGGGTTCTAATCATGTCGGGGACTCAAGAATCTTTCTTTGTCCACAGAGAACCCGAACGCTGTATTGGCTTTTATGATCATTAGATAAAAATACTGTTACTTACCTGCGTTCCTATGTCTTTTTGAGTCGTTTTGGAAGGGATTTTAATCGGAATGAAGACAGTTTTATTGTAATATAATTTGGTTTTATCAACTGGGTTGATAATGTCAATTGGCCACCGTAAAGAGATTCAAGTGCTGACGTTTCGAGCGTTAGCCCTTCGTCGGAGCGAATCAAGGAATTGTGCGTCGTGTGTCTTTATATACAGAAAGATGGAGCTTCGCTATTGGCTGGTGCCTGGTAACGTGAAAACCTCGGAATAAATTAGTTGAATGAAAAGCGTTCGTTGATACCGTGAGGATTAAGAGTGCCGATTTGAAAAATAAATTTTTGCTCTAGAGTTTTACGGCTTTCCGTGTTTCCTTGGTGAAGGGAAAGGCCGCAG
>OX393563.1:7333279-7343279 GCA_947652115.1 Blastomussa wellsi
GAAAGACGACAAAAATGCATCGAAACCGGTCGCGAGACACTTCAATCTCCCAAATCATTCTAAGCAACATATGGCAGTCTGCGGCCTTTCCCTTCACCAAGGAAACACGGAAAGCCGTAAAACTCTAGAGCAAAAATTTATTTTTCAAATCGGCACTCTTAATCCTCACGGTATCAACGAACGCTTTTCATTCAACTAATTTATTCCGAGGTTTTCACGTTACCAGGCACCAGCCAATAGCGAAGCTCCATCTTTCTGTATATAAAGACACACGACGCACAATTCCTTGATTCGCTCCGACGAAGGGCTAACGCTCGAAACGTCAGCACTTGAATCTCTTTACGGTGGCCAATTGACATTATCAACCCAGTTGATAAAACCAAATTATATTGTTATACTTCCCACCGACGCAGCACCACAGTTTCTTTAGAAACTTACCCCCTCTATTCAGTTTTATTGTAGCTGTTTATCTTGCGTGTCTGCCACTTGGAAAATACAATGCGCCCATTATCATCGAATAGGCAGATATACCGTCTTCACTCCGACTAAAATCCCTTTCAAAACGACTCAAAAAGACACAGGAACGCAGGACTGGTAAGTAACAGTATATTTAGTTGATGATTATAAAAGCTAATATACAGCGTTCGGGTCCCCCTTTGCTTTGTCCCACGCTCATGACATTACTGATCATTTCGTCAGTTTATCAATGGATCAATCGTAGAACAGCTATGTAGATCTGTATCGCTTTGGTGGAAAAGGTGGTGCACGGGGTACCGGGGTCGGAGTGCCGGGGCCCCGGGGTCTGTGGAAAACACGGGGTGCCGGGGTTTTCCACAGACCCCAGCGCCCCGACACCCCGACCCCGGTACCCCGTGCCTCGCCTTTTCCACCAAATCATCTGTATCCTATTTATTGCAGTTATTATTTATCTAATGACTGAATGATTATTGCCCATAATCCTAACGGAATAAAAGGCAAGCAGAAGAAAATAATCTCTAGTTAAGTGAGACTTTTTCCATCGCTCTATTTTAATTTCAGTCATTATTCCAAGAAGTCAGTTCTAATAACGAAGGACTCCAAACAAACACACTTCAAAGGAATTTCGTTTTCAGTGCTCTGTCTTATTCCATCTATCCCTGTTAATAAGCACTAAGTAAAAGGGAGGCTCTGGGAAAGATATAATAGAGCGATTTTCAATTTAACGTCGTAAAACCAAAACCAAAGCAATTACTTGGGCCAATCACAAAGGACGGATACAATCCAATGAACCAATCAAAACTCGAAGTAATTACACGTAGCCGACACAAAGCGCGGGAAAACGTGCGCGCGCGAGTCACGATTGGTTTTGATTTACTTCTGGTTGCAAATTGGTTGAAAAGTCAATCAATCAATCAATCAATCACTGCGAGTAGTAATGCAAAACTCACGCAATTCGCAAGGTAAAAGCCGCTCTACAAAGCCTGGTTCACACTAGCGACATAACGACATAAAGAAAAGATCAATCTTTTCCTTATGTCGTTATTTTCATATAGCTTTATGTCATTATGTTCCTGCTAGCTGATATGTCGTTATGTTGTGGCATAAAACATAAGTATTTTGCATTTGCGTGACTTCGTCTTTATGTCGTTATGTCGGCCTTATGTCGCCAGTGTGAACCAGGCCTAAGCGAGTTGTGATTCCGAGGACGTAATATTCACTACTTATAGATGCCACCGAAGCACGCACCTTGGCTAAACCTTACCCTGATTTCACTTTCTTCACTCCTTCATGCACATTTTCCACATTGTGATCTTTCATGTTCTGATAGATCTTTCGCATGCGCGGGTCACGATGAAATTTAAAGTAGGCCTCAGTGCTGCTCGACTTCAGTGTTGCAAAGTGGAAGCCAGGGGGAGGATTTAACATCTGTTGATTTAAAAGAATATAATGATTATATTTAAAAAGTATATTTCTTACTTTATTTGCAATTTACAGCGCGACGCGCCTAAGTGTAGGCTCGATTTCCGCCGCTCTCTCTAGTCCGGTCTTCGTTCCTCCCCGAGAAGTGATCAGAAGTGTTCGGGAGGAGCGAGGGCTTCGGTTCCCGAACAGCGGCTGGTAATCGAGCCCCCACACCTAACACACTTAGGTGTGGCCACCCAACAAACTTTTTTGACAAGTTATAATAAGCCAATAAGAGAGCGCGAATTTATTTGAGCTGTCCCGCGTCCTTGCAATGTTCAAAGCTGTTGTCACGAAACCTGTCGCGCTTTCAACAAGGAGGCGGGACAACTCAAACAAATTCGCGCTCTCTGTTTGTTGGGTGGCCACACTTAGGCGCGTCGCGCTGTAACATGTTCACAGTTGTACTTCCCACCGACGCTGCACCACAGTTTCTTTAGAAACTTACCCCCTCTATTCATTTGTTTAACTGACAGCCGACGCTAGGCAAATGACTTGAATTGTAATTATTTTTTTCAACAAGAAGTCCCAGACATGTCTGTTCAGTACAGTTTACCTTTTCATCGTGTATTCCTGTTATTGGTGATTCTGCTTCATCTTTCACTTTATTAGCCGCAAGGTTGGCTGTGTATGTGCTGCTCAGGATGATCATGGCAAACGCGAAGAAAATTGCCACAAAGCGCGCACTTAAGCTTCTTGGAAAACCACTTCCAGCCGGCACGTGCACGAATGTGCTCCACGTGTATGACATGCTTTCTAGAAACGTCACGCTTTGTATCCTCCTAAAGTACTTCTTTTCTCCCCTAAACAAAGTGCGCCTACACTTAGAGTAAAATTCGCTCATTTGTCGGTCCAAAAACCATAACGCGACGAGAATCGTAATAATCGTCGTTACGATAGCAATCCACAGACTTGTTCCAAATGGCTCTAGAAATTCCATGGTTATTAAAGTTCCGTCCGTGTTTCCGCTTGATATCACCATACCAATTCCAACCTCGCCGTAAGGAGAAGTGAAATCTACCACCTCACTCCGTTGCGCGTTGATTGTGATGGTTCCAAGCGCCATGTCAGCGTGTCCGTACAACACCTCTCCTATCATTCCATTCCAGCGCCCTGTATCATCGTCTATGGCACCGTATTTCCCATCTGGAACAAGATAGAGCTTGTAAGAGAAGCCAATCTTGCTCTGTATCAAGCCCAGTAGGTCAACCATCAGTCCGGATACGCAGAAAACGTGTAGTTCTTCCGTGTCGTTGCTCGTGCTTTTTGAGTGCACATGGTCATAACAAGGCACGCCTACATCGCAACTGGGCTGGAGCGATTTACGCTGTAGACTTCGCTTCGTACATAGTTTTCCACGTTCGCAGCCTAGCACAGCACCAACCTTGTAAAGATATTGGCCATGTACGATACTAACAATTCTGAGCGCCTTTAGAGTGATGCGAGGAGTGCGCATGAGTTGTGAAAGAATGTTGCCTTCTATTTGAATGCCTCCTTTATATCGCTGGGCTCCAATATGTTTCCAAGATCGCTTCCCCGCAGAGTTGTTATGTTCAAGCTTTAAGATGGCATAGGCATCACCAAGAATTGAAGAACTTGAGTTTGCTTGTTCAAGATGACTGTGAAAAGAGGGAGAAATCACAAGTCTGTACGTAATGTAAGACCCAGCCGACTGACAGTCTTTATGTCTACAAATGTCAGACACCGAAACTGGACTGAGTCGGAGCGAAGCCAGGTCGGGGCTATATATCTTGCACTAGTAAAATTATTTTACGTGTCTGTTGTATAAAGTTTCAGTTGTACAACAATTTTGAGCTACTGTTTTAAATATTCTGTCTGTAGAGGAAAAGTGAGTTGAGAGTTCACTAACTGGAGGTTCATTTATACCCCATCTGGAAATTGACGCGGCAAAATATTTTCTTAAAAAATATTTTCCTACATGCAGTCCATTTGATGCCGGTTGTCAATTTTCTTTAGATTTCTGTGCTAGCTAGATATATGAACTGTTAAAGCAGGGATTTTAAGTCCTGAGCAGTAGCAAGCATGAAAAAAAGCCTAACAAAATTTCATCTGCCTCCAATAAAAAGAAATTTAAAAGGGCAGTAATGCAGTTAAGGGTGTTTGAAGAGTTTACCTTGGAAACGTCTTATGGGGAATCCATTGGGACTCTCCAAAACAAGACCCGTTTGTTGAAGGCAAAACATTCACAGCTGACTCATCAAAAGAAGAATATAGAATATGCAGTGCTTTCAATGCTGAAGTAATAAAAAATAACAAAAATTATTTTTAAACACATTTGTGACAATTACTGGTAAATAACGTCCAAAATATGTTCCTCTTTCTCGTTCTCTTTAATATCCAGATATCATGGCATGCAAAAATTTTTTAGTTACTTCTGGGGATGTATGTTGTAGCATACGAAACGTCAAGTAAATTAGTTTAATGTTTAGACCATGCATTTTTTTTTCTTGCTTTTCAGTTATGAGTATTCCAATCAGTGCATAACCTTGTTTGGGGGGATCGTGTTTCACAGTGTTTCATCTCTTCCCACAAACGCCTGGAGCCGTGAATGAAACGCGATTCCCTTAAAATTGGCTGATCATGATCATGATCATCACAGTCAACTAAAAACAACCTAGCGTGTGCAATATGTGTATTCAGCCTATCACAACGCAGCGTCCAGAAAGTGTAAAATTTAGTAAATCGACTGGAAACTGGTTAAATACCAAACTTGAAACAGGGAAAATTAAAACCTTATATTTCCAGTACTTTTCTTGTTTTTAGCGTTTGCTCGCGGTTAAGTTCTTACCTATCATTTCTTCTGAAGTATTGAGTCTGATTCCGATGAAGTTTACAATAGATATTTCCTCAACAGTGTCATTTATTGCGCGAACAACGCCCTCTGTTCCAACCCAGAGGAAAGCTTCAGAAACTATCCCCAGCTCCTCCGCAACTTCAAACACAGTTTTCACCGACTGCTCTCGGCATGCCAAAACGATTACTTTGATATCTTGGATTTTTATTCTGAGCAATTCTTCCGCTACAAGAAACTTTGAGGCTCCATCGTTTAACGCGAATACAACCTCGAAGACTCTGCCAACGCGTGTCTTGTCGCCTGAAATAATCTTTTCAGTTAGTTTCTCATTTCCTTCGTAGCAGTCGTATATTATGGAGTATTTGTCAACTTGTAGAGAATCCAGAATCCCTTGAATCACTTCAGATTGATGGTTTAAAGGAGATCGAAGGAATTTATAGTTTTGAAACACCTCCTAATAAATAAAGGAAGGACGTATAATGAATCACTTGTTAGAATCATATCTATACCTCAGTAATCAACTGAGTACGAAATCTCCGCCTTTACGCTGAAGTTCGCCCAGTTTGTTGAAATGTTATTAGGTCACAGACGACCTTAATTGTTTTACATCAATGCAACATCACACCTTGGTAATTAATGTATTGACATTGAAAGGAAAAGTTATTAATTATTGATCACTCATGGGACTGTCTGCCTGGCGAAGATGAGAAAACTTGAGTTGTAGGACACCTCGAGAGGTGATCTGTTTGCCGTTACCCTATTATACAATTACTAAAATTCACTACCGCCTTGTGCATGTATCAGAAGTATCCATGCATTTATTTAGATTTATTTATTTAGAAAATCTCTGTGAAATGGATAAATTCCTATCTAACTTATGCTTTAGCAAATACCCTATAGATTACTGAAGAAGGAAAAAGCAATAAGTTTATTGTAGATGAATTGGTTAAAGCGGCTATATTATAAACGGCCACTTGAATCAGAACTCAACCTGATGCAATGTAACTCATCTGCTCAGCCCGTTTTTACCGATTATACCGTATTAAAGTAAATTGACCGGTTAACTTTGAACTATTACTGTTCTCTTTCTTCAGTATCTCACCTGATTTTCAAAAGCTGGATCTCTCGTTGTACCCAAAATAAGCATAGGAACAATTCCGATAAACTTTGTAATTTCGTGAGCAACTAAACTTTCAGTCGACAGGAAAACTGCATGTACTTCTTCAGGGAGCAATTCATTACACAGCATATCAAGAATGTCTCCAAACGACTGCAAGTTTCTCTTTGAAACAGAGAGAAATTCCAATTTTACTTTGTGTTGTAAATGTCGAGGTTTGTCGTCGAGTTTAAGAGCTCTTTGAAAAACGCGAGTCCAATTTGAACTTGAATATTCGTCCATGATGAGCGCTAAGCGAATGCTTGGCGTTGGAGACACGCTTAAGCATCGATTGAGACAAACGATGAAATGGAGAATAGAGAAATATTTGAAGAACATATCCAATTTTTTTAAATGGTATTTCCTGTGACGAATTGATATTTTTTTGTAAATACTGGGCTGGGTTAACTAATGCAGTTAAGTTAACCACAGAACGACCTTTCACTGTCCATGCCACACAGTTGCCGCTTCTGTCATGGAATTGAACGCAACTGAAAAATTTCAAACACTGTATCCCGCTATTCGCTGTATTTTCCACCCATTAGGTTGAAATTGGCGCCGTAAAGTAAAACGTACCCATTTTTTGCCCGCGTAATTGGTGGTTAACCAATGATAATTTGCGGTAAATAATCCCAGTAAGCAACAGCAGGTCTTGAGTTTAAGGTCTTGTTTTAAAACGTATTCAGTCCTCGAAGAAACATATTTGACGACGTCCTACACATGTTATCAAATGATCGCTCATGTTTTTCCACTGAGTGAGTTAACTAGCCTGTGTGAATTCATTGGCAGGTGCGCGATTTGTCTCCCATCGAGATTTGTTTAGTTTATTGGCAGCCTGTTTAGTAACAGCGCACCGGTATACCGCGAGTTTTGGGGATCTGTTCTCCCTATTCTTCCGTGTATACTTAAAGTTGCGGGGTGAATCGTTTTATTTAAAATTTGAAAATAAAGCTCGACTATGACCGCCGCACGCCCTATGCAACCGTCGGACAATTTCCAATCCCCCGCCCCTGATTGCCAGAGATAGTCCCGCGCTGGATTCACCCTGTGACGGCTGGAGCTCAATGTGACTTTCCGACATAACTGAATAGACTGAATAGGCGCAAACGCAAACAAATAAATTACGTCCGAGTCTGTTTCAGGTGATTTTGTTTTGTACATTCTTTCCGAATGCACTTTACTCCTAAAAAGCGACAGAGAAGAAGGTATAGCTAGTTGACCGAGTAAAGTTGTTAATTTCTCAAGATAGGTATGCTTCGGCTAAAGGTAAACCATTTGTATGATTGAAAACCGACTATATCAACGATCCAGAAATAACTGATAAATTATTTACAATTTCTAAGGCTACGTCAGCCCGATAAATTTGAAAACAACGTGTTCGCCTCCAAATTGAATAAAATGTTTCACCATCGATCAGTATTCGACTGTTTTGATGTCAGCGTTATCAAAAAGTTCCATTTTTTCCGTCCACACTAACACAACTAGCCAGCGTTTTCAAATTTATTCGGAGCTAAAACAAAGTTGCATTTTCGAATTTATACTGATTAGTGTGGGCCTAAAGACTGCAATATTCCGGAAGTGCCGATTCTTAGCAATTTACAGTTTTTATTGGAAAGAAGAACTATTTTTCATAACTTTCGTGTATCACGAAAAAAGAAGTAAAGCAAAATGTGGAACAATAGAGCCCGCGATATTCCTCAACAGCAGTTTGTTGTCAAACAAAAATGGCGGAAGACGTAAACAACGAGTCTCCTCCTTCCAAAGTGGACGAACGAAAAATCGTGGTTGAGTTTTGCCATCTACAGGAAAAATCACGCCAGCTCTTTAACTCACTGAGGTATTGTTGTCTTTTGGAAGTTTGTTTTGTTGTAAGGTAGCTTTGTAGCTCTGTATAGCTCATCTTTGAGAGTTCACGGTGTTTGTAGCTTGATGTTATACTAAAACCAATTTCTGTCAGCTCTTACAACCAGTTTTCGTTAGAATTCCTGCAGATACAAAAAACTATTTATTTGCAAACAAATATTTCGTATTCTATATAGCTTATGCTTGTTAAACGTTTAAGCTAAATGTTCCGTACTTGTTCGAGTTTGGGACACTGGCGCTGACTAATGCCGGTAACACCCAGCCTTGAGGCGACAAGGACTTTGCTAGTGCTGACTGATGTACCGTAGTACAAAGAAACACGAGCTGTAAACTCTCTGCTACTTATGTAATTTGGTTTTATCAACTGGGTTGATAATGTGAATTGGCCACCGTAAAGAGATTCAAGAGCTGACGTTTCGAGCGTTAGCCCTTCGTCGGAGCGAATCAAGGAATTGTGGGTCGTGTGTTTTTTATATGCAGAAAGATGGAGTTTCACTATTGCAGGGTTGGACACTCAATTTTGATAGCACTCGCCATTCGGGCGAGTAACCCTCAAAATGCACTCGCCCGGATAAGTTTTCACTCGCCCAAAAGTTTAACCCCCCCCCCCCTCCCCCCAACTTGCCATTTCGCTGAAAACTTCCTCGTCCTGTTCTTCTCGTACTCCTTTGAGTCCTTTGAATCACGGGCAGCTTTCGGGTTTTGTTCTTTCTTTTTCCCTTCAACGACTTTCGGAACCCCGGAAATATACTTCCACATATTGGTAAAGAATCACTTCACATTTTCTAACTTACCAGGGGAACACGCATTGATCATGAACAATTCGATTGCAACGTTGTCGCGCACGTGGTAGCCGAGCGGTTTTTAACTTCAATGAAAAATTCTAGTTTAAGAACTTATACCCCAAGAAATCACAATAGAGGCACTTACTTTATTTTTTAAGTAGTTTTTTATTGATGAATCTTGGTGAACTCCCTGCAGTTTGCGGCAAAACATGTCTGTACTTCCACCTTGAACGCCATGTTTACGTGATCACCGAGGGCTCGCTAGTGACCAGCAGTATCACTTTGCAGAAGTACACGGGTTATGTAATTATCACAAGGAGGAAGCCATTATTGTTTTCTTTTTTGCGAAGCCCAATGTTGCGCTTCAACGCCAATTTATTGGACAATTTGGAATATAAAACTTTGCCATACAGATATGGACTATGGTAAGTTTGTGTTTAGAGATTTCTCGGCAAAACAGAATATAAAAAACATCCCTTATTTTGCAATTTAATTATTTTTGGCGTTGTAAAATCGCACTCGCCAAACGGGCGAGTGATCTGTGATTTGCACTCGCCCGACACTTTTGACACTCGCCTGGGCGAGCGGGCGAGCGCTAATGTCCAACCCTGCTATTGGCTGGTGCCTGGTAACATGAAAACAACGGAATAAATTAGTTGAATGAAAAGCGTTCGTTGATACCGTGAGGATTAAGAGTGCCGATTTGAAAAATAAATTTTTGTTCTAGAGTTTTGCGGCTTTCTGTGTTTCCTTGGTGAAGGGAAAGGCCGTAGACTGCCATATGTTGCTTAGAATGATTTGGGTTTGTCCCAGTGTCCCCTCTCTGCTACTTAGTTCCAGTTGTAGAGAATTGCTGGATCGTTCCCATGTTCTGACTCAGGTCTGACCAGTAGCTGTAGGTAGGACAGCGGTGTAGCAAGGGGAGGGGCCAGGGGGGGGGGGGGCATGCTGGCTGGGGGCATCCCCCCGTCTTTTGGTCAAAAAATGCACGTCTGAGAAGTTTAAAATTAGAATTTTATCTTCTTGACATTTTAAAGGCCATTTCCAGTCCATACTGCGCAATCTCCGTCTGTTTATCAAGCCTCACATGATGAAATGTAAACAAACCAAAATGAAAATTAGCGGTAAAAACTTACCTTTTTCTTCATTATTAACATTCGATATACTTGCATAACAATAATAAAGAGTAGACGAACCTCGACGATATTCTAAACCGACGTTTCAGCTCATTGCAAACTCCCAAACAAAACGACCCGTAATGGCGGACTCATATTCACAGTTCCCAAAGTGTAACGTATAAACAAATTCAAAACAGAAATGTAAACAAATCCCGAGACTGTGCAGTACGGACTGGAAATGGCCTTTAAATGATAGCAAATTTTTAATAATTCAGAATGAAATCATTCTAGATAAACATTTGCTGGTATCAAGATAGAGAGA
>OX393563.1:7348279-7448279 GCA_947652115.1 Blastomussa wellsi
CTGTCAGCTATGGAAATTTCAGCAGAACAACAGGTATGCAAATAAAAGACTTGCTAACTGTCAGAAAATGAGAAATGTACAACCCCTCACATTATTAACCTCATTCACTAAGAGGCTGAGTTTTCTGTTAGGAAATAGTCAATTTGGCTGCCCCTGAGTTGACTATCACTCATATAAAACAAAGAAGTATACAAACTCTAAACAAAGAAATTTGAAAGGATCAACATACAAAAGTGGTAAAGGGGTACCTGGGATAATTCATGTTCTTTTTGTTAATTAAAATTGGTAACTATATTATATGCTGCTGATCTGAGTAGGAATATATTTTTAACTGGTTTGTTTTGTATGAATTTCCCAAGGTCCATTCTGGATGCAAAATATAACCTGAAACGATGGCAAATAGGAGAAATTGCCTCCAAAATTGGACAACTTTACTATCATTACTAGTAAGAGTCTTAAACTGTGTATATATTAATGTAGTTTATATCGTGGAATGGATTATTTAGCTTAATTAATCAACTGAGTTATGGTGCACGTAGGAAGATTGGAGAGCGGTATCTATAAGTATCTAGTTGCAGCAATGCAAATAGTTTGTCTTGGCTAAATTTCATGTTACGCAGTAAAGCAAGCCAATGGGTGCATCTAAAAAATTATCTTAGCAAATGATAGTACACACTTCAATTTGACTTGATACAAGTCGCAAAATATTAACCTGTATAATATTAACCTATATAGTGACCGAGCAGGCTGGGGCTTAGCCTGGTTCCAAAGCATTAAGGGACTACGAATATTTCTACTCCTCCCTGGGTGGGATGCTAGTTTGTTGCAGGGTTTCCAGTACCCATTTATACATCTGGGGGGGGAGGGGCTAGGTGGGGCTAGGTGGGCCCCCCCCCCCCCCCCACATGTTTTACGGTAAAAATGATAATAACAAAGAATAAAAAATCAAAGAAACTCATAAGCGAACCAGTAAAATAAGAAATCACTGAAAACATAACACATTTTTTGTGAAGGCCAACTATAATAAGTTGTGTTAAGATTTGAAAAGGACAAAACTGACGAGAATTACTATTTACCAAGGAGACGACGTGGAACAGGTTAGTCTACCAGCAACTGCCGGTCTAAAAGGTTTTCAGTTATCAGCCATTTCTTCACAAAAACTAGAAAAAGACCTATTATTACGTGATTGGTCAGTTTCGATCCGAACACATGAATGTGTTCAGTTTGTAAGGCGATACTCTGCAAAAATCGTAACATTCATTATCGAGTGATTGATTACTGTACGTTCTTTTCTCACAACAATGAAAGTGAAATTTTTCCTTCTCTTTTTTTTTGCTTGTTCTCGTATAATCACCTGACCTCATTTTCTTAAACATGATGAGGAAAGTTCGTGTTAGGATATGACGTCTAAGGTGTCAGTAAACAGTTTTATCAAAAGTATTGTGGAACAGCGTTTCTTTTTGCAACATTAAAATTTGTTGTCTTAAATTCCTAAAACGAAGAATTACCAGTGGCGTAGAGCCCATATACGCATGTGCGCACCTTGGAAATCTAATATATATATATTAATTAATTTCATGCTTTGATTTTTAAAACTTCCCCCTAGAAAACATGGGAAATGGAATTAACAACAACAACACTTTATTGTACATTATTTACAAGAACAAGAACAAAAATTTATTTATTACAAATTTGTGAGGGTAGTAAGGGCTTGTCCCGCACCTGCAATAGCCACTAAGCTAGTCGAGGTGGGACAAGATGTGCACGATAAACATAATAGAAAAGATAAATCACAATAAATTACAAACATACTGGAAAACGGAAAAATTTCCGAGGCCCTAAAAATAATTTTTTTCTGGGGAACATGCCCCCATACCCACCCAGTGGCTCGCGCCTTCGGCGCTCGATTAAAAACAACGCCGCTAATTACGTATGGCATTGGTCATTCATTCCAGCCCCCCCCCTCCCCCTCTGGTGCTGCGCGGGCCTTGACATGTAGAGTAAAGTTCCTTGCCTCCCTGTCAGGACTCGAACCTGGATTTGCCAATTCACAGCAATTCAGACTCCAGCACTCTAGCCAATAGGGCACCATGCCTTCTGGGTAACTGGTCGTTTCGCCCGAACTCAAACTCGTTTCGCCCAGACCTTTCGCCCGGACTATAAAAAGCTAGTTCGCCCGAAGTTTTCTTCATGAGATTTAAAACCAATAATTGGTTAACTTGAAGCAAACAGACAGTGTTGAAACCTTTCTTTCGGCACCTTCGATCATCTGTTTTGTCCTCGTGTGCCGGTACACAAGTGCCGATACAAAAGACCGGACAATACTCTACAGCTAACCAAAGACTCCTAAACAAAGAAAATACAATGGTTATTCCCTTGCGCACCGGTACTCGAGGACAGAACCCGATCGTCGAATACAACGATTACGTGTAAAGAACTTGCAAGAAATTCAGAGGCAATGTACGTATTTTCAGAGTGCAGTGCCAAATTTTATTGATCTATAAAGTTTGTGATTAACCTATATGGTGAACCACAACCGTCGCGACAAGAAGCTAGTTTACAGTAATAATTTAAGTATTACATTTGCGAACCGAAGCGAATCTATATTAAAAACTTATTCAAACCAAAAAAATTAACAAGTAGCATGAATAATAAATAAATAATAACAATAAAGAATTCCTAATCGAACCCTAAGAACCCCGATATTGAGCAAAGTGTGCACTTTTTAACACCTAAAAGCATGAAACTTATCACAGTTCAAGGACATACCAAAACATTTAATTTTAGATGTCGAGCCATCTCAGAATTGACCTATGGCGTCACTAAAAGGTCAATGACGTCACTAAGTACGAAATGGTCAGTATTTAAACCTTACCATACATGCCATATGAAAATTCTAAGAGTAAAATCTGTGCGACCTTAAAAGTTTCAAATCATCTCATAGGTTACAAAAGATGCACTAAAAGAACTTAGTTAAAAAAGAAGTTAGTTTTAACTAAAAAAGAAGGTAGTTAAAAATTCTTGTGTAAAGTTCACCAATATGGCGGCTCTGTGACGTCGAGTGAATACCCTCTACAAGCTTGTCTGCTATTTTACCAATTTCAGGTTACAATGATGTTTTGTGTCATTCTTGATCGTGCAATTTCACAGTTCTTAATTTGTCACCATGGGCGTTTGTTCAATTTGCTTTACTTTGGTTCGTGTTCGTTTGCGCCAGTTCCCGCGAGGATACATTTGGCGGAATGTTATCTTCCTCTGGCCTCACGTGATTCTTCCTTAACAACAACTCAATAAACGCTCTTCGAAACTTCCTGATTCTGACCGTGTATATAATCGGATTTATTAGAGAGTTTGCCATTGCTAATGTAAAAGCGAGATAAAATATAATGAGAGCCGTGCTTGAAGAAACGCTTCCGCGGAAAAACTGAAATAAGACTCGAACGAAAAATAGCGGTAAGTAACAACACAACAAAGCCAGAATGACCATTCTCGCTATTTTTAGCGCTTTCTTCTCCTTTAAAAGTTTTTCTTTGGCCTCCGCTGTGACTTGGTTTAAAATAATATGTTGTTCATGACGGTGGGTGACGCGATAAAGTGTAAATTGAAATATCATGATGATGACTAAATATACGAAAATCAAGACCGTATTCAGTTTTAAAAATACAGAGTTGTCAACAAACGCAGGTATTTGAAGTATCATCGTTAAGATCCATACCATACCAGAGGCAAGTATTGTTCGAGTTTTAGTCGCCATTGTGCTGTAAGAATACGTGTGTTTTATCGCGAGAAATCGCTCCGTGCTTATTAGCAGAAGGTGAAGAACTGAGGCTCTACCCAAAACTCTTCCCAGATCCCATGTGATGGTTTGTAGCGTACAAAATCCTCTTGAAGGCTTTTCTTGCAGAAATGAAAATGACGTCGCTATGACAAGAGGCTGAGCGATAATGCCAACCATCAAATCAGTCATCGCTAAACAAGCGATTGCGGTGTTAGAAGTGTTTTGCAGACGTTTCCTGGTTTTCACGGCCGTAATCACCAGTAGATTTAACGAAAAAGTCAAAGGAAATGTCAGTGAGTGGAAAATTACTACGAAGACAAGACTGACGTACGTACCAGCGTCGACCTGAAGTTGTCCACCCAAGAAATTGCTGACTTCGCATTCAGGAAACGTCGTGCCCTGGTTCTGCTCGGTTGAGTTTGCCATTTCTGCCTATCTTTGACTCGCGTCGCTGTCTAAGTTCTATTCTTTCTTTAAAATTAAAGTTTTCTGCCCTTCCAGACGGTCTTGCTTGTATTCACATGAGAAAAATTGAAAGGCGAATGCGGGTCTGTGCTCTTTTACCGGAACACAAAAGCGAAGCGACACAAAAGACCGAACAGCAACTAACTGGCGACCACAATAGTTATTCCCTTGTGCACCGTTTCACGAGGACAGAGCGGCGAATGCGCTAATTTGTTTTCATGGCATAGATCACACTTCAGAAGCCCTACCTTATGCTCTGATCAAGTGATTTTTAAGAGGAATGCCGTATCAGCATGCAGGCAGAAGCTTTAATACGAAGCTCAAGGACCAGCCTTTTTCACTCAAAAATTACTAACAAACCGGCTTAATTTCTTTGTCTGACAAAGTGCGATAATATTATCCAACAAAAGATTAAACAATATCTCTCAAGTCTATTCTATTTTTGGAAGTTGATAGAGGTAGCTTATTGTATTTTTGGAATTTGATAGAGGTAATGAATTTTGAAAAGTTGGCGATTTGAATCCTGCCAGAGCAAGGCCGACAACTTGAAGTGTTAACCCTCGGTTTTACAAAAACGGTATTTTTAGTTTACATGTATCCGTACTTCACGTTATTTCACTCCTCACGGGAAAATAAATTGACCATGCTCCCAATGGGTGGCTTCATAGCTCAGTGGGTAGACCATCGCACCGGTATTCGCGGAAGTCACGGGTTCGAATCCCGTTCCAATTGCTTAAATTGGAAATTCACTGCGAAGATCATCTCTCCCTTTCATCTACATCCGCAGTTCACATATATCGGGCGGAATTATTTCCTATACTTTACGTCAGTCTACTTACCGCGCGCGCTTGATTTCGTAATTAATCATTTTTCGAAATTAAATATTAAATAAATCGAAATAAAACACACGGATTGAGAAATGTATGCGTAATTTGCTTTAAGAAAATTTCCGGTGAACTAACTTTCAGTCCGGGCGAAACGACTTTGAGTTCGGACGAAACGTTCTTTGGGCGAAACGTCGTCAACGACCGTAAACCGCCTTCAGAGCCAGAATTCGCCAGGGTGGGATAGGTATTCACTTGTGGCCACTTTATCTTCAGGGGATTGTCTCACTTGTTTTGTTTGATTTACTCATGTTTGCTTTTTTAGCCTTAGGACAAGTGAAGCAAACTACCTACATGAGTCTTTTGGATTTTATTCTGCCATCCGATCCAGGGCCTATTACAGCCAAGCTAGCAAGGAAGTAAAGTAAGCAAGCATTAAATGAATAGAGGGGGTAAGTTTCTAAAGAAACTGTGGTGCTGCGTCGGTGGGAAGTATAACAATATAATTTGGTTTTATCAACTGGGTTGATAATGTCAATTGGCCACCGTAAAGAGATTCAAGAGCTGACGTTTCGAGCGTTAGCCCTTCGTCGGAGCGATAAAACCAAATTATAAGCAAGCATTAGTTTTTTCTTTTCGTTGTATTGGACGACGATGCCAAGTTACGTTTCTGCGTCGCAAACCTTAAAGGGAACCTCGGCTCTTGAAACAAGTTGACGGTAAGTTGTTGGAATAGTGTCTACCGGATGAGGGAGGTGCAGCATTTCATACTCATAAAGCGTGAAAAAGATTATCGCTTTTAAATTTCCTGCGCGCCGCCATTTTGGATTTTATGACGTCAGTGCGTTGTCCTATTGTTTCACACAAAAAAACCTCTCAATAACGACAACACAATGACGTCATAAAATCCAACATGGCGGCGCACAGGAATTTTGAAAGCGATAATATTTTCCTTTTTTATCATTATGAAATGTTATATCAGTAAAATTTGTAACTACTAGTTTAGACTATTTAACGTCAACTTGTTTCTAAGAAAGAAGTGGGACTACTTTTGCATGAGGTCAAATTATTATGCGGCCTTTTAGTATATGAAATGTAATTTCTGTGAGGTTTTTTACAATAGCAGTCAAATTTCGTATGCGCTTATTGGCTATTTGTTGTCATCACTAAAAGCACAGGCCGACTACTATGAGACGTGCACATAGGCCACATGGCTGATGCCATCGTTTATGGATTTGAGAAAAAGTTTGTCATTTTACCCGTTTATATATAATATATTTACTTTTCATACATGTACATTCATTCTACTTTAAAACACATATGACAGTGCGACTAGTTCAACCTAGACAAGCCAAGCAAGTTCTCTTCAAATTGACCAGTGCGAGTTAAAACGCATTAAACGACTTAAACGATACTGGTGCAGTTTGCTTAGATCGTTAATTTGTCGGAAATCTATTGCTGAAATAAGAGATTTTCATTCACCAAATTGCACAGAATTTTGTTGGGTGGTCTTGTTTGGAGTGGTCGGCATAATAATCTTTTTTTAGCAATTGGCATAGCTATCTTTTAATTAATATTTCAGGTCAGATTTGATGGTGAAAAAGCTTCGTTACTACGCGCGCTTCATAGTGGTCAGTCTACTTCTCAATAAAGTGGATCTTGTCAAAGAATTGATACAGGTAACCCATCATGCAGCACTGGTTTACATAAAACAGAAACCACCGTTTATTCTATTAAGCCAATTAAAACTTACTAGCTTACTTATTTTACCGTTGCCACAGTCAAGATCGGAGTACTAGTTCAAGATTGAGTACAAACACGCCTCTTCGAACTACGTAACTGAGGCCCCATTTACATGGTCTTGGTACCCGAGACTACCCACCCCCGAGTTACCCTGGAAGAGCTAACTTTCGCTATTTCGTTGAAGTTAAACAACCGTTTACGTGAGAATCGTCAACTTGTCTCGGTGCTGAAACACTGAACTCGGGTAGGCGAGTGATCGAATGGACGAAAGAAACTTAAAGGAAGAAGGATAACTGGCGATTTGAATATTAAAATACTTTATAAATTATCAAAGAGGGTCACGTTTTACTAACTAAAGCTGACAGGGACAATTTTTGGGTCACATAAACGCTCCTTGAATTTGTCTAGGGGGAGGGTTGTCTCGGGTACCCAAAACCACAGAAATGGAACCTAAGTGCTTATTATGCTTTCGGTTGGAGTAGAAAAAAACAATCAGCAGTAAAACCAAAACCAATCTTGACTCGCCCGCGCACGTTTTCCCGCGCTTCGTGCTGCTGGTTCATTTGCTTCGTGTTTTGAGTTGGTGCAGTGGACTGCCTGTGTTCTTTGTGATAGGCCAGCGAAATCTGACACCAATCTCACACCTACAGTATCCTGCTCAACTGGTCAGCAACAAGAAAGTCTTTAGCTGATTAGCGTTGCGTTGTTTGTTTTCGTTATAGCTTTGGATAATCTGTTGGAAATTGGCATTTCCGTTTTCCTCTTGCAGGAACTGCATCATTATGTTGAGGAATACGTGACTGTATACGAAGCTGATGACGATGAGGAGTGGAGACTGGTGATTAGTGAGGTCATGGCTTTTATGGAGGTAAGGATTAAAGGGGCAGTCACGCTATTTTTAGTAACACATCGAAAATCCAGGGCACGCTTTTCGGGTAATAGAAGCTGCATGTTAATGATAAAAATTCCTTTGAAAGACTATCGTAATGTACAGAAACTGTTTATAGATTTTTTTGCGGGCGAATGGCCAAGATCGAGATTGATACCAACTCAAAAACGTCCGGCCGACGTTTTCAAGTTTTCCCATTGCATCTCATATGAAATCAGTACTAACATATTTTGCCTCGTCCTTCTGTTCTGAATTCACTTGATGTTTTAAAATTAGTGACGAGGCGTGATAAACTCTGTGATATACTTCCTCTTTGAGATTAGAGATTAATAATTAGATTAGTCTTCACAGTATTCTAATGTGAGCTTAGTTCCAGCTGTTCTTGCCACTTTTCCTGCCAGACCCGTTTCTCTTTTTCCTGTTATACAGGCAGACTCGCTGGTGACAGTTATGACCCCGGATGTTGTTCCCGTGACTTTATCACACAGGATGGGCGAAAACGTGAGTAATCTTTAATAAACCATGTACATATCAGATTATTTTAGAAGTCAGATCCGTGTTTTGAAACACACCCTGTTGTTTGCCTTTGTGTGATTTTGTTTAGGAAATTCCACCTCAGAGACCAGTGAGCGGTACGTCATTATCTTTACAAGAAATCGTTATTGTGGGAAACTGTGAAAAGCAGGTATGTAGTCTGTGTGTATCCACCCTCTGAAATAATAATTTTTTGTCTGTCCAGAAGTCAGAGAAATTTAGCGTAAGCCAGTTGTTTTTTACTTCGCTCTTTTGCCTTATTGGCAATTAGAATTGCTGCTTCTGCTGTAAGGCAGCGCAGGGTACCTCCTAGCATTCTGTCAGGCCGCCCCAACACGTCGCCGGCACCAATGCATCTGGACGAAGAGAGGCACAACTCAATGGCCAGTGGCACTAACCTTTTACAGCCGCCATGTTTCTTTAACGTTTTTTAAAATCCATTTGCCTCTATTTTTCATTGCCTTCCAGGTCAAATTCAGCGAGTTAACGTTAGACATGTTCCGTATGCTGCAAGTCCTGGAGCGAGAACCCGAGGACGCTCCGTCACATACTTTGGTCACTTCTACTGAGGTCTCTGAGAGCCCCATTGAGAAGGTAAACCATGACACCATGACGTCCATTCAGCTCCTGAATTTCACAGGGATATTGTATGTGGCAAATACCGTTTTGGTCAAACCTTTGTAACTTCAAGAATTTCCATTTCTTGTTATTCAGTCCAAAAATAACACGTTTACTTACAGGCGTTCCAAACGATCGTACATCAGTATGGCGCTGTTAGGTTACGCCATGTTGCTTACGGTTGCCACGGTCAAGAAACACAATCAGGAATAAAATGTTTCAAGGTCAGGGAAAAGCAAGGGAATAAAAAGGTCGTGGAAAATGTTAGATATTGTTTAAGCTTGTGAAAAGTCAAGTTTTCAGTAAGATTATAAAATGCATGCTCTTTGGGAAAAGGATTGTGTAAACAATTTATTTTGAGTGACGCGTACAGGTTTTGTGGTTTTCGTCAGTGGGTGTGTGTTTCTTTTAATTATTCTCCTATAAAGTAAGCTCAGAGAAAATCGTTTAGAGGTCGGCGCGAAGTCAGGGAATTTGTTAGTTTCTGATGAGTGGCAATCCTGTCTTTTCAAGCACTTGGGCTCTTGGACGAAAAAATAAAGCATGGGTTCTTTCTTTAGAAGCTACGCCTGAGAGTTGTGTCTTTATTTTTGTGATAGGCATTTCTTTTCTTTTAGAAAACCAACGAGATGGAGCGATCATCATCCAAGAGACCAAATCCTCATAAATACCTTCTGTACAAACCAACGCTGACTCAGTTGTACGTATTTCTGGCCTGCGGTGTTAAGGTTAGCAACCATTTAATTTATGGGCAAATCAGTTTTAACAATATTTTTGTAACTTTCATCGGCTTGTGCCGTCCAGTTTTGTCGATTTATCCGTGGTCGCAGCGACTTGTGTGTGGCGACCTTTACCGTATTCCAGTTGAACGATCTATCTAGTTACAAACGTCTGTTCTTGTTTCAGGAACTTCCTAGCAATGGCGTTATGTTAGTTTATGTTTCTGGTGATGCTTGCCCTGGAAGCGGAAAGGCTGGTGAAGAAGGTAAATACATTCAAAATATTGACCACAATGACAATTGCACCTGTCAGTCATCTCTATATATATGACCGAATGCGTTTTTATCGTCTCAGGTCCGTACGATCTGGGAGGAGTGGCTACGTCTCATAAAAAGGCGGGAAATGAAGAGGCTGCAAGGCGCCTGAGAACTAACTTGAAGGATGTTCACTGGTGCGTTGCTTTTGTACTACGGCGAACCTTTTTTGATACGACATGGGTTAACTCTTCTGTAGAACCCGCAGTGTGAACGATCTACGAAGCTTGAAGAAATGTTACATTATCGGCTAATTATCAGCTGAAATCTCAACCCTGAATTTCTCATGTTTGTCAATTGCAATCAATCAATCAATCAATCAACTTTATTTAAAACATGGTAAATGGCTCAGCAAGTTGGTTTTCAGGCATGCCGTGTAAGAATTACAAGATATAAATGCTAAAAATTCCAAAAATTACAAGATATAAATATTAAAGGACTAATAAGCTAGGTATGACTTAGCGCTAAAATATTATTTAATATCAAGGAAATTTAAGTAATAATTTGTGACAATCATAATTTACTTAACAAATAAAGAAGCCTAAGCCATGTGTTATACTGTCATAAAACACGACGGGCATTTGAGAACACGAGGGAAATGTAGAAAACACGAGCCGCAGGCGAGTGTTCACAGCTCTTATAAAGCTTATTCCAAAATGGCTACTATCTTAATATTCTTTTGTTGGCATTCAAATTAGCCCTTCATGTCTCGTTTTTAAGCTCAAAAATCCAAAGAATATTTTTATCTTCAACAAGGCAACAAGCGCCAATTTGTATGTGCATAAATCAGCGGCCATTTTGGAATAAGGTTTATTAAGATACATAATGCCTCAGATTGACCGGCGCATCCTCAATAATCTCTTCACCTTAAATGTCTCGTGTTACTGTCACTCTCTCGTCCCCATCACGCCGACTGACGCAAAGGGCTGCAATCCCTGTGTTTGCGTGGTGGAAAATAACTTAGTTATGTGCTTGTTATAGTCTGTACCCGGAAGACCTTGTGCCCTTCAGTAGGAAGCCACTCATGGTGATAGTGGATAGCTCAAACAGTCATGCTTTTAAAGTGAGTTCAGTATACAAATTCTCTTTACTAGTCTCAGTTATTTTTTTATATTAACAGTTGCGAGAATTTGCGCATCAAATTTGTAATCATTTTTTGCAATCTCGGAGTTCTTCAAAAACGCTGCAATTCACATTATGTAAGCAGCGATATCAAATTGCCTAAATTTTCTTCTTTCTTCTCTTTTCGCCATTTTAATGAAGTGCTTTATTTTCCTTTGTAGTATTTTCCAAGTTTGTTCGGGCAACCGCTGGTCTGTTTGATGTCACCTATCACGGTTCCTACTACCATGCAAGGTAAATGACATTTCCGTCACGCAGCTATCGTGATGTCACGCAATATCCCTCTTTGGAAGAAAGTACATGTAGTAGGAATTTGTTTTGTTTCGTCAACGGGACGAAGAACGCACCTGACTCACTGGGCTTGTGGCTGAAATACTAGACCATTGTTTGCTGTGACTTCCAAGTTCCAATTTCATTTTGTAAAATACTGAAAAACAAACAGCATCAAAAAAAGTACTGCTTGGAAGCTTTCATTTCAATGGTCAGATGAACGTTGTACAGCGCTATCACAGTAAGCAGTGCCACATGAAATTGACGCTTTTGTTTGAATGGTAACGTACTAAGCTGCGATTCACACACTGTAAGTGAAAGGCTTAACTGGTAATCGCGATGGTCCGACTATGTCATGTTTCATCTGGATGAGGTCTTTTTATCCTGGGTGCCAAAGGCTGTTCGTGCGCGATTTCCGGTTTCGGCCAGGGGCTTCGGCGGCCTCGGCCGCGAAGTATTCCCCGCGCCCGCAAGAAAACCTGTGGTATCCAGAGTAGATGATGTTCTTATTTGGTGGGAGTGTAACTAAACGAAGAAATTTTCTATTTTGCAGAACAAAGTCGAAAGGGAAGTCTCTTTACGTTATTTCTCTTTAATCCACTGGTGGCTTTCTGTTACGTCTGCAGCATTGCCGACCTTCGTAGTGACTTATGGGATAGCTGTCAGCGGCAGGTTCGACGAATAATGAACGACACCCTCCGAGTGTTTTACGACTGGTCTCGATATGTTGGTGAGTCAAGTGGTGTTTGAGACCAGTTCAGAGCTTTGTGGAATCGTTCTCAGGGTATCTCTTCTACTCCTTGAGCTACAAAACTTTGTTTCCTCCAGCTAGTCTTCCTCTGTCAGGAAAATTTGGTAAACAGTGAAAGAAATCACACGAAACAATAACAGGTTGCTTAAATGCCCACCAGCGGAACGTTTCATTAATTCTCTCACCAGTAAAAGGTAAATTCTGCGTACGAGCCTAGCTGTCCATCAGGCCGGAGCTTATCCCCTCCCCCCTGGATGGGATGTTAGTTCATCGCAGGGTTACCCTCCAGCAATTTGCCGGTATCCATTTATACACCTGGGTGAAGAGATGCAATATGAGAGCAAAGTGTCTTGCCCGAGAGCGATCTGGAGTCCAGCGCACTAACCATCAGGCCACAGGGCCTTCCACTCCCACTATGGCGTCTTTATTACTCATTAGGGAGTTTTAGCAACAAGGACGGCAACGGCAACGAGATCGCCACAAAACCATAGGTTTAAGAGCATAAACAACCGCTCTTTACGTGCGTTTTATAGTTTTGTACCTATCTGTGCCGTCATCTGCAAAACAACAATGTGAAATGACCAAGTTTTATGTTTTCTCGAGAACGTGAGCACATGACGGCAAAGTTCTCTTTCTTTCTCCTTACTTTAACGCCGTTCGTCAGCATTTTCCAAGTCAAACATATTTCAATAATTGCGAAAGCGTCACAGAAACGAGAAGTTACATTTTGAAATAACGTTTTCGTCGCCGTCGCCGTCGTCGTTGCTAAAACTCTCTATTCTTATCTCGCGTAAAACGGTATCGACAAAATTTTACCTGAAGTGGTGAAAATAAGCCTTTTTATTGTTTTCTTTTTGCAGATGTTGTTTTTATTCAACTTCTCGATGACGATTTTCTTCGCCTGATGATTCTTCGCTATATCTTCTGTTTCTACACGATGCATCTTCATAGAGCATTCAAGGTACCACGGAAGGGAAGGGCTTACTTTATAATTTTCCTAAAGAAAATAATGGTGTTTTACTTATATGAGATGAATTCATGCAGAAATGTACTGAGGAGTTGGATGTTAACACGATTGTGGGTTTGGAGGGTGGCAAATAGCAAATAGAAAAATTAGCTGAGAAACAAGGCCTCTGATTGGTCAAATTAGAGCACAACCAACAGACCATTCAGAGACGCCATAGCGATCTTACGATTAGTAAGGAGTTATTCCTGGAATTTCAAACGTGTCTTTTGTAAGGTATAGAATGGGTGCGCTAATAGGCCAACCTTTCTTTGGGCGGAAGCCAGACAAGACTCGAGAGAGCGGCGGATTTCGGTCCTATCGGGTTTCTGCGATTGTTTTAGAGTAAAAGGAATTAATAAAGTTTCAACTTCCTTGTTTTCTATCTGTGCAGACTGCGTTGCAATCCACAATCCCCGATTCCCTCTATGAGAGTTGCACTCAGGGGATCTTGGTAGTTGTATTCATCTCGCACAAGACATCTTCGAGTCTTGGCGCGCGAAGTTGAATGCAACTACCATGATTCCCTGCGCGCAAGTCGGTCATTTGTTGGCATTGTTTCCCCAGTGGGAGGAGCGGTGGCCTATGTTTTATCACGCGTTGGATTCGAGCGCTCTGGGTTCGAATCCTGACTGGGTCATTGCGTTGTGTTCTTAGGACAGACACAACTTTCGTAGTGCTTCTCTCCACCCAGGTGTATAAATGGGTAGCAGCAGTTTTAATGCTCAGCCGGGGCAACCTTGCGATTGACTAGCATCCCATCCAGGGGGTGTATGCATATTCCTTGGCACTTCATGCTAAGGAAGACTGGTTAAAGGAGCTACGTCAAGATATTTTGAGTTATTTCTTCGACAACCTAAATTACCCTTAAAATTTAGGAAACTTAAAAATAATAGTTTGCTAAGGAAGAAAAACACCAAAGGAGTGATACTAACCCAAAAAGGAACAAGGATGGCTGAGGATAGAGAAGATTGAAACGGATTGGAAATTACGATTTGAAAAATTTAGGCTAAATTTTTCAAAGTGCATGAACGATGACGCAGCTCTATTAAGCGCCATTCTGATTGGTCACTAGGCTCAAACGCTGACTTCACTGTTTTCCCCAATGTCTTTTTAGGGGTCCGACTACTACCCGAAGAGTTTTCCCAAGCTGCCAGCGGCAGAAATTTTACTCAACGGCAGCATAGAGAAACAAGTTCTCGAACTGGCTTCCATGTTAGATGTGCGAACTCTGTTTTACGAGATCGGTGAAGGACCTCCTACGGACTAACAGTCACTGCGCGTGAACAAACATGTTGCTGACCTCTAGGAACGACGAAATTATCCACAAGAACATGAGTGTCTGAAATTACTTCGTTTGCGTTCGAGGCAGATGTTGCACCGTATTTGAAAAGGGTTTGACATGGACATTATTGTTGTGAACTATTTGGTATTGTTAAAACGGGAAAAGACAATTTATTTGTCCCAAAACCCGATAGTGAATTTTTTTTCATACATGTATATAAAAGTATTGAGTAATACTAGCAGAAATAGCCAGGTAATTTACATCCCTTGTTCAACAGCAGGCCCAAAACCGGTGCGCGTGGCTCTGGTGATTAGTACTTGGGAATAAAAGGACATTCACAAATACAGTATACTGCTAACTTCTCAAACACCCTTAATATATGATCAGACTGCAGAAAGTAGATATATTTGGCGGATAATTGGTCATGAAAAGGGTTGTTTATCAGTCTTGCATAGGAACAGAAGAAAAATAATAGCTGGGCTATCGACAAACATAAATCTGTAAATAAAGTTCTCAGTATTTTGGTATGTTTGTTTTTGTTGTGTTTGTAGTCCTTATGCGCCGTAGTTCCTCGGCTCTGTTCCAGTTATTCAAAGTAAATTCTTTGGCAGACGTGCTATTGAGAAAGCCCTACGTATACAAAAACAACCACTGATCAACCCACTGCCGTGTCAGACCACTTCGCTCTCGCCGGGCATTCATTGACTCACCTTGAATACATCCATTAGAACTCATAAATTCGCAGAGAGACAGCATTCGCAAAGCAAGAGAAGCACACCTCATCTACAAAGGAAAGACACTAAAATGGCATTAATAGACGTGATGAAACTTAATAGTTATTGTATATATTCTTTTACACGCTTTCCTTTTTTGCACGCAGTTATTTTTTAGCATGTTTGTTTATATAGTCAGCCAATCGCGAAACAGCATGTATCTCATCCCTTTTAAACCGTGTAACCGTTTGTATCACTTAGCATTTTATGCCCCTGCCTGATGAAGGTTGGTTTTGTCCATCCGAAATATTGGACTTAATTAAAATGTCATCAGTTTTCAACATGTCCTTTCATTCGTTATCGGGACCCAAGCGGGACCCAGTGAGCATGCGTAGAGAATTCGTTTTGTAGCTTTCAACCAATCAGATTTGTCAGATTTGATTTTGTGCATGCGCAGAGTGACGGGAAATCCGTGAATCGCTGACTTCCGGTGTTGGACCTTCCCAGAGGTCGCGATTCTTGGTGCTTACCAAAAGATCGCGGCCTCAGGGGACGAGAATGTCAATCAGAGTGATCAGCGGAGTTACTTTCCAAGATGGCGTCTTCCTTGCTCACCGGAAAAACTATAAACATTTTGTAAAATGGTAAGTAAATTATGATTCACCTTCAGTTCGGATAAAACGAAAGATCGTTCTCGCTCGTACTGCAGGTTTAATTGTGATTACTAGAACTTTAATTTGGTCGCCCTTGTGTTTAGGGATCTCAAGTGAAAGATGTAAAAATTCCTCCCAACTCTCCAACGCAACTGTTACTGGATAAACACGGTGATTTCATCGCAGCGTATGGGAAAAAGAAAGATGATTACGTAAGTAAGATTTTATACCATGAAGGTTTGCGAGATAAGAATCGTTGCCTTTAATTAAGGGCCATTCTTGGCTTGCACGTGACATCATGAAATTCTAAAATTGAGTAATCATTGATTAATGATGTTTAATTAACTAGTGACAAAGATATCGAGTTTCCTTTAAAAGCGAGCGCATGGACTAGCGTCTCATCTTGTCAGATCCGGAGGCGAGGCGTAATCTCTTTCCCACCTCTCCTTCCCTAAAACAATTTTATTTTTCATTGTCACATTTAGTCTTAGTTTTTTATTCCTAGTTGCATTCCTGTTTATTGTGTAGTATTTTGTTCAGCAGATTTCACACTGTACAATAAACTCATTTTGCCCTGTTGTGTTGTCTTGGTAACGTGGGCTGATTAAAGAGCCACCAAAGTTTTTATCCTCATCAGGCAGAAGAGGTGCCAATTTCATATCTTTTTACAACTTTTCAGCTCAATAGCATCCTTCATTTGGAAACCAGTGCATTTTGAATTTCGGAGTTATGGCTATGTGTGATATTATAATGCACCTATCAATGTAAACCCCTCGGAGCGGGGGGGGGGGGGTAGTGGGGGGATTTGACAGTGGTTATCGTCCCGTAGGGCGGGCATTTGGCCTTTCTAGCAACATTTTATTGACTCTTAGTGACTCTTTTGACCATCTACAATTGCCCTGGGGCCAGGCATTTGAATAAAAAATCTCATCTCAGTTCAAATCCCCCACCTATACCCGCACTCCCCCCCTTCCCCCCGCGGGATTTACATTGATAGGTGCATAAACTTATGATCGTGTTTGTCCTTTCTAATAGCTGCACGCACTTTAACTTGTGGGATCGCCCAGGGGACAATACTGTGGCCTTTGCTGTTTCTCTTATATATTAATGACTTACCCAATTGTTTATCAAATTCGCATCTCTATTGATTTGATGCATTCTCCCAGGAGTACTGCATAACAGAGTATCTGCGTATGAGTGGTGTCTACTGGGGTCTTACCTCAATGTTTCTAATGGACAAGGAGGATATGATGGAGAAGGATGAAATCATCGAGTTTGTGAAGTCTTGTCAACATGATAATGGTGGTTTTAGTGCGAGCTATAATCACGATCCTCATCTCTTGTACACACTCAGTGCAATTCAGGTTAGGGAAATTTTTTGCAGTCTGTGTTTTCTTATGCTACTTGAACTGTAGCCGAAGGTCTGGAGAATTGCCAAACTAGGATTAGAAGAATTACTAGCCTCAGAGGTGGGATGCTTACCTAGAAATTTGCCATTTCGTATGTGGCATGTTGCCTCACTGACAACTTTAATAATTTTAGATGTTGGCTGGGAAACCTGTTGTTCAGACCAATTTTGGCCCAACGACAGATTAAAGGAACTGTATAAGTACTGTCATGGCTGAGTTCAGTTTATTTTGTTAAATTTGTGATTTTGCTAGCTGCATTCAATCGTGGAAATCCTACCTCGTGGAGTCTTTTCATTCTTAGAAATTGTCATTATTCATTTGCTGATTTTTAGATTCTCTCTCTTTATGGATGCATTGAGCTGATTGATGTTGAGAAGACAGTGGACTATGTAACTAAACTCCAGCAGCCTGATGGATCATTTGTTGGTGACAAGTGGGGTCTGTACTTGTAAATGTATAAAATATTTTATTTAATTTGTGCGTATTGAAAATCAAGAAGATATGACTGAGATTCTGACAGCAACCATGTTTTAACTACTGAGAAAGGTGTTGAGCTGTCCATTGTGTTGGCCAGAAATCATGAAAACTAAAAACCTTGAATGTATATTCTTATTCAGGACTTTCTGTTTACATTCATCCCTAGGGGAAGTGGATACTAGGTTTTCATTCTGTGCCTTTGCCAGCTTAAAACTGTTGGTAGGTTGTATGTTCATCAGTGGAACCTTTTTTCAATATAATTAGTAATCACATGAAAAGGTTAAGTATAGTCTGCATTGGGATAATGTATCCCTTCTTGCCGGTTTCAGTGGCTGTAAAGTGACTCCGAATAGTTTTACCCCCCACCCCCTTGCCCAAAATGGGATGCTGATTCATTGCCATTTAGCAGTAAATTTCTGATACCCATTTTATAAATCTGGGTGAACAGAAGCAATGTGAGAGTAAGGTGCTTTGCCCAAGAACAGATTGCTCTGCCCCAGCCATTGCTCAAACCTGAACCTTTCAATCCGGTCAGTCAGGCGGATGGTTGGTCAGCAATAACTTTATTTAAGGAAGGTAGCACAAGACGGAATCACTGATAAACTAGTGGCCCTCTATCCTTACAAAATATTCATGACTTAAAATACATCTAAGATATTCGCAATAGGTTACAAAATAAAAATTTCCATTTTTCCGGTACAATGCTAAAGAGAATAAAAGATATGTACACAAGGAGAATATCTGAGTTAACCACCAGGCCATTGTACCTCCAGCTGTAGTTTAACAGTAAAGACAAAATTCCACCTAAAAAGAGTAGAGACAAACTAAGAAATGCAATTACATGAATGTATTTGTTTTATCACCAGGGCCGCCTGGATGCAATAAATCTACAGGAGGCTGTAGAATATGTTTTGTCCTGTATGAATTTTGATGGTGGCTTTGGATGCAGACCAGGATCTGAATCACATTCAGGGCAGGTCTAGTGTTGGACTGGCTTTATTCTTAATTAGATCTTATCATTAGATAATATTATTCCTTTCAGTGAAAAACTCTGGAGAAGGCGCCAGGTGGTAGGATGGGTGTCAGGGTCCCCCCTCCTGACTCCGTAAAGGGGAAAAATATGCCTCTCCGCCCTTACTGGTGGAAGAAAGGCTACGCCTTCAATTCGGTCTCTTCCTCAGCTGGGCCATATCAAAGAAAGGAGCCATCTTCAATTCATTCATTCACTCCATCAGCAAAAATAGGGAGTCTGAATTGCTGTTCGACAGCAATGTTGTTTAAAATTGCAGGGTACAATTTTTATTTGTCCGGCCAGATATGAGATGTGACCGAGCTAAAACGTACTTGGCCGGTCATTGTGACCGGAGACTCTACGGAAATTATTTTCAGCCCTGCCTTTGCATCTGCCGCCAGCTTGCGCTCTTGTTTTGTTGAACAAAAAATAATATTTCATGTCTCCTCTGACCAAAACCAAAGCCCTGCTTCAAACCTTTCATAACCACTAGCTGGACAATATTTTACACCTTCCAGTGCAAATACCAATGTATTGCCTTGTACAATGCTTTGTCAAGGAGTTCTTTGATATGAGGTCCGCCCTCACTACTGTTTTGTCCAATCAAAATGGTGACTTCATCGGTCACATGTCCTTTCACGGGGAAAATAATATTTGTAGCCCTGTAATATGATGTGCAGTGGAGTATTTTTGACGAAATTCAAGGTTTTTGGGTAGCCAATGAAACACTGTCTCAATATAAACAATCAAAATAAAAACTAAGAAGTATAGTAAACAGAGAAATAAAATTAAGACTGGGTATTCAAACCTCCCTCGTGGTTATGATTTCTTTATTTTAACTTGATGAATTGTTAACGAGTTTGAGCAGGCTACTTTACACTTGTCTGCTAACTTTTCTTTGCAGATTTATTGCTGTCTCGGGGCCTTAGCAATAGCAGATTCGCTCCATCATGTGAATGCTGACATGTTAGGATGGTGGCTCTGTGAGAGACAGCTTCCATCGGGGGGATTAAATGGTGAGATGGAAAGAATGATATACAACACAGATGTACATCTTCTCTGCAAACAAAACACATTTTAATTGAGTTTGGCATTATTTTCTGGCCTCTGTAAATTAATGGATACTAATGATACACAACTGTGGGAGGCATTGTGGTCTAATGGTTGGTGCGCTGGACTCCGGACTGGATGGTTCTAGTTTGAGCCCTGGCCAGGGAACTGCATTGTGTTCTTAAGCAAGACAATTCACTCTCACAGTGCCTCTCTCCACCCAGGTGTATAATGGTGAAATAACGCTGGGGGTAACCCTGTGATGGTCTAGCATCCCATCTAGGGGGGAGTAGAAATACTCCTAGTCGCTTCATGCTGATGAAACCGGGATAAGCTCCAGCCTGATGAGCCACTGGGCTCGACACAGACTTTACTTATGATGCACAACCCATGGAGAGTCTGGTGCAGGTCTGTAGTGGGTTGTGTTTGGGACAGGGTTCTCCCAAATAAAAGGACGGGTATGCTTATCATCTTTCTTAGGAATGTAAGGGTGCGTTTGTTTGAGACATTCTGGAATAAGAATATATTCTGGAATATATTATGGCTATTCTGCTCCATGGGCATCCAAGAATTCTGGAATGAGAATAGCTCCCTAACAAACGCTTTCTCACATTATTCCAATTATTCTTATTCCGGATTGATCCCAAACTAACAAGCCCTAAATATGTAATTATGGATGTTTAGGGTGTTCGGGACAAAGCACCATTAGTTTTAGTCACTATGTGTTTGTACTGAGGATCTTAACCAGTTAGCCTTGAAATGTGATATCTTCTACCACCAAAACAGAGCTTGGGTGACACCCAGATTAGTGTCCTTTGGCACCCTGTTCATATGGGAGCTTCCCCCGGGTGTGTTCAGAAATCTAAAAGCCTCAAGTTGAATTATGGTCTTAGTGTTGTTCCTCTTTATACCAAGAAATGCTGTTTGAATTTGTCCATCGTTCAGTAATATAGAACATGCCTTTCCGTGCCCCAAGTGTAATTTTATGCGTCTTTTAAACTTGCTGTAGTTGTATTAAGCTGCGTGATGTCTTTTATATTCATTCCAGGCCGACCAGAGAAACTCCCAGATGTTTGCTACTCATGGTGGGTGTTGGCATCGCTCAAGATTATAGGAAAACTGCACTGGATCGACAAGGTAACAAAATGGTTGGGGTTTATAGCTTTAACTTTTCGTTACCAATTTGACGTACGCTGTAATGCCAAGTGCCAGGGTCAATGAAATTGTTTTCGTGGTCAGTACATTGTTTTTTTAGGGACCCACGGTGGCCTAATGGTCAGCGCACTAGACTCCGCCATGTAATCAGGCCCTTAGACAGGACACTTTTCTCTTGTAGTGCCTCTCTTCACCCTGGTGGGTACTGCGCTTGACTAGCGTCCCATCCAGGGAGGAGTAGAAATACTTCTTGTTGCTTAGTGCTACAAAAACCGGGATACACTCCGGCAGTATAGGCTGTTTGCCCTGATGCAGGCTTCTTTACAACGTTTTTAGTCTAAATTGTCGCAATGCTTGTCAGAAAGCGCAGTCGAAAAAGGTGCCAGGAAGACAACGTTTCGTCATCTGCAGCTATTTTAATCATCTTTGATAAAATAAAATTATATTGTTATACTTCCCACCGACGCAGCACCACAGTTTCTTTAGAAACTTACCCCCTCTACAGTGAAAGCCGCTCATTGTATTTGATGTTTTGCAGCCTTACTTCAAGATAATGTGTTCCCGGAGTGTGGTGCACCGTTATATCAGTTTTTCTTTAAACGTTCCAGGACAAATTACGGAGTTACATTCTCGCCTGTCAAGATGAAGAAACAGGTGGATTTGCCGACAGACCGGGTGATATGGTAAGGTGACTGTCTTCAAATGGATCGGACAGACCTTCTGTTTACACGGGACTGTTCTGGAATCGGTTTGGAACGGATCCAAAACTGAACCTGCTGAACCAAACGGTTTCGAACAGAAGCCAAACCCGGCCCGGTTTGGTTCGAAACAGTTCCAGTCCGGCCCGTATAAACATAGCCTGAGGAACTGGGTGTGATGTGAAGTACCACGATCAGACAATCCTGTCGTGTGGCAGGGTGCCAGTGAGTTAAAAATGAGTGGCGAGGCTAGCATTGCACAGATGAAAGAGAAGAGATTTGCAGGCATCTTTCAAGCATATAATTACTATAGTAGTTATTTGGTCTTGTAGAACTGGACAGCAATTCGTTTTAAAGATATTTTATTTCATTTACTGATAGATGCTAAAGGTATGCTCCCCGCCGTCTTTGTTGCTCTTTCACGAAAGAACCCTGTAATTCTACTCTGGTGTAACTTTAGGATCTGGTTTTCAACCAAAGTGAAGGAGCAACACGCAGGTTGTCGTGTTACAGTAGCCTACATACAACCGTCTACTATTTCCTAAAGCCTACGAAATAGTAGAAACGAAAACAGAAGAATAGTTGTCAGATACGAGTTCTTTTTTCGTTGACAGGTCGATCCGTTCCATACACTGTTCGGTTTGGCTGGGTTGGCGCTACTGGGATCATCCGAGGTTAAACCGGTGAATCCTGTTTATTGCTTACCTGAAGAGACAATCGACAGATTACACATTCGACCCGAGTTGTTGGGATGAGCGCTGTTGACTTTGCTGCCTGTACGTGATCAAGATATAAGAACCAGTGGCCCGACGAATTGGTCCAGAAACTTACACAGCTAACAAATATACTGCACAACTTGCGGGATTTCGCGCGCGAGTGTTTTGTTTCGGCGGGGACCCGCGCGGGAAATCCCGCCGACTACGCAGGCTATAAACAAACGAATGAATGAAGTAATGATCTTGTGTCTGAGGACGCTTTTTACTACCTTTTTAAATAGCAATGTTAACCCTGAGAAAGGCTAAAATTGTAAGAACATACTTAGAACGTACCCAAGGCCGGAATGTGAGTCATTCATTGTTATTTTTTACCCCATTTTGTGAAAGAGACAAATTCTAGTTAAAGGATCTCTGTTACGGATGACACATTTTGAAACGTTTAAAGCTAAACATTTCAATTTTGTTAATAACAATGCTTCTCAATCTTCCTCAATCAAAGCCATCCTTGTTTCTTGAGATAAGAGTGTGTAAACACTGTCGTGGCGTTTTAGATTCGCCCGTATTTTGGCAAATATTTTATAAAAGCAAAAGAGGTCTTTTTCCGTGTTTACATAGCCTCATATAAACACGAGGGGGTTGGGAGAATTCTCGAAAGTTATGCAAACCCTCTACTGCATCTCAGGTTTGCATAACTGTCTCGAATTGTCCCAACCACCCTCGTGTTTTATGAGGCTATGTAAAGACGACCGCGTCTTACAAAACCGTACAAGGACTAGGAACTACTGAATTCACGAATTTGGCTAAAATCTGTTTTGACCGTGGTGTAGATTTTCCCATTTAGGGCGGTTATGTTTTGCGGTGAGAAAGTTTCTTTTTAAAAATAAATATTTACGGTCGTGGCTCGCGTTCTTCAGGAAACCAAGAAGTTGTTGCTTTAGTATTAAAATATAACAATAATTTAACCGGCTGAGCCAAACACTTCCTAGCTAAGATTGTTCTAAAACCCTTTGAACATAACATTACCAAATGTTTTATTGAATAATAGTTCTTTTTCCAAACCCTCTGACTCTAAGTAGTAAGACCAACTTCAAGAGTAAAAAACTTCTATCTTCCTGACGGCACACATAAGCTTCACGTATGACTCTTGTATCTTGTTTCAGCAACAGGAGTGCTGACTAACGAGAAACTGCGTATAAACTAAGGGCGTCGGTAGCGGGATTAAGGCGCGTCTCAGTGGAAGGAAAGCTCGTGGTCTAAAATCTCGCTCATCGAAAAATGAGTCGGCCAGCGAAAGGCAATATTCGGTAAACATTAACTTTACTAAGCAGCACATCCGATCTTTTTTTCACATTTTTTCTCATCCATCCAAAAAATATCGGGTGTTATTTTGTACTGCTTAGAAAAATATGGACGTGATCATTTAATAATACGCTTCCAAGTGCTGTCGGTGTTTTTATCCTCTTTCCGTCATGCATATATTTGGCTATGATCAACTTCCCGAATCTTAACCAGAAGCCAATGAGATCTAGACCTCAAGTTTATGGTCATTTCAAGCCAAACAATAAGCGTAAAAAACACGACTAAATGCGGTACGCATTACGTAACCTCCATTCCGACACAATTCCCAACGCACCGAGCATAAATACATATAACCAGCAAACTGATCTCAGCTGGGATTGCCCAATAATTTGAGGTTGGGTGTGGTTAAGGAAATAAGCTTGTAAGCCTGAAGGCGTTAAAAACTACTGCGCAACCAAACAGCTTTTATGCTTCCACCCACCTCCCCATTCAAAATATACTGGACGGGGCAGACATATGTAGCGTTCTTCCATACAAGTATTCTTTTCCATTTCTACATTTGGTAGAGTTAGTACAGTAGAGTTAGAAAAACGACTGTAATGGATACTATCTTTGCTGTAGCTTTCTGGATCATGTCATTTAAATTTGTTCAAGGACCCTTCGACAACAATGTCGGAAACTACCGTTTAGCTAAAATTTTTGTTCATCCTCTTCTGTTTTCTCCCAACAGGCTATAACACTTTGTAAACAGTGAAAAAGTTGTTACTACAAATTAGAAGTGTCACTGTCGCTATTTAAAAACCAAAACTGGGACGTGATTGACAGTGAACACCAGTCGCCCTGGATAGCGATACATACATACATACATACATACATACATACTTTATTGACTTTCCCCAAGGGGGCTTTTCAAAGACAATATTAAAAAATATATATATTCCTATTTACAAAGTGTTGGCGTAGTGATCAGTATTGACAAGTTATAGGAGCGACAGAAATTAATGAGGGCTTTCGCTTCAGGATTGTTGCTGTTCTCAAGTCTGCAGTTCAAATCTCCTAATAGATAAATTGGCACATTAAACGACGAGGCGATCGAGCATGCACAAAACAAACACTCAGGACTTCTAGCTGTAAACAGTAAGCAAATCGCCGAACGTTCGGCTTGTGTCGAGTGGCGATTGACAAAAATCGTGTTTTATAGTTTCCTGTTTAGACAACGAAACTGTGAGGAAAATTCCCGTGTCCCGGGGAAGTGGTTGGGTAGGGGAGGGGGGTCTCTCGGTTTCGTGTTCAGTGTATCAACCCAGATCATATTCGAGAGACAACCAGGACTAACCAAATTGGAAATCTGTGGCGTAAATTAAAAATTGGTCCAAAATAGTTTAACTTTCCGAATAAATAATTCAACGTTTCGGAACTTGCTGGTGCTGAAATTTGAAAAAAAGAAAAGAAATTTGACGGCACTGGCATTCTTCCCCCAGTGATTTCAAAAATAATTTTTGATCATAAAGCGCGGGTGGGAGTTCTTCGAGACCTAAAATGTCTATCAGCAATCCCCCGCAAAATATTTCTTCCAGAAGGGATGGGCTGTGTATGGCCAGCCTTGACCTTGAATATTGTGGCAAGACGAGGTCAAATTTCATTAGGCCTAAGCATACATACACACATTAACTTTATGCCCCGTTTATATGGTCTCGGGTACTCGAAACAACCCTCCCCCGAGTTACCATGGGCGAGCTAACTTTTAACTAAAATGTTAAAAAAATTCCTTCAACCATCTATATGTTCCTATCCGGTTGTCTCGTGGGGCGGTGTGGGGGTGAGGAAGAGAAGCTAAGAGACAACTCGGGTAGGTGGGTTGTCTCGTCTCGGCAGGTAGGGTAACCCTGACAAGCGGGAAAAGTTTATCACATATAAACACTTTGGCTCCCCCACCCGTGAGAACTCATGGCGTGTCGAGAGTCACGTACTTTCCAGATTTCAGGTTTTTAAGCACAAATCTGCACTAAAGAACTAGAATTTAACTAAGAAAGGCCTCCAGTGATCGAATGGACGAAATAAATTCAAAGGAAGAAGGATCGGTAGGGTAGCAGCTCTCGTAAGCTTGTAATTCTACTGGCAGCAGTTGCTATTGTTTTAGGGGCTAGGGGCATTGTTCCTGTTGTTTGCTCTACTGTCTTCTTAATGCGTCGCAAGCCATTCATGTGAGACCTTACGAGAGCTCGGCTACCTCGCCCAGAAGGATAACTGGCGATTTAATATTAAAATACTATATAAATAGTTAAACAGGGTAAACTTTTACTCAGCCGACAGGGACAATTTTTTGTTACCACGTTCGATAAAGCTGTCCCGGAGAGGGTTATCTCGGGTACCCGAGACCCTAGGGGGTACTCGTATTTTCCATGACGGTGTGGTCGGACGGAGCTTCATATTGCAAAGCCCAAAAAATACACGAGCCTGAAATTTTAGACCCCAAAAAAACCTGGAATCAAAAATTTCCTACCCAAAAAAGTACAAGACTTAAACACCTCAAAACGGATTTATTCAATCAAACAGACTCTTCTAATGCATGATTTTGCATCAATAAGCTAACGAGATCGGAGATGTGACCCCAAAAATGCGCGTATATTTTAAGACCTAAAAAATACGTGACAGATCTCTTGACCCAAAAATACCGAGCGTGTAAATTTGCAACCCGAAAAAATACGTCGGACGTCCCCGTCATGTATAATGCGGGTTATCCCTTGGGCCGGAGGCCATATACATGGGGCCTAAAATTACATTATCTTCATCGTCATCAGTCTTGTGATTTGCTCGCTCCAGCACGTGACAGGGTGAACGATAAAATGGTAAATGCTACGTGATCGTGAGCCAATGAGAGGACGCATTTTTGTTATGTTGTGGGTTTCTAAATTTCATTTTAGTCACGACACCTCGATAGATCTCAGTTGAGATAAAAATACAGGACCGAACTGGAATGGCTGTTTTTTTTTACAAGTGAAGCGGACAGAAAACGTGAGTGGTGTTTGTGTTGCGTGAGACCTTCCGTCTTAAAGTCTAAAAATAATTAATGTGTGGGAAATTTTATCCACCGGGTAATGTCTTCACAAGGAAAGAACAGCTTTTCTCTCCCCCTCCTCAGCATTTTAACCTTGCACCACTTCCATAAAACGCCACTTTTTGCCTCGCCCCAAATCTTCTCTGTCCTAGAACACGAGTGGTTGCAGCCATTTCTCGGCCAAAAATGTCTGCAGGAATTATGCAGGAGCAGTTTACATAAACGCCTAGAGGGAATGGGCTGATACGAAAAACTACGAAAAGAGTTCCAAGACACGAAATTGCTCATGCAATTTTTTCGCGCTGTAGTTCAAAGCTTTTGGTTCAACGACACAGCACACCATGAGCAACACGTAGCTACTTTCTGAGATTGTAGAAAAAAATTAATCAATTAACACTACAAGACTGGCACTATGCATGGCAAAGGACAAGTCCCCGGGGGAGGGGACTCGCATATGAAAGGGGCGGGGATGCTCGTCGGAAATTTTGAATTAAACCCCTAAAGGAGACCGATGGTCCGTGGCCCATGCTTTTTTGACCCCTAAAATTAAAGAGAATTAAAAATATACATAATAAATATATATTTTTATACTTCTTCGCGTACAAACCTAAGCGAGACCTTCACGGTTTGCCCAGAACACCCGAAAGCGAGACGAAGAGCATCCCCGCCCCTTTCATATGCGAGCCCCCCCCCCCCCACCCCCTACACGGGAAAAAGTCTTCTTCAGTGCCAGTGCTGCTATGGATTGTGATGGGGGTGGGGTTGGTACTGACCACAGTTCATCAAGTTGCAATAGGGCGGTGCTTATGGTTGTTTTATGTTTTCAATTTTTCCTCGGTCGTTGACTCGAATCGAATAAGCGCGAAAACCGATCCCCAGGCATGGTACAGTAGTACTTAGCAAAGAAGCAGTGTAAATGATATCAGTGATACGTGTGGTCCCAGCCTGAAGCGCTCGACGTCTGTACTAGATTGGGTTTCACACAGCCACGAAAATAGCATACAAACAATATTCTGCCATTTTCTTCAATCCATCTTTACTCTGCTGTCTTTCATTAACCAATTTCATTGCTCACGATTTCGTTATTGCAGCACGCACATAACACGTGTTATTCCAAGCTGAAAAGTTTTCTATGTCGAGTGGATTAAGAAACTCGTTGAATGGATGGTTAGTTATATTTGACACGTGATAATGCGATTGACGCGCTTTAAAATCCCTTTAATGCAGGGTTTAAAAGTTCGCAACCGCACGACGTGACCGCACTCCACAAGATATTCATACCTCCCACGTACAATTGCAAGGACCTGAGGTAATTCCTGTCCCCACTAAAAGAGCAGGGCACGTCAAGTTTAATACTCAGTGAATTAATATGTTCAAATGTCTTATTTGTTATCGCATCACGACAAGCAAAACATGGTTTCCATGGATACTTTAGCAGGTATGGCCACGGGTTAAGTTTCCACTGTAAAAGTGCACTTTATCGTTTACTTTGTCGGAGCGCATTCAAGTATTATCACTGAAGGTTCCATTCCTTCGCCCAAAAAGAGAAGGTAAGAACAATTTTACATTTAGTATTCCTCCTATTTCTGTGTAGGTCAAAACCTTCTCAGCGAATTGTCCAGTACGGCTGACTTTTCTAATTGGTCACGAGTCATAGGCGGATTTATCAGTGGATTTTTTTATATATATCTATAATCAGGAAGATCGTTCTATTTGTTTTAGGAAAAAAACGCAATTGCAAGCTGCATTATTAGTGCTGTAAACACTTAAAGGCAATTTTGCTGTCCGATCCATCTGACGGAAATACCGAGGAAAGACAACTGCAACGCATTCCGATCACTAGCGCTCCATGTCTGTTCTGGTCTCAGATCTGTCATCTATTCAATAGCAGCAACTCGGCACACCCGTTATTAAAAAAAATTGAAATAAAAACATATGCTCCTGTCTTCAAGAAGTAGTTTTCCTGACTTTTGTAAGCTACGTAATCGCAAGGCAAGACAGCCTTTTCGTGCATGCACACGGGTTGAACCGTTTCAGTGGAAGATCCTCGTTCTCGATGAGCTTATTTGCTACCTATGTCTTGTTGAGAGTCCACTGAAACTACTTTAATTATTCGAATTCTCCCGGCTCAATTCTTCGTTCGGCTACTCCTATGTATTAATAACTCTGATAATTTTTCGCATTACCGGAATTTGAGATCATTGAAAAATGTTCTCGAACCGAAGCCCAGAGTGAAGGATACATCAAGCTTCTTAACCGATCTGTGTGCATCTAGTTGATCCAGATATGTTCGGTATGTTTTCTTTAGTTCTCAGCTCGTTTATAACCCTTTTGTATTAAGGTAAATGGGATGTTTAACGATATTCTTTTCGGTGGTATTCGAGAACTGACTGAATTCCGCCCTTGATTAACTGAAACCTGGGTGTCCAAAAAACGAAGAAATTCTTAAAATGCATGAGCGTCACGAGTCCCGGCCTCGCAGCAGCCTATTTTCCAATCGCCGTTGCCTTTCTAGTTGCTGCCGAAGCAGACGTTTCTGTGATCTTGTACGTAGTTTAAAACTGAAACTTATTACCAGATAATCTTTAAAGCACAAAAATAGCCACTGCTAACAGAATTTGTTATTTTAGCCACACGGCATCCAACATTAGAAGATCTCCTAAAATGATTGCACGCACCCAGTTCCGTTTTGCCAGTTAAAGTCTTTAGTCAAAGTTCGGCTGACGCGTTTCTAAAACAGAGGAGCTTTACAGACTTGATAAAATGTCTTAGAAGTACTAAGGCTGCACCCAGCTTCTGCACCGCGGTATCTTTCGCGGCAGAAGTGTAACAGTTCTCTGTCATTGAATTGATTGAATTTTAGAAGTTTTCTCACTTTGAATTTTTTTTATCATTAATTTTATTACAAGCAGTTAAACAACATACAGTAAAATAAAAAAATAAAAAATAAAAAATAAACACAAGACAATATAAATAACACACTACTCCAATACAATATTAAACTAATACGAATACAAATAAACGTGAAGTTTTCTCATTTTGGAGTAGATTCGTCGAATGTTGTAAATCAAGTCGTATAACTGATCCCACAGCAGGGAAAGGAAATTGCTGGAATATCACTCTAAATTCCTGACCATATTTGCATCATCATTTCTCGAGATCTCGTTTGTCCATATCCCATGCAGCTTACAATTCATTTTGCAACTGAACTTCTGTTGACGTATTTCGAACTGAGGGGGTCAATCAAAACGTGAGTTTTCAGCACATTCCAGTCTCACACTTTGATGCGTCCGGTATTGCCGCTCTTCATCAGCTGATGTTATAATAATGGCATCAAACAAATGCCCAATCATTAGAATACTTTGAAGAACGCCTATGAAGTTGTGATTATTTTCTTGCCATTTCTGGTTACTATAGAAACAGTATAACTTGTTGAAAACACCCTTAATCTTAGCCTTAAGTACTTTAAAAATTTTTGTGTCACTGAATTTTGAGCAGCATGCTAAGATACAGCTTCTTGCAAAGTTAAAACAAATTTTTGGAAGCGGTTTCAGAGCTACCTTAAAATTTTTGAAAATTTAGTACTGAGCCATTAAAGTATAAGAGCTGGAATGTGTCGTGAGCTACATTTGTCGTTAAATCCCGTAAGACGTTCCTAATAAGCCCTTGACTTAATTCATTTCTGTTTAAAAAGCAAATTTTAGTGGGATAATTATGACAGGAAGGAATTTTGTTTAAAAAAAGTGGTTGGGTTTACATTTTATTTTGGGGAAATTCGAAATTGCGGCTGGAGAACTAAGGTGTATATGAATATCGCACGCTAATTGATCGTGAAGAAATACAAATTAAAGCAAGTTATGTCTTCGTCAAAGTATTTAGAAAGAGAAAAGGACTTCTACCATGAGCTAGGGAGGGCTGGAGACGGGGGGGGGGGGGGGGGGGGAGCTTTACCGTTGGAATAAATCTAAGCTCCAATTGGCTTGTATCATGTGACTTATTACTGATCAGAAAAAAAATGTTTGCTTCTATACGATTTTGGGTATTGGGTATTTGTCTATATTGGGTATGAGAAAGTATTATTGCTCGATTTAAAACAAGGGAAAAAGTGATTAGTGTCTATAATCGTTTATGTGATATAAAGAAAAAGACGCCATAGTTTTGATGCGCACACTCTAATTACGCGTGCTATAGTCGTGGTCCCCGTGGGAAAATTTGCTTGGGTTGGGATCAGCTTGGGTTTCCGATCAGGTTAAATCTGTCGGTTACTGTTACATTACAAATGATCACCCGAGGTGAACTTTTGCTTCTCATACAACGATCTCAAAATTCAACATTTTGTCCTGAGAAGAATGCGCAAAATGTTTCTTCGATTAAGTTTTCTTCATTCGCTACAACTGCTCCATTAATTTCATAAGCCTCGCCGTATGCTGTCCCATGCTGGTTGGTCGCCGACCGAGACGTGCTTGGGTAAGTTCCCCGGCCGCAGAAGTGGCTCTAGCAACTTTTGGACATTCGAGCACTCGATTACTCGTGAAAGTAAAACTTTCGAGTTTCTCGAGCTACATTTGAGTTTATCTGCCAACGTAGATAAACCCTACGACTTGCTTCTGGGAATGTCATGGGTAATTCTTTTGTTCTTTTTGATGTATCCATAGTGATTTCCCTGTGGGAATATCGGACACACACAAAACACGCACTCCCCTGGGTAAAGTCCTACTTTCCCAAGGGCAAAACGGCTAGTGGAACCGCAGCTATTATGAATTATTATGTGTATTAAGCATGCGCAATTACTCGCGATGCAGGCAATTAAAATAACTAAGAGCTTGTTCCGCTCCCCCACCCCCCTCCCCACGCGTGTTTATCCGGTAATCCTTTTAAAAGCCTCTGCTTGGCGCTTGGATGTGGCCGTTCTTTAGAGCGTTGTGATTGGCCACTGCAGGGGCGGAAGTTCTATTGCTGTCATCTTGCTGTCATATCACCTCACTGACGAAGACCAAGTACTAAGGCGTGTTTTTGTTCGTCGGCAATGCAGACTGGCTTATGGCCTCAACCAATCACATTACAATCGCAATCACATTACGTGACTCTGTTCACCTCGGCAGCACCCAGACCTGAAAGACAAAAGGTGGCTTTTAAATCACAATGAAAAATAACCCACTTCCTTGCTAAAAGAAATACGATTTTAATCATGCACATACACGCCCAAACAATTTCTCACATGCGGCGAGTTATCGCCCTTGTAGCCCGCGTCCAGGCTATTCGCGCGTTAGTTTTTGTCTCAGCAATTACGGAATGTAGGACCTGTAGTTGCTCCTCTTCATTTTCTTTTCGGTGAAATTTATTGTAATAGAGATTTTTATTTGGCTGCATACAGATGCACTCAGGAAAAAGCTTAAGTAGGGTTGCATTTTCAATAAATAAATAAATGCACCTATTATATCCTCCGCTTTGACGGGTTTCCGCGCTGTGAAAAACTTTCTTCTTCCCTGCGTCATATCTAAATTCTTAGACGGAAAGCCAGTGTCACCTTTTTGATGCGCTGACAATCGCATATCTTTATCACATGCTAATAATCATAATTAATACCTTGTAGATCAGTTCATTGTGGCTTTAGTTGCTAGATTCCATCGAAGATTACTGACGCCGCTGCATTCGCGCGCAATTCGCTGAGCAGAAGGATGGACCGTGATATATGACGGTGAGTTATTAAGCTCGTAATTAAATCAAGTCGAAAATTGCCAAGATAAAGTTGGTTATATTGGTTTTTGCAATGTCGATAATCGTGTATCTTAGGAATCAAACAGATCTAAGCCTGTAAAGCTTCGTAAATTTTATAGATTATAGTTGCTGAATTTATTTTAGTGAAGGCAGTTATGTATAGAACGTTCCGCCTAACAGCCAATCAAACAATTTCGGAATGTTTATTTTCAGCTGCTTGCTACATTGAATTCTCCTCTAAGACAACAAATGAACACCAATGAATGCCAAACTGAAAACATTTTTGCCAAGGCGGGAAATCAGAACAACGTTAACTTACTCGCCCTCCCTGTGTTGCTGGACATCATAGCCAAAAATTGAATTTGAATTGAAAGATAGGTTGCCTTTGCAGGTATATCTGACTATGTTCAGAACATCGAATTAGACAAAACTAGAGCTGTTTTCACTACTTTATCATGAATTTATAGCCTGTGTTGCTGGTGAGATATATTGCGGGGGAATGCAGGCGAAGTATTTTTTATCCAAGATCAGCGAGATGTTTGATACCACAGTTCTCGACAACAGTTGGAGTATAGGTAACCCAGTGAGATAGCCGAATTTCAGCCGATCTATTTTCCTGCAAACGGGCGACGTTAAGATTTTGTAAGCGGCTTGAAGTTCCAACAGTTTCTTAATTCACTGTCTCTTGGCATTTGGAATGCGCATAAGCTGGATAGTGAAATGTGCACGAAGGACGGTTTATGCTAAGATCTTGATCATCATTGTTATTAGAGGATTATCCGTAAATGGGACACTTTCTATCTTAGCCAGCATCACGTTTCAAAGTACCGCAGACCCGGGGATCGTGATTTTCAAAGGTTTCGGTCAATGTTAGTTTTAGCATTTTGCCACATTTATTTTTAGACTAACGAGTCGTTAGTCTTACTCTTACGGTTTGTCCAGTGTTTCTGCTCTGCTCTGAAGAAAAAGACAACAGCTTGAACCCAGGCAATAGCCTCCAGTCTCGAAATTAAAATTGCCGCTCAGGATTCGGGAAAGAGCAGTTGGAAGAAAACTAACAAAAATGACAAAAAAACGTCTTTTAATACCAGACATTCGGGAACCATGTGTAATTTGTCGGGCATAGAGGTCACAGCCCCTCCCCCACCCCCCAAGTGAGACGTTGCCCCTACGCCTGTGCGTATGAACCAGAACTCAATTTTAGGCTGGCGCAAAAAAACCTCACGTTTGGAACTGTCAGGGAGCTGCCTTCATCACAGAAGCACTAATTAAACAATCAGTTCGACATCATGCTATGATCTTCTGTAGTTGGCATTTCTCGAAAGATGATTTATCAGATTTGCAGTTAAAGGATTAAACCCCATTCGTATTTCTCTAATTTAGGACATCTCTGTCTGTTGGTCTAATGACGGAAAACTTTGAGTAATTTTTAAAAGTTGTATTGGTATAACATTTCCCCGTCGAAATCTGTAGCCACCCGGAGTGCTAAAGAAAATCGGATCAGATCAGAGCTCTTCGGTTTCCTTAATTTTAACTTTTAGTGTATTTATAGCAGAAAACATTCTCTGTGTGGTGCAATGATATAAAGACATTTTTCGTTCCTTTCAATTTACGAAACGACATGGGCAACATGAACGCAATCCAGGTAAGTGATAACTGTTTTCAGCTAGCAGTTGCCAGTGTTTTATCTTGTTTTAGTATGATGTCTGTCTCAAAATTGCCCGTATTGAATCCTTGATCGCGATTTTGTGTATGCGTGTAAAGAACATTGGACCGATTTTTTTACTTATCGGCTTATTTGTTATAAGTGGCTTCAAATACAAAGATTTTCTACCCCACTTATGTCTTTCTCGCTGATACAAGTATTCAAGATACCGTTAAAGACTTTATCCCGGCCAGGATATCAGTTACATATGAGACCACCTCGAAAAAAAATTGAAAATGAAAAATGTCGTTCCTTCTTTTAACGAATTATCTCCGTTACAAGTCATCGGCGAACTAATGACCTCTACAAACCACTATGTTAATATTCAATTAGCGAAAATTCATTTCATCTTGCCTTGATATACGCAATATTATTCTTTCAAATTTAACTGATGTAACTTTATTACTATATGCTTTAATTACATATCCAGGATAATCTTTATTATTTCAATTTTTTTTATTTTTTATTTAAAGTAAAGATTTTGCAACACTGTATGTATTTATGGTCATGCAAATAAAGCTAATTGTTGTTGTTGTCCTTCATCGCACTAAGGCTGTTGAAATTTAGGCTCGATTTCAGATGCTGCCACGAGCTGCCCTGTTGGGAGTATAAGTCGGGTTGTATTCCCCTCTGAACCTCAGAGCACGCGATCAAAGAGAATGCTCATCGGAAAATTTTAGAAAAAACTTCCAGGTAGCATACTATTGGGCACAGCCTATTCAAGGGCGTAGCTGGGGGGGGGGGGGGAGGGAGTCCTTGGGTGCCCGTGAGACTATTAAAGTAAACAACATACAATATTCAGGAGACAAAAACGCGTGAATCCGAAGAATCAACATAGTGACATACAGTGTGACCACCCCCCCCCCCTCCCCCTTCAAACAGGGGGCGACTATATCACGGGCGATGAGCCGGGATGTTCATCGGTGGACACCTGACGATGAGTTATACCACATCGTATAATAGCACGCAGCGCTATTGTTTTAGGGCTAAGGTCCATTATTACTGTTGTTTGTTTATCATTTTTTCACCCGAAGTGCTTATTAGGCTAACCGGAGTGAAATGGAGGCTATCAAGAGGGGGTGGTGCGCAACTCTTTAAGGGGTCTCACAGTTCTGGCTGAAAAAATGATAAACAAACAACAGTAATAATGGACCCTAGCCCTAAAACAATAGCGCTGCGTGCTATTATACGATGTGGTATAACTCATCGTCAGGTGTCCACCGATGAACATCCCGGCTCATCGCCCGTGATATAGTCGCACCCCTTCAAACAAGCTTGCTTGGGGAATCGGCAGTGTTGGAAACGGCTATACAGACCCTACTTATTGATGAGTGGTCCGAGAAAAATCCATTTCGTCTCAGTTCCTGTTTATTTGCGGTTTTCTCAGTCTAAGTAAATTGTAGCAACTGTGAAAACTTGAAATGGAACATCGTTCAGTTGGCGGTACCAAAATGAGGTTTACACGCGGCGAGCATTCGGCGAGCACCCGACCTCGCCAATCGCCTTCCTACCCAAAATCGCTGCGGTAGTAATTTACCTTATCCATTTCAAGTACATAATCAACTCAGTGTTTCACTTGTCCGCCCGGTTAGAAACTATTCGCTTTGTACTGTTCAGCTATTGTTAATAGAATAACTCCTTTGGATTACTCAGTTCAGTGGAATGCGAGCGGATTGACAAAGATTAAATTAAAGTTTTAAGTTATTTGCTTCTGACCATTTTAGCTTTTTTATTGAATTAAACAGCCACACGGCTTATTTGAAAACCACTTATGTTGAAATTGTTATAGTGGATAAATAAATCTCGTTCGCGTTCGTTCGTGGTTCGCTCGTTCGTTCGTTCGTTCATTCATTCATTCACTCAAGCACCAATCGATCGTACTGTGAGACTTCTGAGCTGGGCTGAGCGTCTCTGACAGCAAAGTGAATGGTCCACTTTCTTTTTTTATTGTCAACCTTCACCCTTGACACAAGTGCAGCCTTTTCTCAAACGAGACTTCCTTTAGCTTATCTAATAATAGTTTAGTCTAAATTGGTGACCATTGGTTACGCCTGCGAGAGACCATATTAGGTATTTTTAGGCACTTAACTGCTGGGTCAGGCCGTATACTGAGTATACCGCACAAGACAGCTTGGTTATCTACAGTTGCTGTCATCCAGGATTTAGTGCAGAGTCCTAAAAAGTAACTTCACTCAACGATCACAACTCAAGGGGTACGTAATGCGCATTTTATTGAAACGATCATAGTAGTCCGTACATGATAAATTGCGGTGCGTGTCAAATGAAGATCATTGAAGCTTATTACTCAGTGAGTGTTGCAACGCAAATTAGTTGATGGCAACCAGCCAGGCTAGCTAGGGATGTTGCCTTGTTTACAAACGGCAGTTTTAGCCTTTTTCGCGCAGATAAACTTTTAAAACTTTTAAGTCTATCGGTCGACAGCTGATATCAATGTCTTCGAAAATTTAAAGCCATCAGGAAACCACTTGCCACTGTAAATTCAAACGATCTGTTTCAGCCCCAAAGGTGCAATTTAGCCCCGTGGGTCCAAGGTCTGATTCAGCATCTTGTGGAGCCATATATGAGCACTATGTTGGCTCAAACAGCCCTATCAAAGAACTATTTCAGCCCACTCTGGGACTCATTATTTTCAGCCTGTGGGTCCATATCAGCTCCTGAAATAGGCTATTTCGGGTCTGCTGTAAGATAGCCAATTCAGACCCCAAACAGGCAACGGCTCCAAATTCAGGGTTAAAACAAATCTTTTCAATTTACAGTGTGTCCAATTCCACTTACTGGTCTCTTCACCTAGGAAATTGAAGAAGCGGAAAATAATTAATCTGATCTATTACTGAAATGCCAGTTTTACCTGTACGTTTCAGTCTTCGTTTTTCAAAGGTTCCGATTAATCCTTAATAGGTCTAGATGCAATAAAAATAATCCTTGACTGACAGAACCAGCTAGTTAGGGATTTGAAGTGTCCTATTTGTGTGTTTCTGAAAGGAATTTTGAAACCTTCTCTGTCGGATCCTTACGAATTCCACGTTTTGGACTGGACTGCCGGGATGGACGGCTACGTAACAGCCTTATCTGCCTTACCAGTGGGGGCTTTTAGCTCCAAGCTTATACAATGTATACCACCACTGAGTTAGCCTCTAAATCGTTTTATCGACTTGCTGCCTTAATACATACTAATCCTCTAATCATGAAATTGAAATCTTAGCTTTGGCATAATCAATAGTATTATGCCGAGACATTCTGGCTGTTGTTGCCTGTTTTTGTTTCTCACTTGGAAATTACGTTGCTACATCAGCCGAACACATTCAGTTATTCTTTTCCCCAGGCCGTTAAGAATAGAGCGGTCGTGCATTGTAAAACTGAAGTCAAGGTAATAGTGATTAGCAAAGAGAAAATCGCCCTTAGGAAGTTTAGCATTGTGCGAGGTCACTTTAAAAGAATCTTCACAACTTGAACCAAGAGGAAAAAGGTTGCAACTTTCTTTCGAGTAAATGTTTGTGCAAACAAACCATTCACGAGTTAGAACGAATCAGAAATGTGGTTAACGTTAGCACGCCCAACAGTATGCTAATCCATACTCACGTCACATCCTTCAGTTTTGTGCTAAACGGGAATCGTTTTGAATTTCTTTAATGTTTCAACTCAGGTTGTCACAGAATGAGCTAGCCTGTGAACAGGCTCCAGCTAAACGGGGCTGGGTGGGTGATCGACGGATTGGCGAAACACACTGTTTAGCAGGGTTGAACTCGTTTAGCAACAAAACAATGGAAGCGATCACCTTGTAATTTCGCACATTCTTCAAGAATGAAAAAAAACATCATCGAGATTGATGGACTGACGTACGTTTCAAGTTTTCGCATTGCATCTTATGAAATCAGTACTAACATATTTTGCCTCGTCCTCCTGTTTTGAATCCACTTGATGTTAGAAAATTAGTGATTTTAGAAACGATTTTAGTTTTGTCGAGGCGTCAGAAGTTTAAAGTTAGTTAATTTTGACGGAAAATAGTGATAAACTCCGTTCTACTTCCCCTTAAAGAAGAAGGGTGCTAAAAGGGCATGTTTCCTCCCCTGATTGCGCTTGTCGTGTGACGATTTGCAATGTTGGCTGCTCGGAAGCAAGATGTACGTGACAGAGGAATGCTACAAGATATTTGTTGGACATGTTACCGGAAAATATAAAATGTCGAACAATGTTCTGGCACTTGAACTGTACCTTTGCGGTATTCAGGCCCTCACTTTATTTACACCGGCGGTTCCACGACTTTCATAACTCTATTCATTTTGCGGGATCAAAATTTAATAAGAGGAAATTAACAATACTGATAAGAAAAATAGAAATTCACCGGTCATCGGAGTTACAAAATCAATTTAAAAGTCATTTTATTCTGGATTCTTTGGATTCTGACTCGTACAAAGTTCGATTGAGACCACGTGACACCTGCCTGACGTTGCCCCCCACAAGAGATGCGGCTTTTCAACTTTGTGTGTACTTTTCCTCCCGTGGTGGTTTATTTACACTTCACTGCCAAGAAAAAGTTTGCAGTAAAAGACATCATTCATTTCCGTGGGTGGGTATTAATAACTGAAACGCGCGACAGTCCTTTTCTGAAAGCAGCAATCTTCCTTGTCACGCGAACAGCTATTCACCAACACGTCTAATCACTTGCTATCGGCAGTGTGAAATGCCCGGCTCTTTATTGAGATCCATGGCGATAACATTTTACAACTTCTTGGATCTATCATCTTTCTATTTCCTTCTATTTGGCATAAAGCCTGCAATTCCTTATCTAAAAGGTCGAGAGATCGTGTATGTACTAATCCGCGAGGAGCTAGCATCTTTCGGCACTCGCATCCCAAAGGCTTAAATGCAAAAATAACAATGAAAAATTATGCTATTCAATGCCTTGTTTATATGTCATAGTTTCTTGAATTGATAAGGAATTCCCTTAGCGACAATAAACAATAACTTTCTTCACAATTTAGGGTGCTACGCAAAACATGTAATTGCACTCTGCTCAATGTAGTCATAATTGTGGTAATGACCTTGATTACGAAAATACACCTGGTGGGGCTGGTAAATCACATTTGTCATTTTTTATCAACTTGTAATTACCCAATTATTATTAAATAACCAGAATAACCCTTTCTTTGACTTTGCCGCCATGGTCGCGAGCACAACAAAACTTCCAAAAGGTGACAAAAAAACGCGCGTGATCAAGTGATCGAAAACAAAGTTCGCGAGTATTGCGCTAAAACCGAACGAGTGAACGAACGTGTGATTTGCTGTAGAAGGTAGAGAAGACGACTGACATTTCACACTAGTTTTAATTAGCTGATTACTGACAGAATCTTTTACAAAGACTAAGAAAGTCGATTTAGTGATTTGTTGAAGATAAGGCGTTGTCTAGACTATTTTAGATCTTCAATCAAATTGAGTCAATTGACTTCAGTCGTCTGTTCTAAAAGCTGACCGGGCTAAACACTGGTCATGTATGATTTTACACTGATATTCTCAGCGCTGTCATGGAGGTATTACAGAACAATGGAAAATTCTTTTGGTGGTAAAAATCATCAAACAATCTGTTTATATAGCGCATTTCAATTGGCGAACAAAAATGTGCGAAATTACAAAATTACGCCCTGATACATCGCAAGGTGGAGTACGTAAATGATTTCCGTTTCCTGCGGGTTACCCAGTGTCAGTCCATGTGTCAATCAAAGATTAACTACATTCTCGCAAACGCCCAGTCGAAAATATTGACCTGAAAAGGTATTTCAAGCAGAGCGTTTTAGCGGTCAAGATCATTTCAATTTCGTTCCTAAAGCGCTCGATTTCGTGTCGTCGGCTCAATATAGTGATGCGCATACGTGTGCAACTATTAATTAGGCACATCACAGAAAATCAATTGTGATATGATCTGACAAATGGTTTAATTTACAATCAACAGAAACAATATCTATCTGTGTACCTCATCGCTTAGAGAGAGCTACGGGGGCATAAAGGTCGTGTTTAGTCATCTTGAAAGTTTATCCACTGAAGACGCGAAGAAAAGGGGAAGACATTCAACAGAAGCGCAAAAGATTGGCTCGGCATCGAACTTCAAAAATGACAGGACGCGAGTATAGTGTGTTGCATCTGCTGTCGCTGGCATTCATTCTACAGTTACTGTTGCGAGTGGAGATTGTGTTTGGTAATAGCGCAATTCTAAACATCATGAAAGCAGCTGAAGCTACAGAGGAAAAGCACAGTTCAAACTGCGCTTCGACCCGACGTGTTAAACGCCACGATCACGCTCGCTTTCCACAATCGCCGCCAACTGGTTCTAAATTTGGAAAGGCATTGCGTTTCTTTGGCGGGGAAGTGGTCCGATTTACTGGAGCCGTGACAATACCATCGCATCAGTTCACTGTAGACTTTTGGATGAGGCCCGAAGGTGGCCAGGCATCGCCGGTAACTGTGATCGGACTTTTTGACGACTGTTCGCCCGAATCAAAAGACGGAGGTTGGGAAATAGGGCTTGAGGAAGCAAGCGCCGAGCGAAGCCTAAGAGTTTTCTTTCGACTGCGAACACAGCGATCGAATCACGACACGAAACTGTTCTCCCCGCGCAGCGTGGAACCAAATGTATGGCTTCATGTTGCAGCTACGTTCAGTGGCAAAAAAATGAAGTTATACATCAATCAGGCTAAAGTGGGGGTTTCTTCGGAACAAAAAGGGCACATTTTCGCGGACGGCTTCGACGTGTGTGAGCATTTAGAGGCGGGGGGAGATCGCTCCTCTGGAGTGTTTTATCGAGGTCTTATCGACGAGGTGCGAATGTGGTCAATTGCGAAATCGCACCAAGAAATCAGCGCTAATGTTTTCGCTCCGATCACGGGTGTTGAGCCTGATGGTCATCTTGAAATGTACGAAAGTTTCGCGGGAAGTGAAGAACTCAATCGCAATCCGAAGACCACATGGGTCGCTGTCACTATAAACAGACCGGAAATCACTAAGTCAACAATTCCTGGGGATGCACATGATCTTTCGATCGTGAAGCCCCTCTGTGGTAGCACAGTTTGCGATAATCCAGAGATCATTCGAAGTTATGTGAAAAATACGCACTTGCGAGGCAAAAAGGTCGTGCAGTATCGTGTTGTTAACATATTGGATGACGATGGCACCAACCCTATGGTGACCAAAAAAGAGATGAAACTTCAACACGCGCAGCTCAACGAGGCATTCAAACGCTACAACATTACATTTGAGCTGAAGGACCTAAACATACGAAACACCTCTTTGCGGCGACGTACCGTCACCTACATGTGCGAGGCGGGAAAAATTGGCGACGGGTATTGCAATGGCGATTATTGCAAGTACGACATTACGGGAAATGATGGAGGCGACTGCGATAAATACCAAACCAGATGTGACCTGAAAAAGCGCGGGAACGGCGTGTGCGACCCAGAATGCAATAGGTACTATAACGCGTGGGATCACGGCGACTGCTGCAATAAAAGCGTCACTAATGTATATCAAACCTGTTTCGATCCTAAATCGCCAAACAGGGCGTACATGAGTGACAGAGAATACAAGACTCTGGTGAATTTGGACAATCAAGATTTCTTGAACGTTTACCTGGCTCAGTGGAGCAATGAAAACCTGCAGGGCGTTGCCACGTTTCCCTGGGAGAAAACCGTTCACAGCATCTACGGTGGGACCATTTTGGGCCTGAAGAATTTTGGACGGAAACAGCACTCAAACGCCCTTGTTCATGAATTTGGTCACGTGCTAGGCTTGTGGCACGTGCATCACGGCGTGTCAGAACTGGATTGCGCCGATGACTGCTCAGAGACTTTTCCGTCGCTTGAGTTGGGTGACCTGTGCTCGGACACAAATCCAACGCCAGCTAACACCTTGTGCAGTGATCCCGTTGTCAGTAAGGCTGGCATGACGTGCGGAGTCAAGAAGTTTACAAACACGCCTTTCAGGAATTACATGAGTTACGCTAACGACTCTTGCACTGACACGTTCACTGAACAACAAGTGGCACGAATGCACTGTTACATTGATCTGATTTACCAGTCATGGCAGGGGACAAAGACTCCGCCCTCCTTCATCCCACTTCCACCGCGAGTCACTTCCAAAGCGGAGAATAGCGTCAAACTTGCTTGGATTCCACCTTTAGGCACTGGAGGAGGAAATGCGTTCAACGGCTGCCACGAATGCCGCGAAGACAGAGTTTTTCAGCAGTATGCCGTGACAGCGGAGTCGCCCATACCGGTCAAGCCCAACGGCTACTGGGCCCCACACCAGGCTATCGGAGCCCCTGACGCGGAGCCGTGCAACATGACACCCATTGGTTGGTCTCCCTTCAGGCCTTTCGCGATGGACCACTGCTCGGATTGTTTCATCGAGTTTGGGTTCAAGGAAGCTGTTATTCCAACTAGTCTAACATTGTGGGTGATATGGTCTTCCAAAGATGGAATAAGAGACATCCAACTCATCTTCACCGATGGATCAGAGCAATCGTTAGGCAACGCTACCGCGCAATGCGACGCTCCCCTAACCATAACTTTAAGAGTCAGAGAGAGGGTTTCCAAGGTTCGAGTTCACGCCAGGGACCCTCCAACTGTTATTGATGCTATCCAGCTGACTTCCTCTGTCAATCATCCAAACTGCCTCAAATGTGAACCCATGGAATACTTTGTGACCAGAGATCCACCGTTTCCAACTGGAAAATCTGAGCGTGTAAAGACAACACGGTTTGAAGACAGGTAGGATTCCAACTTTTCTATATAGACCTATATAGTTCCAGAAAATCTCCATATTAACCCTCCCGCTCAGAGCGAATTGCAAATGCCTGGGAGTGGGGTGAAGGTTCTAAAAGACCAAAACGTTTACAAGACATGCATGAAGCCTAACTGGAATTTCTAGAGCGCCGCTAAACGATACTCTATTTTCGTTAAAAACATAACTGACATCGATCCAGTGTACGTCAGCGTTCACCATAATCCAATAGTGTGCGCTGATGGTGTGAGCAAATCGCTTCACCAGAAAAGCTTTCCTCGCGCTGGTTTTGATATACATTTTCACCGGCATCGGCAATGTTGTAAAACAATGGGCCTTAATCACACGGCGGCCATTTTGAGTCCCGAGGGATTAAAAACTTTTGTTTTGGCACGCGTGAACTCGTTCCCAAACATTTCAACTCAAGGCTCGGGGTACGAAATCTTTTGTCTATGGCCAATATGGCCGCCACGCGAATAAAGCCCTTTGGTTCGAGCTTTTGCCTGTGCACTATCGAGTTATGTGCACGCCGAACCATGAACCAAGTGAGAGAAAAAGAGTAAGAGTTAGAGAAAATATTGTTATTGCCTTGTTTTCACTAGCGTATAAGCATAAACATAACAACATAAGCAGCATAACGCTAGTGAGAACAGCAACAAAGTAATTATAAACATAAGAACGAGCATACGAAGAACAAACACACTTGTTTTCATATTCTGTTTTCACTAGGAATCCAGCGGTATAGGCATAAGTCCACATAACATTGTCTGTTCTTCTTGTACTTATGCTTATGTTGCCTTAGGTCACGGAGATTCCTAGTGAGGGCAACATAAGAAAAACAAGTGTGCTTGTTCTTCTTGTGTTCGTGCTTATGTCGTTATGCCTATACTTATGCAATAATGAAAACCAGCTTTGATGTCAGTGCTTACTGCAAATCATTTTGCATGCACGAGTTTAAGTTCTTCATTTGGGTCAGTGATGTGATTGATTCTTGTTGTTTAATTGGCCTTGGATTTTCTTTGGTTTGTTTTGTTCCAAACGAAACAGGCCACCGCGAGCTCTCAACTCTTAGATTTCGTCAGATCCTTCACAAAAGAACCTTCATTCACTTTGTATACAGATTTCTTTTTCAAATCCAACGAAATCTAAAACTAAGTTTATTAAGATACAAAACCCCAGAGAAATATTGTAGAATAAAATGTCAAACCATGTAGCCTTGAAAAAACGGAGTAAAGGTTGGATAAGGACCCGGGGGGTACTCCCATATATGGGCTATATAGGTATGTGCCGCCCGATAGGGTATGGTTTTCGAGGTTCTCGATCCTTAAATAGGGTATCATTTTTGCTCCTTTTGGCAATGCGTTCCTGGCCTAGTCCTTAGATAGGGTATCTAAATTGTATTATCTAATACTAGAGTTTGCAAACGCCCGCCTAAACGAATGTTTTTTCTATTTTTGTGTTAACCTGACAGTACTGTAACCATTTTGCAACCTTCCTTTTATGCTATTAATAATTTTGTTTTTTCCTTAAATAGGGTATCATTTTTCGGGTTCGGTCCTTAAATAGGGTATCAGTTTTCGCTTCCTCCACCCTTAAATAGGGTAAGGGTTCAGGACCCTGGGCGGCACACCCCTATCCAAAATTTCCGGGAGTACCCCCCCCCCCCGGGGATAAGGATAGACAAGACTGAGGGGTTCACTTTATTGTCACCAAATATCTCTTTCAAGGTACCTTGAGCCCGGAAAGCCATACACGTACACTGTCCAAGCGGTGACAAGTCTGGGACTCGAGGGTCCTCCATCACCCCCTCTGCTCTACCTACCAGAGCAGGGTTTTTGTGGCGATGGTATAGTGGACGACAGCATTGGAGAAGAGTGCGATGATGGAAACCTGCGAGACGCCGACGGCTGTAACATGCAATGCAAGAAAGAGGACGTCTTTCACTGCGTAGGTGAGTGAGGTGTTCAGCATCAAATTTCTCTTTATATTACCGATATATTTTTGAGCGGAAAGGTGAAGAGAATAGAAGAAATCATCATATAAGCTTGGGGATATTGTCTTGATGGAGCAACAAATTCTCATGACTTTTTACAAAGAAACATGCGATGGTTACTAAGAAGAATTTACGCTGAGTATTTTGAGTCTCAGGGCCAAAGGATTCGTGTCGTTTGTCGCGTAAACACTTTTATAACTGAGATCAAATATAATTTACATGTTCCTGGGTTTTAGTGCATGTTTGTTTAGTTGACTCTCAAACTCACTCTAAAACTAAAGAGCAATGGGTCTTAAAATCCTTGAGTATTACCGGAAATAGTCTAGAGATATTCTGTACAAGATTGGGGAGGAGTCAGCTCTATTACTACAATATATGAAGTTTCTTGGCCCTTCAATCCCACCCGCGTTATTGTGGATTATGAACTTTGCACTATGAAGCATCTATTACCTTTTAATGGCCGATAATTGAACACCACAGACTGAACAATGGTGTGTTTTTGCTGTGTGCCAGCGGGTTATAAAGCGAGAGACCATCAAAACATGCGGAACATGTTGGAAGGGTGGATAAGCTCTTTTAGAATGCTTTGAAATTTCCGCACCATGTGTTTTTCCTTAATCACATATTTCCGTCTCGGGTAAAACAACACTTGAATTTAATTTGTTTGTTTTCTGGCCTCTTCTAATTACTTGTTGGGTTTACCAATCGACAACCGCAAGTGTCGGACGTAACCCAAATTTAGACACAGCAAATAAAAAAGCAAGCAAGGGTGGACAAAACTTGAAGAATATTGAAATTTAAATGCGTTATGGGTTTTTGAAAAACTCTTAGGCTGAACAGTTATCAAAGTTATCTCGTTTGTTTTTAATTTAGTTTTTGAATCAAAACACCTGTGAAACCTTTTGTCATTTAGATTCATATAAGTCGTTCTTTGCTAACGTTAAGTTTCATAACGGATATTTAGAAAAACGTGAAAAACTTGAGACTCAACTCAGCCGTGCACTCTGTTTAATCTTGCGGCCGGAATTGAAGAGAGATCTTTAATGCAACACCTTGGTACAGCACGAAATGGGTTGTGACAAATTACACGATTATTAAACAGGGAAACGCCATTCAGTTTAAAATTGAATTAGTACCTCTGAGTGCGTGGATCATGCTGCCCAATCTGTGAAATTAATATTCGAATTAAGCATTGGGATCATATGAGCCTTTTCCCCCATGGTGGGGTCGGCATCCCGTGGAAAAAAGAAATCCCGTACCCGCAAATAAGTATTTTTTTATATTTACGTGTTCCATATTTCCGTTTCCCTGCATTTAACCTGACACTGAAATCTTCTGTAGATGACTGACGACACTAGAGGTGAAATTTCACAGTCACTTTGGCTTATTTCTGTAGATTTACAACGTTTGACGATCTTTTTTGATAAATATCAAAGCCAAAATGCAAAATCATTGCAGCAGTAGCATTGAGATTAATCTGGGGCGCTCGAAACTTTTCAGAGACATGTTTAACGTTTTGTTATAGTAAGGCTAAGACAGTGAAACTGAAACATCATGACCAACGAAATGACCTTGATAGCAAATGAATAAATACATTTTCATCGTTATTTTTTCAATCGCCTTAACTAGGATCTGTCTGCAGATGCATAAGCACGTTGAGAAGGAAGTCAGTACAGCCGTGTGTCGCCCGCACGCTGCGTTTAACACGGTCCTTCGATAATCCCGCATGCAAGGTGGATTTCCACTTTCACGTAATTTCTCGTGTGTTGACGGACGTGAATTTAATTGAACCTCATGTAAACTCCGAAGGCAGGGAGCTCTTTCGCCATTTTTGATCAGTGGGAGAAAATCGGTTGATATACTTCGCTACGATAATGAAACAGATTTAGTAACATCGCTCACTGATATTTATGAAATTGCAGTATGGGACAGGCAAGCCTACCTTGTCAACCTCCACTGAACAAATATTTCAATACAGAGAGTCGCTAAAAAATCGATTTTAGTCTGGAAATAAACCTGGATAAAAATACTTCACTTGTGGTTCATGGATAAGCCTTTTACACGCATTTGCTTCACTGATTATTGTGTCCACGTGAGCGCTTTGTCACGTGTTTATTGCATCCAAAATTCCGATCGATAGTAAATCATGAATTAGCTTAGTTGCTTAAACTGCATGAACCGCAAGTGGTGTATTTTTATCCAGGTTTATTTCCAGTTAAACTTCCTCACAGGAGTCTTTGATTGTTGTAGGGTTTAGCAGCCTGTTCAAACAGCGGATAGATAATCGATGGTTCATCAAGAATACACCTTATTCCAAAATGGCTACCATCTTAATATTCTTTTGTTGGAATTCAAATTAGCCCTTCTTGGCTCGTTTCTAAGCTCGAAAATCCAAAAAAGAATATTTTATCTTGAACGAGGCAACAAGGGTCAATTTGTATGTGTATAAATCAGCGACCATTTTGGAAAAAGGTGTATACAAAAATAAGTTACGTACAGTTTAGTAAAGGAGGCAGAAAGGTTAAACGGATTTAATGAAAGCATTCCCGATGTCAAAGAAGTTTAAGGATTTAAAATTCCTATGAAAGTGTGATAAAATTATTTTCAGCGGTTCATTGAGTTGTGTCCACTTGAGCGCTTTGTCACGTGATTACTGCGTGTAACCATTAGCTAAGCTGCTTAAACTGCTTTAAAAAATCAGTCTTCTTTTTTAACTTCCACGTAATTAATTTTTGATCAACCATCGATTATTTTGTCCGTTTTCGCGCTGCTGCCCAACTAACCGGCCGAACGCTTTGACCAGGCTACTGGACCTGGATAAAAATACATCACTCGCGTTTTATGGATAAGCCTTTAAAATAGCAGTTTAAGCAGCTTAGCTCATGATTACAGCAGACTGTACTATCGATCAGAATTTTGGATGCAATAAACACGTCCTAAAGCGCTCACGTGGACACAATAATCAGTGAATCGCTGAAAAGAATTTTATCTCTTTTATTTTCTTTAGATCCGTTCACCTTTTCAAAGGGTCCTTTTTTAACCTCCACGTAATTAATTTTTCATGAACCATCAATTATCTTGTCGTTTATCGCGCTTCTCAATCAAAGGCTCCTGCGAGTTCTCACAGAACTCCAGGAAATTCTGCTCTTTTGCTTGTAGTCTGAAGGGTCAGACGTTCTCTCGCCCTAATCCCCTCGAGCGGGAAGGCGTCTGATTTTTCAGACTATTTTGCTTGTGGTAATCGCTAAAACCGTTTTTATGCATATATTTTTTAATTTTCTACCAGGTCACCCAAGTTTGTGTTACCGACACGAGGGAGACGGAAAATGTGAAGATTTTGAGAGGAGAACCAACATCAAAGATTGTGGTTTCTATACACCTGAAGGCTTTGAAGATCAATGGGCTGTCAACGTGACAGTTAACTCTGACTACCGTAACAAGAAGTGCCCTGAAAGCGTGGTCCTGGGACCACCACCACTTGATCTGGTAAGGTATATAGACTAACATTTACAATAGTCAAAAGAATGATTTTCAGCAGACCTTGTTCACGATAGCCGCCATGTTTGTTTTCACATTATAATGCAAATTAGGCACGTGATTTGTGAGGGGGCAAACAAGCCTAAATCGACAAATTTCAGCTGGTTTCTTATCATGCCTGATAATATTTTTGACAGCTATGCTTTGGTTTCTATTTTCTGCTTAAAATATTATAAGTTTAACCTAATTTTGGCACTATTATAAAAAGGAAAACAGCTTGCGTAGTTAACAAGTCAAGATATCGAATAACTATTTCAAACTAACCTTATAATATGTACGGTTTATATGCAAATGCAGCCATAACACTACTGGAACAAAGACCTGAAAAGAAAATTTCAGGCTTTGAACGGGATTCGAACCCACGGCCTCTGCGTTACCGGTGCAGTGCTCTATCAACTGAGCTATCAAAGCCACATGAGAGCGACCGTATATGGGTTAGCCCTCAAAGTGGACGAAATACCTGGCGGGGTATGGTGAATAACAAATTAATGAATGTCCAACAGTAGCGATTGAGTAGGTACGGTTTATATGCAAATGCAGCCATAACACTACTGGAACAAAGACCTGAAAAGAAAATTTCAGGCTTTGAACGGGATTCGAACCCACGGCCTCTGCGTTACTGGTGCAGTGCTCTACCAACTGAGCTATCAAAGCCACATGAGAGCGACCGTATATGGGTTATATGGTTCATCGGGGAATCGTCCCTGCTAAGAGCGATAAAACATTGAAAATTGGCATGCACGATGAGATGAAAGCGTTGACACAAAGCGCGGGCCTGAAAACTTGCAATCGGGTGCATGCGTCAGAAATCATGCAACTGGTGTCAAGCGCGTGAAATAAAAAAATACTTTTTCCACCTGATAGGTATTCGTTCTGTTTTGCAGCATTCATTAGCTGTACGTGTTTTTATAAGACAACTATAGAACTGAGTAAAAGGCTGAGAACTCCATATTGCATTGCATATTTGCTGACAAATATTCTTACTCTGTTTATTTCATTTTCCTTGAAAAGGTTTGCCAATCCTCCTTTGATGAACATTACAGATATGCGTGGGGTCCCTGTAAGCACAAATACACCGACAGAAACTATTGGCTGGAGGTCACGTTCAATCGCTCTGTTGTGCCTGCAGCAGTTGTTCTTTATATAGGCTCTGATGGCAAAAGAGATTACAGTCCTCTTGACAAGACCGTCAATGTCGAGCTTATTGACAAAGGCGGTCGTGTCATCTCTACAGGAATCAAAGAAACTAAGCTTTCATGTAAGGCCAACCCAACTGTCATCCCGGTGCTGCATGACATGACGGAGCCTTTCTGTTACGTGCGTAAGGTTCGCATTAGCTTCAAGTCTTATCTGATCAGCATAGCAGGCGTGGCACTCCGCTCCAGGGCGCACTTTGACGTGGTTGAAATGTCCAAGTGTAAGCCGGACGAAGTGTTTAGTCCACGGACCCAACACTGCCACAAATACCTGTGTGAGCGGCCATCTTGTCAGGAGCCCTTGATCAAACATGGCGTGGTCAAATGCGAGGGGACAGAAGAGGGCCAGACTTGTATGGTGACTTGTAGGCCTGGCTATCGACCATTCAAGTCATTCAAGATTATTTGCTTGAATAAAGAATGGGAGGGGATCAATAGAGCCTGTGTACCAGTGAGTTGCGGTGTCCCGAGAATTCCTAATGGCAAAGCCGGTAAGTTAACTGTTTAAGACCCAATATTATAGGCCCGCAATGGGTGTATAGTGATACAACTACATTGCCTTCTGCATACATTGTACCCTCTACATAAATTTCTTGTCTGTCAAGGAGAAATTCTTTGCGTTCTGGGATCGTTTTCCCTTTCTTTTTCTCATCCTTTAGCCTTTACTTCATATAATTCTGCTTGAAAATAGCAAGGATTTTATTACTGCTACGGGTTGAATTCTCAATTTCGCACTTTTTATCTCTAGATTTTCTCTTTTCTTGAAGAATGAATTTGGGAAATACTCTCTTATATATAGATTAGTGGTAGTCTCGCTTTCTTACTCTGAAGGGACCTTCCCTCGCATCTACTTAAAAGTCGAACTTGTGTTGTGTCCTGGGTTTAACTTACAAGCCAATTTGTTTCTAGATTGTCCACAGGGTCTTACGTTCGGTAGAAAGTGCTCTCTGAAATGTGCATCAGGAGCAAAAATGAGCGGCGGCGAAGGCAGTGTCACGTGCGAAGAAGACGGCAAATGGTCTGCGCAGAGTGCTTTCTGTGTTATGACTTGTCCAGATCCCGCGACACCAGAAGACAGCGTACCTCTTACCGAGAGCAACTGTATAAGCAGCAAGAGGACATTCCTACCAGGAGTCTCCTGTAAATTCCGATGCAAGCTTGGCTACAGAGTTAAAGATAGAAACTCTCCTGGTAGAAGGATCCTAAAGAAGCGTTGTACTAAAAGTGGTCGTTGGACTCAACCCACATGCGAGCCGATCGTCTGTCCTCAATTAGCTGCCAATCTGCTCATGTGGTACAACTGCTCTCACGATAATGCCATGGGAAGTGTTTGTACGAATGACTGTCCAGGAGAGGAGGTGCGAGACACTTTTTTTGTTTTCTACTTTAGACAGTTGACTTTCACTGGATTTGCTCGCTTTCCTGTTGGCTAGAGCGACTTCCAATCGAGTGTCGTAAAACCAAAACCAAAGTAACTGCTTTAAGCCGCCAATCACAATGGACGGAGGCAATCCAGTGAACCAATCAAAACTCGAAGTAAATACACGTAGCCGACACGAAGCGCGGAAAAACGTGCGCACGAGAGTTGGGATGTGATTGGTTTAAAAAGTGGCGCGAGATTTTTAAAGCAATCACCAAGGGAAATAATGCAAAACCAAAGTAAACGGAGAATTTCTTTCGACATTGAAGCTAGTAAAAAATCGCTAAGTCAACTGTCTCTAAGAACGGACACCATCGCGACGGACAGTAGCGGTGCTATTTAGAGAGGTAAATGACTGAGAAATGGCGCACAGCGACCAACAACAGTTGTCCGTCTCATAGAGGTGCCAGTCCAAATAACGCAGCCGTTATTACAGTCTTACAGCAAACGAAGAGTCCACATCAACCTAGCTAACAGGAACTAAACCAAACTAAACTGACATTGAATTACAGCGTTTTTATCGCTCGAAAAAGATCACTGACACATGGATAACATGACATTTCCCGCCCTCTTTACAGCAAATCATTGAACTCATAGTGATTCAAAATAGGTTTAATAATAATAATAATAATAATAATAATAATAAATTTGTTGAGCGCCATTTCCCGATGGTTCAATGGCGCTTTACAGCAATAACTAAAAAATAAAAGTCTTAAACATGGTAAAAACAGGTCAGCAGTTTACATAGGAACAAAGAAAAAAGTGTGTTTTAAGTTGTCGTTTAAAAATGTCAACTGAGTTCGAACTTTTTACGGCCATAGGTAACGCGTTCCATAGACGTGGGGCAGCCACTGCAAAGGACCGACCTCCGTACTCGGATACTCTACTGACATAGCAATAGACAAAAGGCTTATTATTCTGGCAATTGAGTGATGCAAAAGATACCATCTAACTTAAAACGCTGAAAATCGTTTCCTTTGTATACAGTAGATGTCTATCAGCTTTAGTTCTGACCAAGGCTTTATTCCAGTTTCCTTCCGTGCGTTAGATTCACCAGGTCAAATGTGAAGAGAATGGACAGTGGACTGAACCATTGAAACGCTGTACATCTAGCAAAGCTGGCCGCTGTGCTAAACCCAAAGAATCACCTGGTATCATTTTGGTCTGCGAGGATTACTTCCCTGGAGGAATATGCAAAGCCAAATGTAAAAGTCCCGTACATGATGTGGTTGAACTTGTAAGTGTTTTTAAAATGAAGTCTTATTATATAGTTGACACATTCTTATGATCAGTACTTCATCCGGGACTATAGTGGCGTATTTTCTATATCCACACGCGTAAGAATATCGAGGACGTCATTTCCCACCTTTCGCAAGATTGTTTGTGCCAAGTTGCCAAACGCCGGTTGAAAACGGCGAGTGATAGATTAGTGAAGTTCAGTGAGGCCGCAACGCAACAGCAATACATTTATAATAATAATTAAACAGTACTAATTTTTTCTCCTTATTTTGAACTATTTTGTACGATCGTTATATTCCCATACAAACTCTTGCAATAACGAATGTCATGTTGGCGGTTCCCAAACGTTTGTTCTAGTAACAAAAGAGCCTCAAACCTGCAAGCAATCGATATGCCCGTAAAAGGAAAGTGACGTCGTGTCACTGTCTACCCAAAATTCAAACGCAAAGTTTGGTATGTGATCCGAAACCAAATAAAGCGATAACTACAACTGGATATAACCAACTTTTCTGATTGCTCATCTTACAGGGAAACGAAGACAAGTGGCGCGTGACCATCACGTGCACCCAGAAACTTGACTGGGATCCAGATCCAACCAATTTGCAGTGCATTCCGGGTTGTAGGAAGAGGGAGATCGCAGATGGATGGTGCGACGCGGATAACAATAACAAGCACTGCCGGTGGGATGGAGGAGACTGCTGCCCCTCTACCACCAAGAACAGGATCGTTCGTCCCATGCCAAGCTTTTGTAAATCAGAGTGCGAGTGTAAAGACCCCGATGCAAAAGAGAATGAAACCGGGATCGATGACGAAGATGACGAAGACAATGACGATAAGAAAGAGGGGAGCGCGTCAGATGAGGAAAGACACTACAGGACTTCTACATGATGATGTCACCATCTCCTTGACCGTTTTTCTTTTAATTTCCTACACAATCCGAAAAAATTTAAAGTCATTGAGCCCCGCTTTTAAGGTTAAAATTGAAACCACACAAGGCGCCTGTAAAATAAGGTACTTTTAAATAGTTAGCAATGCAGTGGCCTTTACTGAAAAATAGGAATACAAAATCAAAAACATCCAAGAATTCAACGTTCCGTCAGGATTAGGTTAAAGGGATTCTAAGGGAATTTAGCATTGTGTTGGGATTCCTGGGTAAGTCCTCTGCATGCTTATTGCTTTCTTTTCTTGGAAAAAAGATATAGCTGTTGAGGTTTGGTTTACGGGTTAGAAAAATAATTAAAGAGATGCAAATGCTGGTGGGGAAATCGATTTCTTTTTTCAAATTTATTTTTAAATGACGTAGCGGTTTCTTATGACTGTGGTTAAGTTGTAATCAACGAAATCATGTCTGGCCAATCACAACAGGTTCAAACAAGCAATCAACCAATCAGGACTTGCAACAAAGACATGTAATTGGCTGACGCGCGTGTACGAGAACAAGCCTTATGGAGTTTTTTCGTTATTAATTGAAGCAGTGTTTTCTGTTTGGTTTGAAAAGGCCGGACGAGTTTGTTTGGCCAACCACGCGTGACAGTCATTTTGAAATCGCTTTAGTTAATATTTAAAAACGAAAGTTCTCAACTTAGACTAATGCAAATAATTTTTCGTGCGCTTATACATCTGAATTTACGAACAGGCCTGAGTCATCCCTCTCCAAAAACATTACTCATTGTAGATATGGAGCCAGGCGGTCACGTGTGCCTTCAATCAATGTTTTGTTGTGGGGGATTTTTACCCGGAAAAAACGTTTTTCACGTGTATTCCCATAGGTGTGAAGCAACCATTTTGTTCCTCTTTTGCTGATCGAAACTACCGTTATGACAAATGATAAGATGCAACTTGTGTACTACATGCACTGCCTAGTTTTCAATTAGTTTTGACTATTTAAGTTGAGAAATTGAAACTGCTTTCATTCTTTGTTGGCGATGTTTTGCTTTTTTCTCTGACACGGGTGCTGATAAAGGAAATTGAAGTGATTTATTTTGGTTGACTTTTGTTCGTATTTGGAACAAATCGATTTGATAATGTAGATGAGGCCTAGTCCCGTCCTTTTTTGGGTATTTGAATATTGTTTATTTTCAGCAACATTTTTATGTTTCTTGAGAATGGTGTTTGAAGTCTTCGTATTCATTAACGTGGTGCTTCTCGAATTAGTCTCCTTCTTCATTCAGACTTATTCAAACTTTGACAAACTATGCAACATTTTTCCTCAGTTTCCGTTGTGTATATTGTACTTAATTGAAACACTCCATAAACTGATAAAGAGCATTCCTTATCCGTCACGCTGGCTTTCTTCATCGCTTTATCATTTCGTTACCTGTCACGCCAGCTGTAATTACGTGTCACGCTGGTTTAAAGTTACAATCAGCAAAATTTTTGTTTTATTTTTACTTTGATGCCCAAGTATTTCAGTAGTAACTAAGAACCAACTTAAACTTGGTTTCTTTAGTTTCTATTCTGACCCTACCTATGACAATGTACCGTTTCTCTATCCATCGTCATAACTAACTTATTTCGTCGATAACTAATTAAGTATCAAGTGAAGTTTGAATCCAGAAGAACAAAATTCTTGAACATCATTTGGAAAGAGTACTATGTTACAGTCCTTTTTGTCTAAATGTTTCGCCGTTGATCGGACGTCGCAATAAAATAACCTATTTATTCAGCCTCATACTTTTTTATTGTATATCCATGATATTTTTTGAAATAAATCAATTCATGCATCTGTTTATCTTTGTGATTTGTTTATTTGTGTTTAATGGAGATGTTTAAAAAGTAATGATTTAGAGGCGTAGGACGGGTCAATCTCTCACTTAACAAAACGAGCGACTTTCGAGAGTTCCAGATGACCAGAAGTAAAACGCTAAAGATTTCATTGAGCCATAGCTTTGAAAGCTGCGGTAGGTGTGCGTAATTCAACCGGAAGTCTGATATTCCCTGACTTCCAATCACTATTTTCTAGCGAGGCCTGTTTCTTGACCAATGATCAAAGGGAACCGGGAACTCTAGGCACCGGCAAGGGATTGGGTACTAGCGGATATCAGAATAGCCCAATTTCGATGTTTTAGAGCCTAGGCGGAAATTCGTCTATTCTTGAGGCAATTTCAAGTGACTGAAAGCGAGACCCAGTAAGAACCTAAAGCCCTATGCAGCTAGGTACTCCAATAAAGGTTCCATTAAATTATGGGCTAAAGAATGAAACATGGAAAGATCATGTCGTAATAGCCTGGGAGCTGTTGTTTCACGTGCACGCCACCGAGGCGATAGTGAATTTCGTGATTTTCGCTTTAAAGGGATTCCCATTTGGACCCAATTTGTTGATTATCTCCGAGAACTAACATTGCTAAACTTTAAACGGCACAGACCAGCCAACTCTCACGGTTCTGCCGTGAGTCTCACGATTTTTCGTCATTTCTCACGGTCTCACGACAAGGCTCCCAATCTCACGGCTTTTGGGGAAAAATCATTCTGAAATTAAATCAATTATCTTGTTGAATAAATATGGAAAATTAACTGTATAAAATAAAGTTATAAACTAATAAAGGAGAACACTGTTCTTACTATTTTGTACCGAGCTACTGTGATTTTTGCTTATGCTTAGAACTTTATCTCGTTGGAAAATGGGTTTGTTTAATCTTGATCGAAAAAAAAATAGAATCTCACTACTTTTTGTACAATCTCCCGATTTTTTTTTTCATGGGTCTCCAGATTTTCCTTTGTCAGGAGTTGGCAGGTCTGACGGCATGAAAAGATTCCAACAATCACACACGTTGACGTCATCCGACTACGTCATTTACGTGTATGTCCTCTGGTAAACACGCAATGGGCGCGCGGGAATTTCTGCAGTAATGATAAAAAAGCTCTAAATCCCCAGTTGCAGTTGCTTTCGTCTTGAAAGCCCTATAGTTTTAGCTATTTCTGTGAGGTTTATAAAATTTGTTTCAACCCGAAAAATCGTTTGCTCTTATGAGACAGGAGCCCATGTATGGGATCAAGGAGAGGCTCCTATTTTCTTTAAATATTACAGGCCCTCCTAAGGTATAAAATAATGATCAATAAAGAGATCATCGTCACCCCGCCCTTGGTTTTCGCCTATCTTGTTTCGCCTCACCCCGTTTCAAGCACGCCTGAATTTGATATTGAACTTTTCGGACATTCTCTTGTTGCAAAATGAAATGTATTGATCTCTCGGAAGCCTCGTTGACGTACAAATACAAAAAGAAAATTGCCAAAAAAGTTTGAATTAACATTTTTCGAAATTTCCTTTACTGTGAAGGGTTGAGTGCGAAAGGATCTCTGGGAAAGCAAATGAGACAGGTGTCCAGTCTTTATTGAGTCCGCAGTGAAGTGACTCTGTACAGCGGTATGATGATCTAACATGGCGCCGATCCTTGGGTCGGTGTCCCAAGTTTTACGGTAAGAATTTTTAACTTTGCATTTTAAAGGTTCCGGGTAATATCTACCAAAAAGAAGCTTATATATTCAAGGTTTTATTTTACTGCTTATTTTTTCAACAGGCAAGCGGAAACGTTGAAAGCCGCTTTGAAAAGTAAGTTGTTTATGCTGGCGAAGAAAGTTGTTTTTCTCGTATTTGTTTTCCTTTTTTAGCGAATTGTAATTAACGTAACTTTTATTAAGTTCTATTTTTTATCGATGCAATGAGCTTTCATATGTTTAACAATTTTGATAAATTGTCCTCAAGGTACTTTTTTGAACTCCATGAACGTAAATGTAATGTTTTTTCATATACAGAACTCAATACAGTTTGTTATGAAAAGATGTTTTTACTTAACTTTGATAAGGGTCAATATAACGTTAGCCTACGTGTAGCCCTACCCATACACTCAAGGGTCGCCTGAAGGATGGTATCTTTTTTATATATACGTTAAACTATAAAATTTTATCATAATATGTTAAGCTAAGAAAAACTGACAAATGATGTGTTTTACAAGCCAAACACAGGTCTACATATTTTCATTGTTTGAATATTACCATGTATCTTTGTAAGCGATGTTTCACTTTGAGCAGTCCTATGTAGTGGGTTGGATTTTCCTGAGCTTTTCAAAATTTGGCTTGATATTCTGACATTGTAGAATTTTAGTGTGCTTTTAAGGGTATTGTGATGACCACTGATGGGCGTGCAAGAATGCAGACTGCAGACCTGCAGCTGGACTGGCACTCCGGTTAGCCTAGATATCGCTCCCAGTTGTTAGCCTGAACAGCGCTTGGGTTAGCCTGCTTGCGGTTAGCTCTTAACACTGGTAATTGTAACACGGCATTTGCTTTAAAAAATTCTGCCAGTCTATAAGTCTGCAGTCCGTATTTGTCGTACACTGTATCATGATGTCAACACATAATTTGGTTTCATCTGTAAAACAAGCATACCAATCCTTTGTCCAAACAAGTCTGCTGATCTTTTACAGTTTTTTTTACGGCTGTCCACTTAAGAATGTTAATTACTCACATAGTCCTCTTTGTGTTAGACCCCGTTGTGTTAGACCTCCCAGAATTATCAGCCTGGGAGGATATGTGTACCTCATGTTGTCTAAATAATTATGCATGTATTTTATCACTTGTATAATATTGCTATAATAAGGTGGTTTCCTACCCCTGAGACACCCAAGACAATTGTTCATGTACTTGTTACATCAAAGCTGCAGACTATTAATATTATACAGTCAGATAACTGAGGTCTTTACTTCAAAAGCTGCAATGAGTTCTTAATTGTTTCACTAGACTATCAGTCATGAAAATTTGACCAGGTCACCCCAATTATGACGGAGCTACACTGGCTGCCAATTGATTTAAATGGCTTTGTTATTGGTTATAGTTTATAAGGGGGAATTAATTATTAATAAACTCAAGACAAATTTTCTTAGGCAGCTTTGAAGATTTCACTGTTGGCAGTGAAGGATGGCAGTCTAGGCAAAGGTATTTGACATTATGCGCCTATCAATGTTAAGCCCGAGCGGGGGGGAGGGCACTTTGCCCATGGGACTTTGACTCTGAGGTTTGTCCCCAGGGTGGGGATTTTGATTGGGAATTTTGACATGGCCGCCATTTTTAATAGTGGGGAAGTGGAAAATTTTGATACTTTTGACCAATTATGTTGTCCCGGGGTAGGGAATTTGACTTCAGAACATGTCAAAAACCCCACCCCATGCCCAACCCCCCTCCCTCAGGCTTAACATTGATAGGTGCATTACCTGCTTTTAATAATAAAAATATGATATGCACAGACAGGATGATTCATCAAGAAAGGTAAAATGCTCTCTGACTTATTTTAAACCAGAGAACGTTTTACCTTTTATCATTATTTTGAATGTTATGACTGCAAAGTTTACTGTTGTATGTACCATGTAGTAGTCTTCTTGAGGGCTGCAAATAACAGTCTGACATCAGACAAAGGCCAACCAAAATTTGCCAATGTCCAATGAAATCCCATCTGTGGTCAGATAGAACGGATAGCATTATCCACTTTCACTAAACTATAATTATTAATTTTACTATGAAAGTAAAGAATGATCATCCCAGTGAAGTTCCAATTTAAGCAATTGAAAAGAAGAAGCCTGAAAAAAATCAGAGCCTTGATTGTTTCAGGCTTCTTCTTTCTAATTGCTTAAATTGTAAATTCACTGCGATGATCATTCTTCACTTTCATCTATATGTGTAGTTCAAATATAAATTATTTCCTATATACTTCATATCATTAATTTTATTGTTTCTGTTCAGGAAACTTTTGCATCTTTGATACTGTGCAAAACCATCCATAATTCGAGAATCTGTGAGATGTTTGTTTAAAGTTTGACAGTGTACATTATAAAGTCAATATATCCATGAGTCAAGGTAGTCATAGAGATAAAATCCTGGGTAGAACATTTTAACATTATATTTGTATTATTTTTAACCATAAAGTAATAAACCTGCACTTTTTTCTATCTAGACTGCAGGATTTATACAAGAGTATTCTGTTAACAGATCTCGAGTCTGCATTAGACAAGAAGGTTGAGCAAGACCTGTAAGTACTGGAACCTGTTCTTCATTCTATAATGTAACAGCTATATATTTTTATGGAAGTGAATACATGTATAAAAAAGTAATTACTTGGATTGTGAATGAAAGATTTGCTTTATTTTGAATTTTTTAGTTGGAACAGTGCTTTCAAGAGTCAGGTGGACTTTTTAAGACAACAAACAAAAGAAAGGAAGGTAATGGTGTGTAATTTTTTAACCAGGTTTAAAGCAACTCGGAGAAATGCTTGCATGTGCAGCTTGTGGCCTGTGCCCCACCATGATCTGTGAGGGGTTCAAACCCTGATGTGCCGGATTGCTGGCACATCAGAACCAGTACCCACAAGCACTGGGAGATTGTGGGCCAGCCTAACAGGAGCTGCCAACACTAGCAAATAGTTGTTTGCTTTTTAATTTGCTGTGGAGCATCATGTATTGGCGAGTGAATCATTATAACTTGATTTCTTACTACGATAATTATTGTAGTAGATATTAATAAGTATTTGTTATTAGCATTAATATTAAAATTAATCATTTAGAAATTAAATTTATTAAGTATATTATTTTGTATTTTTATTATTACTTCCAGGGTTCCAAAAAGGTAGAGGTGCAAGCTGTTTTGACTTTATTTCTTGAAGCTGCCAGTGGTTTCTATATTCAGGTATGAAGAATTAGTACTTATAGTTAACTATAGTTTTAATTTTTGTCTGTCTCACTTTAAGAAAACTTACTCATCCTGGTTGTGTCTAGTGATATATAAGGCATCTCGCTAATAACTGGATCTATGTTTGTGAAATTATCTCAACTCAGAACTTGTCTATGCAAGATTCTTAATCTTCCATTTAATTGATATTTTTGAATTTTGTTATCTACACCCTGGCTGTGTGATGCTGCAGTAGTAATGCCTTGTTGTACATGCTAGTACATGTAATGAACCATGCTCTCTTTTCATTAGCTGTTACAGGAGTTGTGTTTGACATACAGGCTAGACATTCCTGGCCATGCCAGGTCGTCACAGCTTGGCATTCTTGAAGGTAAGTACTATAAGAATAACCATAACTAGACTCTCAGTCTTAAATATTCCCAAACTTGTGAGTGACCAACACTTTAATAGTATCAGTAACAGTACCACAGAATTTAAGAGTTGAAATACTCTTAATGAAGGGATTTATTTTGATTAGGCCCTTAACAGTGATACCTCTCCCCCCCCCCCCCCCCAGCCCCCTTCCTGGCAGTATTGTGTGAAATTCAGGATTGTGTCGATCAACATTGATTGGAGGAAAGGAGTGTAGAAGGTGGGGTCATTACATCCGTTTCTTGTTTATGAGGGCATGTCTCTTTTAGGAAGAATGCAATTTTTGAGGATAATATCAACTATTTTACAACTGGCTGTAGCGTAAGCAGCACAAGGGTTCTTACTTTGGGCAGCTTGCCATTGTGCATTCCAAGAAAGGGATTGGAGGTGGGGAAGGAATCTTAACAAAAAAAAAATACTGAGAGCCTTCTCTTTCAGAGATAAATGGGAACACCAGTCCAGCTAAAAAACCTCATACTCAGTCTTGTTACTACATCTGTCAAGACTGCTTGGTGCACCTTGGAGATATTGGTGAGTTTTTTACTGCATTACTTGTACTTTAGAGGGCATCTTGGGATGTGCAGTGTTAGAGCAATCCTGACAAGAGAATTACAGACACATGATGAACTATTAAACACATGAAAAAAGGCCATCCCTTAGTTCATTGCCTTTTACTGGTTAGATCGAGTTGTAGTAACCAATGGTAGCATTCAGCCATAAATATTTCAATAAAATGTTTTTGTTTGTCGTCTTAAGCTCGTTACTGTGATGACCCTGAACAGGCAGAAGTGTTTTATCGTCATGCTCTTGTCTTGGTTCCTTCAAATGGTATGGATAAAAAATCACATTGTTCAGTTATATTTTATCATCATGTTATCCCCAATATTTTTTGTTTAATATTGACACTGTGCTTGTCTTAAGAAGGTATGGACTGTGATAGATTCATGACTGGTATTGATTTATGACTGTGCAGTTAAACATAACAGACAGTGCTGTTTTCTACTCAGTACTGGTAATAAATGTTATTACGATTAAGTTCTGACTTCTCAATTAAGTTAATACGAGGGCTGAGCTCCCCCTCCCCTGGACAATTTTTGACCACCAGTGTTCTATCAGTTAAATAGTATGGGGGGGGGGGTGGTTTGTTGAAAGGTTTAGTGGAGACATTGTTAAAAAGTGTGGAAAACCAGCTTAAGTCATAAAAGGTTTCTTGAATCATGATAATCTCTTTGATGCTTTGGTACATTGTGTTGTTCCAGAAAATACCCATGCCCCTTGATCCCAGTGATAAGAAGTGCTTTGGTGTGAATCCCTGCATTCTGGAATTCTAGTATATAGCTTTATATTTAAATATTTTTGACCCTCCATTTGGTGTCTGTTGATATTTCCTTAACCAAGTTTTTGTGTATTCTCAAGGCCAGCCCTACAACCAGTTGGCTATTTTGGCTAGTGGCAAGGGAGATGAACTGGCAACAGTTTATTACTACTGCAGGAGGTACATTTTATTTATTGATGGTTACTTACTAGTAACTTTTTATTTCATCCATCAGTAAGCCTGTTACTAATAACAAATGTATTAGAAGTGATTATAATGATTATAATAAGCTAATGATACAGACAATCTCAACAGAATCTAAGATATAAAGGTGTAATAGATCTTTCTCGCTTGGGCGTGTTTGTTGCCCCATTACAGGCCATGTGACATCCTCTAAAGAATTGTCCTTTTATCCATCCAAACATTATTTATTCATATACACCCAACTATTTGAAAATTTGAAATAAAGAATTCTCAAGAGTATCATCACATGGTCTGTAATAGGGCAACAAACCGCCCAAGCGAAGAAGGTCTATTATAGGTTATTGCGCACCTCCGTCTTTGAATAAAGTTATTGTACAGTTATAATTGTTATTATTAAATTGTTATCTCACCTGAGCACTGTAAATAATTATTACCGTGTGCAGCATAAAAGTTTAGGTGCGGCAAATGGTAAATTATGCGAGACTAGCATTTTTCTCTGCAGGACTGTAACTTTTTCAACACATTTCAGTTTTCGTGCTATTAATGAATGCAGATATGAATGCAATGTGGCTCTCAAAATTTAATAGATGCCAAAAATTAGTACCATACAATAATAATTTATCCTGAAAGTGAGCATTTCTCAGTTTCATCTATGTGCATTCGCAGCTCATATAATTTATGAATTATTTCTTATACTTTGCGTCATGCACTGAGCTTGTGTAAATGAGACTAACAATAATCAAGTTCTGTCAAATGAGAGCATAAAAACAAAATAAGACATCATCGCGATCAGATCACTGCGATGGTCTCTCATTTGTTAGACTCTTTCTCTGTAGTTCAAATATGTGAAATTTCATAATATATTTTAGTATATACACAGTCAATGATCTTGGTGTTTTAAGCAATCTGATTGGTTCGCTATCTCTGGCTAATGAGCATTATTCACCCCCTACCGAGTGAATAATGCGTAAGCCAAACAAAAACAAAATGGCGGGTGTAAACTCGCTTTTCGCCAGTGTTTCGGAGGTCAATTAAATCGATTTTCAATGGTTTCCTTCTGAAAATGTTGTTGAGATCACTTCCTGTGTATATACTAAAACAATTATTCTTCTCAATCTCGGTGAATAGTGGCAGAATATTTACCTTGCCGCTTCGCGGCTCGGTAAATATTCTGCAACTATTCACCGAGATTGAGAAGAATAATTGTTAAATATTATCCATTTTCAAATAATCAAGTTGCTATAACATTGTTACTTCATTTCTGTATTTAGTTTTAGCTCTTGATAAACTTTTGTTCTGTAGTATTGCTGTAAAGAATCCATTCCCAGCAGCATCAACAAATCTTCATAAAACACTGAGCAAAGTAGTTGCCAGGCATAATACAAGGTATGGGTCGGGTGAGAATGATTAAGCGTGAACTAATACATCCTTCACCCTAATTCGGCTTAACTTTTTCCATAATCCATGGAATCATATTAGTCTTGTTGTAATAATTATTTAATACAAATTAAGCAAATTATATGATGTCCACTGGTCACCAAAATTTGGATGAGGAATGCATTTTATTGATGATTATATTTATTTTTATATAATTGTTAGTAATAATTTGTTATTGTCCAGATATTCAATTCAGGTAGTTTTTACTGGAAATTCAGGGTTGTCAAAATAAGCCGGTAACCGGCGCATTTCACCGGCTATTCTCTACTTGCACAAATCCCATAATACACCTCTTTTACCCCCCAAACGTTTGCATAATCATTGTTTGCAATTTCTCCTGGGACATGAAGATGTCCCAAGGGAAATCTAAAACAATGCCTATGCAATTTTTTTTTTGGGGGGGGGGGGGGGAGGTAGAAGCGGTGTATTATGGTATTGTGCAAGTAGAGAATTCCAAAAACTACACCGACTACTCTAAATGTTACTAGGTCAGTTCTGAGCATGATATTGGAGAAATAAAATGGAATTAGCTGCCTCCTTTTTGATGGAACCTGCTACTCAAAAACCTACTGACAACCCTGGAAATTGTGAGTCTAATCATTAATGTAAAAACTGAGGTGAAATGTAAACAACGCTTCATAAAAAAAATGTTTCTAAAGATGCTTTAAATATTTTTTCCTTTCTAGGGATGGAACTTTAGAAATGTCTAATGCAGAGTTTGGCCACATTTTCCTTCAGTTTCATGGCCATGTTTATCTTGTGCAAGGTTGGTAGGAAGTGACTGTTGTTTCATTTAGATTTTAAATGGAAAATGGAAATTAATATGTTGCAATTGTTCAAAATCTGTTTTAGATTAATTTTAATAATCTTTAGAGGTGCATATTTCAGTAAAAATGGATCAAACACACTAGTTTCATTATGGGTCAGGCACTGGGCAAATTGACTGGCTGTGAGGTTTACTTAATTTGATTGGCTGTTTTCAACCCAACTATTATACACCCCTATGCCTGAGTGCCAAATCCTGATGCCCTCCTGCAACAGGTCTTAAAGAAACCTCTGAAACACTGTTTAATAATGTGATTATTATTTGTTCAGATTTTGATCAGGCAAGAACTCTCAAAGCTCGTATTATTGCTGCATTAAAAGTGAGTAAACGGTAAATCAGTGAAAGAGATTCTCTAGTTAGGAATGGGACGAAGAAGCAATAGTGTTCAAAGGGCAAATAAGCATATAATATAATTATACTTCTAAAGACATTATTATAATAAATGTATCCACTTAGCTTACTATATAACAGCTTTTTGCTTTTTCTTCTCTTTAATTTTGCCCTATCCATTGAGGTGAATTTGGTTAGAACATTTATTAATATGTTTCTTGAGGAATCTTTGACAATACAGTAACTGTTTCTTTCTGCTAATTGTGATACTTGTCAATCCATAGGGAATCCTGACACAGAACAAATTTGCTTCAGAGTTGCTTATGAAACTTGTGGCAATCACGTTGTTTCTGCTGTGGAACATCAGGACAGGAGGAGGAGATGATTTGGAGGAGTTTGACTGCATTGGCAAAGATGAAGAGGTTCAAAGATGACTACCGTAATTTATTACTCTGCCTCTTGAAAATAAAATTATTAAACCTCTGACTCGCATTGCTAGACACTGACTATATAAGAGTGTGTAGCAATTGGTTATAAATTAATGATTTGCTTTATGGTTGTTTTTTCTTTGTCTTTAGGAGTGTTGGCAACTGGCTTTAGAATTTACCGGTATTTATCAGATTTTTTTTTGCATTTTAAATATGTAACACATTTGTCATAGTTATCTGCCAAATGTTATGTTTAATATACAGTAGAATCAGGATGTAATAATAACAATTACAGTAAGAAGAACTTACAACAACCACCACTGACACCACCACCAGCACAACAACAACAACAATAATAATAGTTATAAAATTGTAACCCATTTTCATATTATTGTAACAACAACAACAATAATAATAATAATAATAGTTATAAAATTGTAAGCCATTTTCATATAATAATAATAATAATAATAATAATAATAATAATAATAATAATAATAATAATAATAATTGCCCCCGCAGGGTTTTGGCCCAGACGGCCAAAACCCGAGGAGGCCACTATTGAAGTCCCCGCGTATAGAGTATCGGATTTCGGTGTGATGCAGAAAAAATCTCGATTTTTGAGGAAAAAGTTCGCAAAGGATTGCCCAAAAGCGCGCAAAGGACTAAAAAAACTACGCTGGGGGTCGAAAGGATTCATATAAAAGAGCGAAGGATGCTGGGAATGGAGTGTTCGCTACGAGGTTTTGCCAGTGCTGAAGGTAAGGTTGTAGCTTTATAGATCGATTTATAGCTAAGTGGGCAATCGCATAGAAGTTTATTTGCTTTGAAATCAAAGCTGTGGAAACAAGCTTCGCTTAGCGAGGTTTTTGAAGAATTGACTGGCACGAATTTTCTATATTTGTTCATCTACTATTTGACTGTAAGACACGGTCACACTCCGATTTGTCAGACACAAATCAAACAGGGCGCGAAAGACTCGCACCACAATCTAAAAGCATATTCAGTGATTGAGAGAAGGAAAAAAACTGGTTTATATTGACTCAAAGCCTGTCTGTGATATTGGATTTTCAGATATCTAGAGATTCAGTGCGGTTTATTCAGTAATACAATAGTATCTCCTGTTACAAGTACAAGAAAGTACATATAGAAAAATTGATCATAAGGCTTCACATTTGATATACATTCTTCAAAGAATAAAATATTTAAAAATTATTTCTCACAACAGATACAGAGAAACACTAAAAAATTATTTTCATAGCGTTACGGTTACAACAAATAATATAAGTAAAATCAAAAACGTTCCCATTAAAAGTAAATTTAAAAAAAAATTCACGTGTCTCACTTGACTACAGTTAATTAGGAAAATAGAACTTGAAATAGCGGGGGCAGCTTTAGTGAGAACTATTACTAGTAATAATAATAATAATAATAATAATAATTTAACCTCCAATTGAAACTGAAATTGGTGTGAGAAATTGGGAGTTTGGGATACTGGGATTAAAATTGTTGAGTTTATTTTATGAACAAGTAAATTACTATAAAGGGAACATGCAGTCTTCACTGAATTGTAAGGAAGAAATATTATTGCACTGCATTTTCTGCACGTAAAAAAGCAATTTAGTGAATGGATGGTCTAAGTAAAACTCGAGGATTCATTTGGCTAGTTGCCTCAGGAAACATCAAGATTCAAGGGAAACAAAATACATTTTAATTTCCTGTGGGAAAGCAATCGTTAGATACACGTAAATTGTTTTAGCAAAGAAAAAGGGACTTGTAAATAACAAATCAATTGCAGATGGCAGGACAAAATGAATTGAAGATGTCACTTTTGTTATTTGTCTTGAAGTGGAGTTATTTGACACTCTTGTACTGCATGCTTGTGAAAATGGGCCATCTGAAGATCAGATAACAGGATGTGATGTGCTGCCAGCCCTCAATCTACTATGCCAGTGGATGACAGGTTCGTCTCCCAACATCTGGAATGGAAAGATACTCAAGAAAACCAAGTGAGTCAAGAGACTGGGCGGGGGAGGGGAGGGGAGGTGCAGATCTCACTTGAAGGTTCTAACATGAATGGCTTGCTTCCCTTTACAAGGAACAGGAACAATGCCCTAGTCCCTAAAACATTATTAACTGCTACACCTGAAGACCAGTAGAATTACAAGCTTATGAAAACTGCTACACTAAAACTAAGTGTGAATCCTATGTTACAGTCATTGGTGGTAAAGCTGAAATTTGATTATCTTCCCAGATTAAGTTCTTCTTTCTAGCTGCTTTCTAGATATGTTCACAGTCATATTATATATTGTTTCAGTGTAAAATCGACTGTGGTCAAATGCTAGTAACTTTCAGAATCCTGTAGAAATGTGACTATTAAAATGTAGCTATTTATGCTGGGAATTTAAAGTCAATTTCTGATAAAGAAGCGATTCAGCAGTTTATACACTGTACCTGCACCAGGGAAAAAACTAAATGTTGAATTTATGTAGTAGTTGAGTTCTGATTTTATCATTTATAGGATCTGGGAAGACTTTGCAGCCTTATTGAATCTCTTCCAAGTGACACACCCTCATCTACCTGAGAAAGTTGGTGAGATGAAAAGCAGAAAATTGATTAGTGTTAAAATATGGTCGGTGTGTTGTAGGGCCTCATAGACCCTTTTCATAAATGGCTGCCAATTTAAAATTCTTTTGTATGCATTCAAATTAGCCTCACTAAACTCGTTTGGGAGTAAAAATTCTTTTGAATTATCAACTCAAAAACGAGGTTAGTCAGGCTAATTTTAATACTTACAAAAGAATTTATAATTGAAAACCATTTATGAAAAGGGTCTATAGGCCTGCAACAGTGCACGTTAGGTCTGCAATGCGTGCAAAGAGGTAGATAGTAACATGGAGGTATTTACTTGTGATATAATAAGTGATTCTTACCATAAGCATAAGCAACGCCCAACCAGAGAAAATTCTATCTTGAACATTGTAAACATGGACATTTGATGTAGTGTAGCTATTGGCTACAGTTATCAACCTGGAAATTAAGATGTACCTACCACTGTTAAGAAAGTTCAAAATAATTAAAAATGGCTCTCAAATAATATCTTATCACATGTTCTTCAACATAATATACTCAAGCACATTAAATTTTGTTTAAATTGGAATTTATATTTTAAGTATTATTTGAACTACCGGTATGGGTCATTCTTAATCATTCTTATAGATACTCCACTTCATGAAGACTGGGAGCTTCAAAGCTTTCTTCCTCTCAGAGTCAGCCAAAGGTATGACAGTTAAATAACGACTCTATTTACTAGAGCAACTTTCAAGAACACTTGACCTACAAGGTTAAAAACCTGAAGATGTTCAGTTTGTAGTAATTAGCTCTTGAAAGCAGACACTCTTCCTAAACAGACTCCTGTAAGTACAAACAAAATGGGTGGTGGAAAGTAGAATTCTAATTTGTTTTGTTTTGATCATTAAAGGAAATTGACTTATAGCATGAAGCGGACAAGACCAGATGAGGAATCTGTACACCGGGTTGGTAGGCTTGTCAGGTTTGGAAATCGCCTGGTGAACAGTACTCCTTGGTGAGACCCATGTGGATGTTGTTGTAGTAGTTGTTGAAAATTGTATTAATTAAAATATTTTTTGGTATGCCTGGAAGTTTACTATTTTCTTATTGGTAACTGACTGCTTCTGATGTTGTAGTATTTTGACTAAAGTGGAAGACCTTGCAACTGGCCTGTCAAGCTTCTCCTTGAAGATAAACACTTCATCACCAGTTGAAGAGGTACATTCCACCATGTTGCTCATTTTAACTTGTCTTGTTTATGTTGGCTTGTAAAAACATATGGTGAAAGATCTAATAAGAGTATAATTTTGCTTATGATATGCTAACTCTTAATCAGTGAAGACTTTTTAAACCATAAACAAGCAAATATAAAAGTTAAGAGCCGATGTTTTGCCGTCGTCGTGACACCATTCTCAAGGCAAATTGAATAAAATTAAAGCAATGATTTGATTTTGATACAGTAGTTTCTTTAAAAAAATCGCATGATAAAGGCTCACAAGTTCTTTAAGTGAATACTTTTGCACAAATGGACTTAACTTGCGCAAAAGTATTCAGTTGAAGAACTTGGGAGCCTTTATCATGCTAATTTTTTCTTGAAACTATCAAAATCAAATTTTCACATTAATTTTATTCACTTTCCCTCGAGCATGTTCTGGCATCATTTACATTCGCTTGAATGTGCTAACTATAAATAAATTATTGTTTTGCATATGTAGGTACCTTCCCAAGATGAAAAGTTTCCCAAGTCACCTCAAGACATTGATTTAGAGTCTGCAGGACAAAAACTGCTGGCTTCTTTACCGAACCTGAACAAGGTAAAGAGCGAAATATTCCATTATTGCACTTTGCAGTTAGAATCCAGGCATTCTTTTCTAGTTGGCTGTAGTCGTTAAGCATTGTTGAATTGAACCTTCCTTTCAGTTTGGGACATAGTGTTAAAAGACTGACTATTAATCAATTGGTCTTGTAGTGCAGGTTTTTTTTTCTAGGAATTATTTTATTCATGACCAAACATTTTGCTGTGGTGTAAATTTATCTCAAAGCAGTTTGATTTTCATTTCCTCTTGTCTCAGATTGTCATATTGAACGAAAAATGAAACTGAGATTGATATGGAAAATTTGGAATCAAAGACAAGTTTAAACCACAACACGTATACTTCTTGCAGTTTTTAAAACATATAATTAGTACATTAAAATGTCGAGTTTATTTTCAGGCCACACCAGTCGGAACACCGTTTGCTGAAACAAGGTACTGAGAACATAACCTCCAACTGAAAATTTATATTGAAGTTTTCTATCACATATTTTGCATTTAATTTCTGTATTGGTGATAAATATATTGGGGGAAAGGCTAAAATTCAACCCAGGAATAAACAAATACACTCCCCTGGTGGTGCTTTTCAGTGGCATTGCAAAGAAAATACAAAATAGTATTAAAAATTAATAATTTGTTATTACAAATATTAAGAATATAGTTAGGCTATGTCCACACTAATCTGAATAAATGTGAAAATGCAACTTTTTTCTCTGGATTGACCTTCCGTCCACACTAAAATGGCATTTTCGGTCACCAAAAACGGGAACTTTTCGAAGACACTCTCCAAAGTGGATACATTTGAAAACAATGGCCAGGTGTGTTAGTGTGGATGACAAAAACGGAACTTTTTGAAAATACTGACATCAAAACAGTCGAATAACGTGGCTTGGGTAGTATGTGCATGTTCTAGCATGTATTTAATAAGCGTCTCTAGCAAGGCAGCATTTCAAAGTTGATGGCGAAACAATTTGAAAATGGTATAATGTGGACAGAAAACATTTTATCCACTTTCAAATTTGTCCAGATGGCTGATGATGAATTCAAGTCAATTAAAATGACACAGGTCTGAAACCATCGCTTCATTAAAAGCAAAATTATATGTCTCCCAGGTGTTATAATTAAAAGTTTGAAAACAGTTCAGCCAACAGTTTTTCAAAAACTGCTATCACAATCCATTTTAATCTTCTTCATTTTTTGTCCATTTTGTATTTGCTGTGTTATTGAAATGTTCCTTGACTGTTTTATATTTTATATTTTTATATTTTCCTCTTATTTTACTTTGTTTTACCCTAAATTTGGCTAAAATCCACAACACATGCAACCCCTTAGCGTTTTTAGACAAAACAGGATCACCAGAGAGCAGAAAGTGTCGTTAACATTCCTTTCAAACCATATGTTTTCATTGATTGCACTTAGCATTTTCACACAAGGCAGTAGTTTGCAGTTAATTATTTTCATGGTGTTCAGGCTTTGACTTGATTTTTATCCCACAGCTCCTTGTTCAAGGGTCCGTTAGATGTTGGCCACCCTGCGACAGGACATGTTCCACCCTCCCCCTCCACAGTAGCTCAGTATTCATTATTCCAGTCGGGATGGAATGTTCCTCTGACTTCTGCAGCTCTTTCCCAGCCAGGTACCTTGATTTCTCTTCATTTCATTCCACTTATTTCTTACACTCTAGATCTCACAGCCATCTATTTTTTCATATTTTTCTTTGATCGCTGAACGCAGGAAAAGAGTTGTGAGAGAACTGGATGCCAGTGTAAAACGGGCACCTTGACAGGGTGGGGGAGGGGGGCACCCCCTTGTACTTCACTAGAGCTGCACTTGCGCTCGCTATCGCTAGAGACGATGTGAACAGTCTCTTGACACCCTGACTCATCAAAAGCAGAGATGCAATTCATTTCCATTTGATTTCCTCTGTTTGCATTAAGGAGGCTTATACCTCATTCACGCCAGCAAAACATGTTTAGTTAATCCATGCTGAAAATTAGCCACAGAAAATTGAAAGACAGAATTATTTTACATAACGTTCGAGTATGCTTTCGTTGTGACAAATTTGAAGTCGACAAACATCAGTTAAACAGAAAACAATAAACTGTTTAACTAAACAGCATGTTTTAGCTTTGGTGTGAATGGGGTACTAATCACCGTGAGTAGCCTTCTTTGGCAAAATATAGAATCGTTCAGTACCTGCTTCTGTGAGTTTTTCTCAAGTACATTTTAAAGGATGGAATGAAACATTTATTAAACAATTTGCAGATCACTTATCTCAAAGACCCGTTGCGAAGCCACCAAATCACCGTGTAACCCCAACGGATCACTTGACGGGCGTAGGAGCAACCACTGTATTCCCACCCACCTTACCATCTCCCCCTGCTGTGCAAGAGAACCGCAGGCCCACCAGCTTTGGTACAGGTTTCCCTCCAGCTCCAATGCAAGGAAATTTCAACTCTACATCCCAGTCTCCATTTGGTGGGTTTGGGTTGAGCGGTGGCTGGGGATCCGGAGTCTGGGCACCAAATTCGTCAAGTGCTAGTGGCAGTGGCGGGACGAGTCCTGGAGCGCATGGTTTACAGGTAACCTTCTCTTGATTGTTTTTTTTTTCTGTTTTTAAGCTGTGATGTGTATCTTATTTTATCCTGCAGAGAGTGGGTACGCAGACGTAACCTTAACAAGGTCATTGAGAGTTTGAGACCTGCTTTAGTCCTTTTTAATTTGGTTTTATCAACTGGGTTGATAATGCCAATTGGCCACCGTAAAGAGATTCAAGAGCTGACGTTTCGAGTGTTAGGGCTAACGCTCGAAACGTCAGCTCTTGAATCTCTTTTCGGTGGCCAATTGACATTATCAACCCAGTTGATAAAACCAAATTATATTGTTATACTTCCCACCGACGCAGCACCACAGTTTCTTTAGAAACTTACCCCCTCTATTTTTAGTCCTGTTTGTTGTGTTCTTTGGCAAGGTAGTCTTCTTCTAGTTTCTTTCTCCTCCCAGGTTTTATATGGCAACTCCCTGGGGTGGGAGATGTGAATGGGAAGGATGTAACCTTCGGTCGACCAACAGCTTATCCTGGGGATATATATCAATACCCCTAGACACTTGATGCAACGAAGCGTGGATCCGATGTGTTTGACCGCAACAAGATAACACAGGGGTTAGAGCGGTTTTCAGTTGAATGGCAAAAGTAATCGGCGAATTGCTTTGGTCAGTGATTGGTTTAAATTTCACGCCACTTTTTCAATCAATCAGAAGTAAAAGCAAAACCAATCGTGCCTCGCGCGCGCTTTGTGTTGGCAACGTGTAAATACTTTGAGTTTTGATTGGATCACTGTATTGTCTCCGTTCTTGGTTTTGGTTTTACGACACTCAGTTGAAACTCGCTGTGTTGCTGTTAAAGGGCCCGAGTCGGCCTCCGCCATTTTTGATGGCATCTAAATTATGGAAATTGTATTGTGTTGCTGTAGGTTATGTTACTGGAAGTGTTTAAATTACCTTTAGCAAGTTTCTCAAGGGATTTCTTCTTTTGCGACATGATCCGCGTAAAATATAATACTGAAATTTTCACACGTTAACAATAAAATGGTGTGTCTGACAAGGGCCCTTAAACACACAATTGTAACTTGTCATAACCGTTTGAATTGCAGTCTATCTGGGGTTCAGACTTCACACCTCCCTCTGAAGGCATGTCTCCTCTGCAGCAGCTGCTCCAGGAACAAAAGAAGCACCAACAGAAGGACACTTGACAATCCTGTGATGAACTCCAATCTGACCTTCAATACCGCATGTTAGCGGTTGCCATGGTGTGACATGATGACAAAGGGCGTGGTCACGCAGGGGCTTGCATCAACCCAGCTCAATTAGCACTGCACTTAATAATTAGACCCAGTCTGTTAACTAGCAGTCACACGAGTACAGGGAATGCTTTGATTTATTCCAGCTTCAAGTGCTGCGTTAGTGAGCTCCTCAGATTATCTCCGCATTTGACATCCTTGCAGTTTTTCATGTAAGAACAAAGAATCATAGCCAGCTGAAGAGGCTAAGGGATCGTTTCTAATTTCACCAGGAACACAGCAAAGTCTTGATGTTTTTCCCACGTCTTTAAAAGAAGCAAAGGCCATGTTGCAAGCATTTTAAGAACACCATTTGGGGCATCTACGAGTTCCCATTTATATTATGAAAATTTATTACGATATTGTGAAGCCTGCCAAAGGCTTGTAATGTACTTTGTTATCACATTTAATATATACTTAAAATCTAAAGCGGCCTTAGTGGAAGTCATATTTCTTAGCCTTAAAATGTCATTTATTTCACTGAAAATTTCAAACTATTTTATGTAGCAGCTTCCGGATGGAAACCGATTCCACTAATGTAAGTCTCTTTACTTATACTTTTCTCTGTGAAAGAGAATCTTGCGTAAAAGTTGTTGAGATAACTAGTATTTGATCGCGATTTTCCGTAACTTGATTTTGTGTGTGGCTTGCTCGCGTTTGTGCACCAAATCTCTGGAATCTTTCCTTCGTCGTACTCTTGAAACAAAATGAAAGTATTTCAAATGAAAGTTCAGATCTGCTCTGGCTTTCTATATTTTGCATTTACCTGCGATCATTTGAAAATTAGTTTTTAACTCAGTCAAATTAGGTTTTTGTTGGATGGGAATATTGTAGAACTTTCTTTTTGGAACTGAAAATAAATTTCTTTTAAAGGTGGCACAAAACCCTGTTTTATCATGCAAAATGAACGTTTTGAAATCCTTTCACTTACTATATTATGCAAGTTTGAAAGCTAAAGAAGGAATATCCAGGATTTTGTGTTGCGATCACATTTGCAGGGCAAACTTAGTTTGGGCTTGTAACTTACACTTTCTGAGTAGAAAATGTCAAGACATTTCCTGGAAATAAAAACTTATGTCGTATGCAGTTTGGTTCTTCTTAATAATTAAATATTGTACAGTGGAACCCGGTCGGAACAAACAAAATTGTCTACATCCTTAACTTGCAAAATACTGATAAGCACAGTTCGCAAGTGACATAAAATGTAAGTGATTAAATAAAAGAAGTGTCGTAGTCAACAAATAAAGAAGCCTAAGCCATGTATTATACTGTCATTAAACACGATGGCAATTTGAGAACACGAGGGAAATGTTGAAAACACGAGCCGCAGGCGAGAGTTTTTGACATTTCCCTCGTGTTCTCAAATGTCCGGAGTGTTTTATGACAGTATAATATATGGCTTAGGCTTCTTCATTTGCTTTATGATATAGATTTTATACGCCGCGAGTAAAAACAATAAAACACGCACGATCGATAAACTGAAGCAATTTAATTTCGCTTCTTCTACTTTCCTCTCGAACGTAGACGCTTCTTCGACAATCTCTGCAACTTGACTCAGAATTTTGTCCGGAATTTTTTCATAGAAAATGTTCGCCGCCATCCCTTGCGAATTTTCACTAGAGAAAAGCTGACGAAAAACAGTAAAACATGCTTTTTCTATGTTTTATACTCTGATAAAACATGGGTTTTTGACCAATCAGAGCGCTCGCAGAGTCCTATCTATATTATAATACCAAATCAAATAACATACAAAAAGGTAAGCATGATGCTAACTAAGAAATAAGTGAGTGATGTTATTGTCTCCGCGAGAAGGTTGTTCCACGAGCGTGAATAAGTGCGTAAAATAAACTGAAATAGAGGAAAAAATAAACTGAAATAGGGTTCTTGCCGGTCATGAAAAACCTGGAAAGTCATGGAATTTGAAAACGTCATTTTCCAGGCCTGGAAAGTAATGGAATTTAAGTGTGGGTCATGGAAAGTCATGGAAAATTACTGTTCATTCAAATGTAAATCAAACTCATTTTCATATGAAAGGTTTCGCACTTGCACTCGTTTTGAAACAGATGCAGAACTTGGAAATGGCCTATTAAAATGAGGAGGAAGAGGTGGCACTTCTGGCTAAAGAAGGGTGTAACTGCTCCAAAAAAAGGTGTAGGGTTTCTCCCTAAAGGGTCTCATGTTTTTGTTGTTGTTTGTTTTAAAAAAAGGAAGGGTGTCAGTCTCCCCTAGGCCCCTCCCCCTGCCCAAAGTCAGACAACGATATGGTAGGCAACATTACTTACAAGCTTGTGTGTTTTCCTCAGGTATGAAAAAATAATTAAACTGTAATGATTTTTTTTAAGTTATGGTTACAGAGTAAAACTTGAAATAATGATGTCACTTTATTTCTTACCTGTAATGCTGATACCAAAACGAGACATCCTTCTCTCTACTGTCCTTGTTGACACCCCCAGCAACTGGCCAATCTGTGGAACATTAAATCCACTTTCAACAAGACAAACCAGCTGTTCTTCCTTTATATCGAAGTAAGGACGTCCTGGGTTACCACCGTAAATTTTCGAACCACTACAATTGTTAGGTTGATCATGAGCGGCTAATGTGTCTGCTTCCTTCAGGTGGTTAATTGCCACACCAATGTACGATACAAACGACCCCGGAAGTTCCGCGTTGTTCACAATGGATCTGTTCAAATACTCCAAACGGAGAACTAAACTGCTACAGTCGTCAGGGCCTTGAAAATTGTCGAGCCTTTCTATCGTATCCTGCACCACCGATAGGATACGAGCAATGTTGTCAGCCATGATTGTTGGCAGACCGCGCAGGACCTGGCGCTGGACAGCGAAATAACCGGGTCAGCGGTTAACATTTTAAGAGTTCATAATCGATTGATTATCGATTGAGTTTGACGGATGTTGTAAACCCTATCGTGGCATGTTGTAAACCCGATCGTGACGTGTTGTAAACCCATGTTGTAAACCCATGTCGTGGCATGTTGTAAACCTATGTTGTAACCCGATCGTTACATGCAGCATAAAGTCGCGTTTGGAAAAATCTTGTGAAGTTCATCGATCGAGCCCGTGGCATGTTGTAACGTAAACAGAGACGTGGCGTTCGCTTCGTGATGATACAAGGTTGAAAAGTCAATCAAGAACAGTATTCATCGGCAACATGTTGTAAAGTCAGTTGTCACATGTTGTACGATGTATGTGAACATGTTGTATTGCGATTTAAGACGTTGTATTGTAACTTATGACATATCGTAGTCGTATCGAGAACAACGCAGAGTGTTTGGGAATGTTGTAATGCTCTTGGGCATGTATAGCATTGCATGATTGAATGTTGTATTGTCAATTCGAATTTTGGCGGGGATGGAACGCCATAATTGAGACCCACTTACTGCTGTTGCTGGCCGGTTAGACTCAGAAACTCGGCACGACACACTTTGTGTTCTGTTATATCAAGCAATACCTCTCGAATATTGTCTGCTGTACGAATGTATAGCGGCTCCAAAATACGAAATGGCGGACGAAAATGGTAAGTTTCAATTTCTGTAAAATAACAGCTGATCTGCAGAATTTGTTCGTGATGTACAGTCCATATTTGCATGGTTCGATGTATCAATGAAAAGGCTGCTTTATCTGCGTACCTTTGATACCTTAATTTTATAATCCGCGGAGAACATTTCATCGAGACTTGAGCAGAAATCACTTGAAAGAGCGGAATGCACTCGTTCTTCAAGCCCTCTAGCTACTGAATGAAGGCTCGAATTTTACGATACCCATGCTGTCAAAAGATGGGCTCGGTGAAAAATTAAAAGCGGATGTATCAGCTGGCTACGACCAATTTAAAGCGATTACTGTATTTTGACATGTTCATTTCACACAAATTGTCTCAGATAGCAAGCTTATACCTGTGTCTCTTTTGTGTGTTACACTATTTACTGTTTTGAAATAGACGCCAAGATATACAGGTTCCAAGACTGTGAAACATCACCAGACTCTTTCTTCGAGTATTCACCAAGTATTCGAGACAATGCTGTCCCTCTTATCATTGATAATGGTGAGTTGCACCTGGAATCAATGTAAACCCTGCAAAGTGGGGAGGGGTGGGGGTGCGGGCATAGTTGGGGGATTTGAACTGAGCTGAGATTTTCTGTTCAAGTGCTCGGCCCCAGGGCAATTGTAGATGGTCAAAAGAGTCACTAAAGGTCAATAAAATGTTGCTAGAAAGGCCAATGAAACGGTCAAAAGTCCCCACCACGGGACGATAACTACTGTCGAATCCCCCACCTATGCCCGGGCTCCCCCCCCTCCCGTGGGATTTACATTGATAGGTGCATAACGTTAGCTGTCAGCTTAAGAATGAAAGGAACAGACTTTGTAAGTAACAAGTTAGTTGCAAGTGGGACTGGTCAAAAATTTGCCCTTATCCAAAGGAAGTCTACATATTATTGTCATTTTTAGCTGCTCCATAGTCATTCACAATTTGACCCATCCTCGGTGTAAGAACCTGGAAACTAATCAACAGTGATGTGAAACAACAAGTCAACAAAGAACTTCGAAACAATATAGAAAAGAAAAGCAAAAGCTCAAAAACAGAAAAAAAGTCACAGGTTTTTTTACCCAGCTAAACCCCACAATTTGCAGTCACTCTTGCACGTTTGCTTCATTAGTGGACTGGGCACTTGTTGTAACAAAAGCCAATACCCTTTAAAATGTTTTTTCCACCTTGACTGGGGACCAATCAGGTAATTATAGCTGTACTCAAATTTAGTTAGCCCAATGAGCTTTCACTGGCCATCAGACTAGGTAAATAGAAAATCTCTGGCCTTTCATTTGGTATGAGTTTGGCCTTCTGTTCAAATTTTCATCTAGTCATTCAGTGGAGACCTTCAGAGAGAGTAGATCATATCAAGCTGTATATAGCCATTGATTGCCTGAATACATTTTTTTTATTTTTCACAAAACTAGGTGGTCATTGTTGCAGAGCTGGGTGGGCCATTGATAATAAACCAAGATTGATCTTTAGAAACCTAGTGGCCAAGGCAAGAGGAAAGAAGGTAAGATCACCCATTGTGTACACATCAATTTATTAGCTATATATAGAGCAAGCTGTTTTCATCTCAAGTAAACTTTGAGCATATCACAGGGCTCGAAATTAACTTTTTCGTTCGGGAGCCAGCTGGCGACTAACGGGAAAACTTTGGTCGCCAGATCATAAATTTTGGTCGCCATCTACAAGCTATCGTTGTTCTCTAGCTCATACAAACTCTGTATTATTTTACACATTCCTGTAAGCAGCCAGCTCCAGTTGCGGACACCTTTTCTGCTTCCCGAGGGTGTCCGCTTACAGTAGATTCAACTTGTCACTGTAGTTATTTTAAATGGAGCGAAGCATAAAATGTTTCAAGTCCGTGGTTTTCATGGTGAGACAAACACGAGTCCTTTCGTATTTTCTCTTTGCTAATTCTTCAACACGCAGTTCTTTATTTTCGACTTGCTTTTCTCAACGGCTTTGGCTGCCAACAAAAAACTCCATCCTTGGCCCAGGCCCCTACACAACCACATTGCTCGTACCAGTCTCCGACCAGTTTCGGAAGAAGCCTCTTAAACAAGATGGCGTGCCATAAACGCAGTGATGATGCTTCAAAGTACATTCAATTTTTATGATTTTCTTGTACTATTCAGACATAACTTTAGTGGGGACGGAACAGTGAGTTGTATACTAGCTACCAGATCCAAATGATTTCCTTATATAAAGATTTATAAAGTTGTGTTGTGGCCTTCTTTTGTTATCAGACAAATCGTGAGTCGCCAGCTGGCGACCAGTTCTGAAAATTTAGTCGCCAGGGCTCAAATTTTGGTCGCATTGGCGACCAGTGAGTCGCAATTTCGAGCCCTGTATCAGCCTTAGAAGTGGAGCTTATCCTGGTTTCCATTGCATGGATTGAAAAGGAGTATTCAGTGTACAAGGAAGTTAGTGTCCGATAGCCTGGGGCTAGTGGATTTTATCCTTCACTTGCCCGATGGGCAAGTGAGGTTTTCACGAATTAATTCATTCATTCATCACAATTCTGAGAATTTTTTTGGGCTAGTGTAAGTGACCTCCGGGCTAGTACATCCTGTCTACAGCTTGCCCGAGGGTAAGTTGGAAAATTGAACTTCTTTGTAGCCTGGGCTGTTAATTGCTACCCCCTTCCCCCTGGATTAGATTCTTGTCCATCACATGGTTATCCCCCTAGCATTAAATTTGCTGGGTATACACCTGGGTGAAGAGAGGCATTATCAAAGTAAAGAATCTTGTCTAAGAACACACAACACAGCACACGCCCTAGCCAGGGTTCAAACCCAGATTGTCTGATCCAGACTCTTGTGCACTAACCATTAGACGACCACCCCTTCCACTCTATCTTGGTCATCGCAGAATGTTCTTATTACGTCAAGCTTAATATACATTATTTAACAGTAATTTACAACTTGGGTTAACTTTCTAGGCATTTAATTTTACAGGAAGGTGACTCTTCAGGCAGCAGTTACTCTGTTGGGAATGATATCGGGAACCTTGAGATGGTCAGATGGGCTTTACGGACTCAGTTTGACAGAGATGTGGTAACACACTACGAGTGCCAGGTATACCATTTTAATACAAAAGATCAAGCTATACTTCATGTATGGTGGAATCCAATTTTCAAACTTTGAAGGGAAACAGAAATTGGTTTGGGAAATTAGGGGGGAAATTGTACTATTTGACTAGTTGCACCAATCCAAGAGAAAGGACTTTGTTTGAGTTTACTTATAAAATTTGCGACATTTACTAAATAAATAATCTATGGTTGGAGAAATCAGCATTCCAGGTTAATTGATTTTTCTTCTGAAGCTTCATTTGCATGTATTCATGTGTTTCTTCATTTTTATTAAAAACGTTTATACAGTCATAGTGAATATAGGCTTAAACAATTTAAAAAATATGTTGTTTTCATAATTGTAATTAGTAACGTGTGTGTACAAACAGGAACAAGTGTTTGATCACATCTTCAGTCATCTTGGAATCAATACACCAGGAAGTGTCAATCACCCTATTGTTCTGACAGAACCTGTTTGTAATCCAAACTACTGCCGACAATGTAAGTTCTTTATTTAAGTGAGTATGATGTTAAAATGTACCCATATAAAATTTGTCCATTTTTGCTGCATAGAGAATTGGTGTACAGATCAGATCTGTAATTTGCTGCTGCCACTGCCACTGTCCAGGGTTTTTGATCTCCCTGTCAAGTCCCCTTTTGATAGTCATTCTCCAATTTTCCCACAGTCAACTCCATTTCCATTTCCTCAAGGTTCTGGTACCCAAATTTGAGAACTGTGTGTGGATGACAGTTGATGACACATTAAATTTTTTATTGAAGAATTTAGAATTTATATTTTCTGTAAATTATTAAACATCTGTTTATTTCAGCCATGTCAGAGCTGTTGTTTGAGTGCTACAATGTTCCAAGTGTCGTTTATGGAATTGACAGTCTGTTCAGTCTTTATCACAATGTTCCAAACTCAGGCGAGTAGCAACATGTGGAAAGCAGTTGAATGTTGGCTTTTTAAATTAGCTATTAACTGTTTTTTTCTTTACTGTGAGATAAAAAAACTATTATTTTGAAGCATGCCATTTTGTTTATAAGATAGCATTCAAGAGAACCACGAGGGACAGAATGACTTTTATATTCAAATTTATCCTTAATTCAGAGGAGAGAGTGAGGAATTTAGGTTTGGTGGTCCCAAATTCGACTCCTCCACATTTTGTATTTAACCAACTGGTCATCATAACCAGCTGGAATTTTTAACATGTTTCTGTTTATTTAAAATATTTCTTTGTTTATTTACATGTAGTGTCCACAATTAGCATCTGATGTTAGTGCTAAATACCCTGACACGTAAAGTGAATTTATGAGAAGTGATTTTATTATATATTATATTTTTATCGTTAGCACTTACTGTAGTGTCTATGGATTGACAATAGTTAGCAAACCTTTTTGTCAGCAATAATAAAAATAATTCAGAAAACTGTATAGAAAATTAAGTGGACAGATGTTTGGTCTGAATTAATGACTGCTTTGGAGATTGATGGCTTGGTAATAATTAATAAATATATGATTGCAGGTAAAACCAATGCATTGGTAGTGTCATCTGGTTGTCAGGTCAGTCATGTTCTACCAGTGGTGAATGGAAGACTGGATTCTAGTAACTGTAAGAGGTTTGTAGCAAAGTCTGCAACAGTTTTCTCTCAAGGGTGCTCTGTTAACACTGAGCAGGCTAGGCCATTGTCGTCCCCAGAGGCTGTGATCCTTTTGGTCAGCACAAACAAGGCTAGGTTGAGGTTGCTCTGAGACATTGCTGCATTTCACCATGATGTCGCATTTGCCACATCAAGGATCCCAGCTGTATGACCACTATTTATATTTTTTGTTCAGATTTCATCCAGTTAGAAGCTCTATGGAAGCTGTCCTTGGCCTCTGATTTGATAATTACTGTGTAAAAGAATGTGAATTAAAAGTGCTTACACTTCTGAGGTCCTTGCAGAAGAGACAAGTAGGTCGACCTGCACTGCAGTTGGACATTGATTTTTTAATTAGATTATGCTTTATAATTATTGTACAGGATTAACCTGGGGGGAGCTCATGCCACGTGGTACATGCAGAGACTGTTACAGTTAAAACATCCTCACCATGCTACACAGATCACGCTGTCAAGAGCGCAGGTGAATATGTAACTTAGGGATTCACTTACAACCAGGGAGAGCTAGGCTGATAAAACTTGGTAATGGTAGTTATAAATGCTGTGATCACTGACAGCCTTCTGCTTCATTTTTGTCACAGTTGTATGAAATTGCCAGTGAATTATACATGCACATTTGAAATATGAAGTTTTATAAAATTTCCATACCTCCATCCCAGAAGCAATCTAAAGACTTCTTGATAAGGGAAAATTTTACTCCCCCATCCTTTCTCCTACCCCTCTGGAAATTTAAGGAGAAGTTCAGGTAAAAAGTAGCCTGGCCTCGCCTGGCCATTGTCATGCCCAGTTGTCAGTGAACCATCATAGCGTAAACACATGACAAACAACCCACATTTTTTCTCAAGACAGTTACTGAGAAAATATGTTTCATTTTTGCTGAGAATGCTGTGTAAAACATTAGCAAGTAAGCATGTTTAGTTTGCAGGATGCTAACTGACTCTATAACATGCGATGAATCCAAGAATACAGATTTACATTTTGCACCTGAAAGGTGTGGGACACAGTGGGAGGAGCAACATGTATCTCTTTTGTAGTGGAACTTTTTGTTTAAATTTTTTGGCCTTTGAGAACCCCCACCCACAGAAATTTCCAATCCCTTCTATGGGGGAGTATTGATATTTTCTGGAACTACACAATTTATGTAAGTTGTATACTAAACGCAAACTGGGTGGAAGTTTTGAATTCAGTGCTACTATTAGACAAGTGTATTTTCAAAGACAGACAAATATTTTCAAGACTTTGTTTCTCTTGAACAGGAGTTAGTTCATACTCACGCCTCCATGGCGACAGATTACTCCAAGGAACTTAATGAGTGGGCATCATCTGATTATTATGACGAGCAGGTGCATAAGATTCAGCTGCCATATGCGCAGGTGAGATTAACTTAAAAATCCCTTATTCCTGACTGCCCTGCAGGCCCAGTTAAATCAGTTCTAATCAGTTTAAACTGGTGTGTTCAGTGCAATGTAAATTACTTGAGTCACAGGACACCCAGCTTTTGACAATTCTATTGGTAGTGAAACTTAAATTTACCAGTGTTGGAGTTGTGTTCACTTAGGCACATCACTTGTCACTTGAAAAAGGGAAACCTTAAGTTTGTAGGTTTACAATTCGAAAACCAGCTCACAATAGAGTTATCTCAGTGCTGCAAATAATTCATTTTCCTTTACAAGTCACCATCTTGATTACAATTCTGCTCAATATGCAAACATGCTAAACCAACGTGTTTTCAGAACACAGAACATTGGTGTTCACATTGGAAGGCAAAAAAATGTCTGGGCATTCTGCCTGACCACACTTGAGTTTCCATCAGACATTAAAGGACACTATCATGCCTGATTATAGAACTATTTATGTTCTAATTTCCATATTATTGTGCCAAATGCCGCCTCTGGACATCCTGTCCAGAAATCAAAGCTGAAATTCTGGTGAATATTTCTTTGCTTCCACGACTTTTAACATTTTTCTACTTTTGCAACTACTATTGCAAGACAATAAAGCACGATTACAGCAAGCTACAGGCCATACCTATTAAAATATGATATATCAGGCGTGACAGCGTCCCTTTAACTAATATTTTGGTCGGCCATTGTCCAATGCCTGACTGTCATTTGCAGCCTTGTATGTAATATTACCTCGCCCAATATTACAGCCAAGAAGATAAAAAAAATGTGAGCAACAGAAATGTTTATGGAATGATATTGTGTTACAAAGAAAAAGCCAATCAGGTGTGAGAAAACCAAGCCGCAAACAGCAATGGTCATTAGTTGGTGGTTTTGAGGTTTGTTCACGTGTCCTGAACTTTGCTGTGATTGGTCACAAAAAAATCAACATTCCTGATTTATTTTAGGTGTTCAGGGTTTTCTTAGCAAGGCTGTAATGATACAGTTCCACAGTTCTCTTTTTTGTATCCTTACATTAAAATTAGCCAATGCTTTCTTCCTCCAATACCCCCTTTTTTAAATTCTACTTGGGAAGCAATGCAGAGAAAAAACTTTGAAACACCGTTTCTAAACTCAGGGTCGAGATCTAGAAATTATAATGAAGATAGTGCAGTCATGTAGTTGCTTCTGCTCATAACATTGCTGCTAAATTTTTGTCCTTTTTTGAGCAGGTTCAAACACCTCAAAACAGTGGCCCCAAGAATGAAGAAAAAGAAAAGCTGAGGAGGCAGAAACAAGGAAGAAGGCTGCAAGAAATTAATGCCAGGAGAAGAGAAGAGAAGGTATATTTTAATTTGTATAATTTAACTCATGGTTTCATTTCTAAAAGTACTGGTATCTTTTTATAACAGTGGCTTGTCAAGCTAATGCCAATTGAAGATACTGGTACAAGCTTTTGATAATAATATTAATCTTCAGCTTGCAGAAGAAGAGGACAGGCTGCAGGATCTGATGAACATCCAGGAACTGGAACTTGAAGACAGTGAAGAATTCCAGGTACAAAAATAATGAAAGTGCTATTAAAATAAAGGTTCCAATTGATAGAGATTGAGGTGGATCTTTTGCTACAGAGAAGGGCCAATTTCAACATGTTACAGGTGCTTTGTTCAAAATTAACAAAATTGAGACAGGCAAAATCATGGTCATGGTTTTCACTGTAAAGTTAATGATGAGCATTCTCTTTAGCTTAGAGAGGAAGCTTGCCATCTGTGCCTGTGAAGGAAATGAGATCCAATGTTTTGGTATAAAATTTCATTCACATGTTCATTTGTATGTGCATGGTTGTACATGTGTTGAGAATTCTAAAGCTAATTTGTTTCTTTGCAGAAAGCATTAACTGCAGCAGGCTTCCAGACTCCGGAGGTATGTTTGTCAGTTGGTGTGTCTGTCCATCCGTGTATGTTTCTGTATGTCTGTCCATCCATCCATCTGTCTGTCTGTGCGTCCATTTGTATGTTCATCTGTTGGTCTGTATGTTTGTCAGTTGGTGTGTGTCTGTCCATCCATGTATGTTTCTGTATGTCTGTCCATCCATCCATCCATCTGTCTGTATCCCTATCTATGTTGTGCAGTCAGTGTAGACTGCGAGCAGTCTGTTTTTGTTCCTGAAATCCAATGTGCAACAGAAACTTTAAAACTACAATATGCCAGTTAGCCGTCATTGGCTTCATTCACTTTCATGTTCGTGTTTGCATGCTAGGAAACTGCTCGCAGCCTAAGTTGTCTGTCTATGGTTCAGTCGGCATGTCTGTCTATTGTTCAGTAAGACTGTCCGTTTGTTTGTCTGCCTACCCACCTCGTCCACTAAGTTGAAGTATCATTCCCTTATCTTTGATTGAGTACTCTCTAAAACTGTAAAAAAAAAACTATACTAGGAGGTTTAAGTTTAAACTAAAAAAAATATATTAAATTTTACAATAAAATTGTTATGCTTGTATTAATTTGTGTTCCTTTCAGATAGTAGTTATGTTGTCTATTCACTTTCACCGGCAGGCACTTCAAGCCGCAATAAAGAATCTAACATCATCTGTCAAAAAACGAAAGGACAAGATTGTGGCGATGCAGACAGCTTTGGAATTAGACTCGGAGGTGATAACATAAATTGAATGAATCCTAACCTATCATAGTCAACGTTTTGTTAGGCATGGTAAAACTAATTGATGATATCAATTAAATAAAATTGCAAGATGATGACGCCTTTACTACCAAACGCCTTTCAGGTCAAGGAGAAAGATGAAATCATTGACGTCGTATCTGAGCCACCGATTGAGAATAAGAAGAGACAGCGGACTCCCAAAGGGGCGGCAGCGGCGACAGAAGAGAAAAGTGGAAAGAGATTAAAGGAAGAAAAGAAACAAGAAATGCAACAAAAAAGCCAAGAGGACAAACAGAGAGAGGAAACGTTTAAAACATGGCTAACGGGTTTACACAGGAGGAGAAAGGTACGTTTGTGAAATTCTGTAAATTTGATCGGTGATTCATCCACAGCATTTTGAATTTTGGGATGTCCAACTTGCGAGAGAGAGAGAGAGAGAGAGAGAGAAAGAGAGGTTCGTTGCCGGTTCGTTGTTGTGACTGGAGAATCCGATGGACTGTTCTGTTGCTGGCCTTTGTGAAACAGACCAAAATTAATGACATACCTCGTTGCTTGCGCAAGAATTACAACTCTTGATTCAGACCAATCTGGGCGTGACTGAAGCTCTGTTGGACCTATAAAAATATCATTTTTCATGCCTGATCGGTCTACACTACCTATGCAGTATCATCTGTGCACGTTTTGTCCTGAACATTCTAAGGAAGACGAAAATCTGTAATTTATACCCCTGGCGAGAGGACGAGCATCCTTGTCCAGTAGTACCCCCCCCCCCCATGTCTAGCTCACGTGTCAACTTTCAGAGTCTTGTTTCTGACTGAATAACAAAAATACTATAAAAGAAGCCTCCCGAAAACCGAACTTGACTGTTTCTCGCTTATTAACGCATAATTGTTCATGTTGTGTTTTGTTAGGAGATACTTGACGCTCGTCAACAGCGCGTTCAACGCAGAGAAGAACTGGCGAGCAGACGAAGTCATGCGTCCCTTGAGAGAATGAGGATTCTGTCCCAGCTGGCATATGATCCAAACGGTGATATCTCATTCCTTTACTTTTTGTTTTTGAAGTTTCCAATCGCTTTCTGGTTCTAGCTATTTATATTGAACCTGTACAGGGGTTTCGGGAAAGTAACGAAGCTGTTTCCAATAATAAGCAACTAGCAAAGCCTTTGATCATGGTATTTACAGTGCAACTAGCTATTAGTCGCCTGCGCTTAACTCCTGTTAAAAGAATACTTGTTGGCCGAACAATTAACATACTGAAATTATTTTATTTTAATCATATGGCTTTGTACTATGATGACTGTTTTCTCTTCTTTTTTTGCCATCTATGTGCTTTCTATTTTTATGGTGTGTGTATGTCTTATGATGTTGTGTATGTCTGTTGTGATGTCCTGTACATTCGAAACTACCTTCCAAGAACTAGCTGCTAGCTCGAAAACCTTACGGTTATCTAGCCGCTAGGCATTTCCTTGTATGTAATAATATTTAATTGAATATTCTACGTGTTAAGTTACTAATTATTTAATAAGTTTGACAAACCCTCTAATGGAAGTGTGAATAAAGTGTTGTTTTGTTTGTTCTGTACCTGGGTGGGATGTTAGTCCATCGCAGGCTACTCCGTAACATTCTGTCAGGTTGCCTCAACAATTTGCCGGAATCCATTTATACACCAGCGTGGAGAGAGGCACTGTGAGAGTGAAGTGTCTTGCTCAAGAACGCAACGCAGAGCCCGGGCCAGGGACTGTACTAACCATTAGTTTCACCTCTATAGTGTAGAACGTTACGTTATTTAGAGTGACGTAGAGAACTTGTTTGACGCTGAAATTCTCACTTCGACAGGGTCGCTTGTTATCACTCAACTGAGTTGAAGTTTGGACCCCCCTCCCCCCCTCCCCTATCAAAAAAGGATTCCTGGATCCGCCCCTGTTAACGTTAATAAAAATAAAACAGTTTTTCAAATGGCTCAACTGACAAGATGATATCAGCAATTTTGACTTAGTACCAGTTCAAGGTATATTGCTTGCTGTTTTTTCAAAATCAAGAGCTGTACCAGCAACTTTGCGGTTAATTGAGTGTTTTTCCATTACAGTTCGTGACGATGGTACGACAAGGAGTACACACAAGAAACCAAAAGAAGATACTTTTGGACAAAACGACGAGGACTGGATGGTGTATAGATCCATAGTGAGTAGCCTCCTGTACAGACGTTCTTTTGATCGTCACGCACTAAGAATATTGCGTGACGAGCAGAAGAGGCTACACTGTGAGTAAATAGTGCATTTTTGTCGCGCGCTTTGTGAGTAACAGTCAGTCTGAGCGCATGGAGTCCCGTTAATGGTATTTCTTTGTATATACGCTCGACTTCAGACTCTTGTGTTTACTGAAGAAACAGTGTCACTCCTGGGGTATTTCACCGTACAAACTGCAATTAAACTCATCGCCGGTAGATGAGCTTGGGAGCTGGTGCCTTAAGGATTGGTGGAGCCGGGCAACAACTAGCTCAGACAAGGAGGTAACCATGGCAACCCTGCGAGCGGTCACCACCAAGGCACCGTCACACTGACTGACTCAGTGGAATACTTACCAACCAATACTTACCTAACCCATACAAACTTGAGGGAGGGCGGAGTGGGCACAAACGCCTTCAGAATGCACTGCAAGCAAGCTAAGTGCGGCGAAATATCTACGCGAATTGTGCAAGCAAGCAAAAGCACCAAAATCGCGAGGTGCCCAAGCTTAACACGTAGTTGCACCAGGCCACCTGCGACAAATGTCCGCTGACCGACCAAGGGCTAACGCTCGAAACGTCAGCAATTGAATCTCTTTACGGTGGCCAATTGACATTATCAACCCAGTTGATAAAACCAAATTATATTGTTATACTTCCCACCGACGCAGCACCACAGTTTCTTTAGAAACTTACCCCCTCTATTCATTTGTCGTGAGGTTAAATTTGCCTAAATGTTATTTAGCCACATATGACAGTTAGTGCGAAACCTAATTATCTTGAGTTTGTATGATGAGGTCAAGCTATTTTCTTGCTGTTGGTTTTACACTAGTTTTTTTGTTTCGGACACCAACATGGCCGCCGTTTCTTTGTTTTGGGACAACAATATGGCTGCCGTGACGTCATATGGAATACTTTCTCCCAAAAACACCACTCCCATTCTCCGAACAAAGAACGAGTTTACAATGACTTCAGCAGATGACTTGAGCGATCGCAACGATTCCAATAAAACCTTTTCTCTTTCCTACAGAATATGGAATACTTTCTCCCAAAAACACCACTCCCATTCTCCGAACAAAGAACGAGTTTACAATGACTTCAGCAGATGACTTGAGCGATCGCAACGATTCCAATAAAACCTTTTCTCTTTCCTACAGAATAAAGATGCTGGCGACTCTGATAGCGAAAAGGAACAGGAGGAACTCAACGAGTTAGAAAACTTGCTGAAAAAACACGATCCCGACTTTTCAAAGTACGTTCATCTTTTCATCGTTAATTTTTCATTTGTTAGAAACGTTTGTCTGCCAAGGTTTTTGTCTGACAACACTTATAATTCAAAAGGTCCAGTACAAGGTATAATTGAGCTTCGCCTTTCTTGTGTAATTTCCCCTTCGTCTCTGAGGCTTTTCCTCGGGCTTTCAGATTCAGAAAACAGCTCTGGCAGACCGGCAGATGTGTATTATAACAATCCGAGACACCTTCTTTCCTTGATCAATCACCCATTTTCCCTCTAAAAAAGCAACGGAAAATTACTTTTCATGAAGGAGAAAATGAAGACCTGGATGTTAAGAGAAATTCTCTCAGTACAGCAAACTGCCTAACTGTATTTTCTCCTTCCATCGACGAACGCTCGGCCGATACTGAAGTATTCCGACGCGCGAGAGAAAAACCCTCTGGTACCCAGGGTAGCGCAGCCTAACTGTAAATCCCTTTATCTATAATATCTTGCCAAGTAAAAGTTCAAGGTTAGCTTCATTTCATTTACCAACCGTTAATTTCAATATTGCTTTGAAGGCGTTTTGGAGGTAAACCGGAAGCTGCTGTTGACTGGGCAGAGTATTATCAATTACATCTTGGTGTAGAAAGGATAAGGTAAGACACAGTCATTCCTATCCCACAAGAGAAGAGTTTTGTTGGAAACAAAAAAATCAGTAGATTGGTAGGCGACGTGTTCAGTGAGAGGGATTTAGAGTCACTCGTATGTAACCTATCCGACTTTTTAACAGTTTTAATCTGTAGCTTGTATAATTTAGGTTTTTAATTCTTAACTTTTTACTTATTATTACTATTATGCATTCATTTATCTAAGATCATTTATTTTTACTCTTTGTGAAGTGAGCTCCCTGTATAAAGATTGTTATTATTATTATTATTATTATTATTATTATTATTATTATTATTATTATTATTATTATTATTATTATTATTATTATTAACTTTGCTTTTGTTTGCCTGGGCGGTCTGAGCGGTTAAAAATGGTCTTGCAAACTAAGCGAATCAATCCAAATAAATAGGTGTTTTCCGCTAAACTGCAGTAACACTGACTCGATTTCGACCGTTTTCCCGGGCTTTTCTTTTGCGTCGTGTCGTGTTTGGTTCGTTGTGATTTGTTAGATGTGGCCACTGTTGTGGTGCTACGACACTCGTTTAATTTAGCTAGTAAATATGACCGAAAGACTCTTCTCTAGAAAGTGTCGTTGTTACGATTTCTAGCGGCCGTTTAGCCTTCTAAAATAGTGCTCGTATTTTCAGAGTCCCAGAGATAGTGTATCAACCATCCATGCTAGGCATTGAACAAGCCGGGATAGCAGAGACAATAGATTTTATACTCAACCACTATTCGGTAGATTTACAAACAGCATTGGTACAGGTATGTGACTAGCACTGCTTTTAATAAATTTAGATCGTATTTAATAAATTTAGATCATGTATGTATTATTTTTCAACTTCTTAGATTTAATAATTTTTCATCAAGTAAAACAAAGAAAAACATGACAATGACGGAGGTTTGGATACCCGGTCTCAAGTAGCGCAGAGTTTTACGATCTTATTTCTCCGTTTACTCCGTACGGTAGTTTTTGTTCCGATTGATAAGATATATCAAACAGTGTTTCATCGGCTATTCTTCAAAAATTATCCGCTGTGCGTCATATTTTCAACTCTTTTCTCGGTGTCTGGATACTCGATGAAACTCTTTCTCCGAGTCTCGTATCGGAAAGTATTTACACAGGTCGTTTTTTGCCATTTTCCATCTTTTAGAATGTATTTGTGACTGGAGGGAATACGAAGTTTCCATACTTTCAAGAGCGTCTGGAAAGGGAACTCCTTGCTATACGACCATTTCAATCGACATTTAAAGTCTCCAAAGCAGGTAAACCGACCAGTTATATTCTTATAGACCAATTCGGCTAACATGTTTACATCCTTGTTGCCACGCAATTGAAGTCATGTGGTGATTCATTTGGGAGGTTACATTTGTGCAATTTGTCATACACAACTGACTGCATGCAAGTATGTGCGAACAAAACGATTGTAACCTCCCAAATGAATCATCACATGAACTGAATTGGGTAGCAACAAGGAGGTCGTTAGCCGAATAGGTCTATGACCGAACCTGATCTTCTTGCGCATACCTTTCCTTGGCTATTTTCTCTGCTAATAAGAAACAACAAGTTTCAGAAAAACTTAGCACAGTTGTTTAAGTGGTATCATCATCAGGATTTTACGGCTTTTTTGTCCAAAAATATACAATCATTATATGGTTACACATATACGCAAAGACCGAAGTGAGCTGTTGAACGGAGAGTAAATTCTTAAGTGGTTTTTAGCAATAATGGCACAACTTGAAAACGTTTGCCAGACTTTCTCAAACACAGACCAAAATCTTATACAGGAAACTCATTAGCACTCCTTTCTATAGCTGAGCACACTGGAAATTGTAATGAGTAACAAACTGGACCGTTATTTTTGGTTTTCCATCGATACAAATGCGTCTTTTGGATTTTTATTTTTCTACTGACATTAATGGTGATGCCCCTTTAAAGTAGCTACGTCACGATAGTTGAGTCATTTCTTCGACAACCTAAATTACCCTTAAAATTTAGGAAACCTAAAAATAATAATTTGCTAAGGAAGAAAAACACGAAAGGAGTGATACTAAACCAAAAAGGAACAAGGATGGCGAGGATGGAGAAGATTGAAACGAATTGGAAATGACAATTTCGAAACATTTAGACTAACGATGACATAGCTCTTTAATTATGCCGTGTGCATAAAAAACAACAGAGAGCAGCATGCCCCTTTTCCCGCTACAGGGTAGTGATTTGTGGTTCATTTGCGAGAGGGTATCGTCACTGGGGTTCTGTAGGTTCTGTTTTAGTTACACCCGATTCAATTTGATACTGAATGCACCTTTTCCTCCAGCTGACCCTGTACTGGATGCCTGGAATGGAGCTCGTAAATGGGCGCGGTCATTAAACAGTCTGCAGGCAGTTAGTGTCACCAGGGAGGAGTACGACGAGAAAGGAGGAGAATATCTCAAGGAACACTTCGCTTCAAATCGCTACGTACCCACCCCTCCCCAGTCATAAACATGTATCACAGACAATAGCAGCTCAACGAATTAGACGGGAAAAGAAAACTTTTCTGTAAATACATTATTGTAAATAAATTGAAAGTAACGCAACAAATATGAAAGATGGCAAATTTTAAACTCCGTGAATGAACGATAAAGATTGAGCAATGTCGAAAGTGTCATCAGTGATTGTGATAAATATGAAATATGGTAAATGTTCGGCTCGGTAGATAAAGATGAATTGCTCATTTTGTTACGAGCGTGTACAAAAAAAATCTGGGTGCGTTTCAATGTTTTGTGTCAGTTAAAGTTTAGTGTACTGTATAGCAACCATGACTATATGAAACTACAGCTTGCGCAATTTGCTATCGTCACACAGGATTTCTCACGAACTTTCAAGTTGCAACCGTATAAGTATTTGTCTGTAGGGGTGAAAGTGCTATCACTTGAAATAATCCTTCTTTAAGTGTTTGTCTTTGTGCATCTTGTAGTTATTTATTTCTGGAATACAATATGGCGTCTCCTCGCCATTCATCCTCCTCATTAAGACTTGTGATTAACACTGCATATTGGAGTTCAACGATCTTGTGCGATGTCTGCCATTTGACTCGCCTGCAGGCAAGCTCTCTTGGGAGTGGCGGAGTCGTTGTTTTTGTCACGTGACCCCAATGAGTGCCTCTCGCCACCACGTGGACCTTGAATTATGGCAGGTGTGTGATGTAACTGACCAGAGTTACTGCTGCTTTAACACTAATCCTTTGCGAGATGGAACACATGTCTCCAAAGCACATCGCCAGTCTTGAGTTTCGTGGAATTTCAACAAAATATCGAAAACTGAAAGAAAAAACGAGAAATGGAATCAGACAAGAGTTGACTCTTCAAAAACCTTATCGAATTTTTGCCAAATTCGGCACTTGAGCTCCAGTATCTAGACCGGAGGATCAAACTGGACAGATGCCTTGGAAAATTTGAAGCATTCAAGATGAAATAATTTAGCCTTTGATTTACAAAAAAGGAGCTGTCGTGTGACATTTTTTGTTCATAAAACGTCATGTTTCTTCCATAGTAACCGTATTTTGACTGGTACTATTTTGAAATTTTTGGACGTCATAAAAACATGAAATACAAGATGATGTAGAGACGAAATTACAACACTCAGCTCGAGCAAGCTGTCATTTCATCTTGCTAGCCCAAATCTCTCAGGAGCTAGCCCGAAAAAAAATATTGTTTCGCTTTCTCTCACGTACTGTCTGCTAAACACAAATGTCTGAAGCTTGCAGCCAGAAAAAAAAACATTGCATCACTCTTGTCCACCTCTAGCCTGTGAATACAGCCGCCTTTCTTTGCTCTCGACCGGTTGTCGTTTAGCGCCGGCCGGGAAAGACAGCTGTACTCGCAGGCAAGTCCACTTCTTGCCTGCCCGTCGGGAAACCTACGATAAGAAGTCGCTAGCCCGACCGATCGTTTCACTAGCGAGTCCCAGGCTATTGGATTGCCTTTATGATCGTGGTGCTAAGATTGGAGACGTTGCATAGTGTGACGTTATAATTTGGATGCACCACACGCCGTCCACGTTCATTGTTATATTTTGAAGTACTGTCCCGGAAAACCGAAAAATCCCGATTTGAATAAGATTTATTCTTTCATCGTACGGTTGTCACACGAGTTACTCGACAAAGACGACAAAGTTTTTGACTTATTAGCATGATAAAGTGTTTCAGTTTCTGTTCAAATGAAAAAAATACTAATTCTGAATATTGAAATAACATGGCATGATTACCTTTAGCTGTGAATTTGAGCCCGATGTATTAAATACTTTTTCTGATCTGGGTTTGAAGACTCAATTTTGCAAAGAATGTATGAACTCATTAGCGCTTATTGGCTTTTGCCACCCACAAATTTTGCAGCTTTTGAAAGCTATCACTCCTTTGATTGCAAAGAGCTAAAAACTTCAACGATTTTTACGTTTCTTCGGCTCTTTACACCGTAAATAACTGGAGTCAATTTCAAAAATGCATGATACCAGTTGTGTGCTAACGAGACAAAATCTCCTCAGTCGAGGGTCTCAATGGGGTTAACCGTTACCCGTAAAATGGCGAAAAATTTAGCCGTTAGGCGTAAAAATGAAAGAATTTTAACCGTTAGCCGTAAAAAATGTTAACCGTATAAGAAATGTAAATACAAAAGTAAAGGCCTCGAGAACTTTTTTTGAGTCTGATGTGTTGTGCGTTTATGTGTTCTGGTAGCGAGAAAAGCCGATCGAAACCGGAAGTGTCGTAAAGGCCGGTTCTCACTAGCGCATAAGCATAAGCGCAAACATAAGCATAAGCAAGTGAAAACACCCGCGACATAAGCATAAGCATAAGAAAAACGAACATGTTTGTTTTTCTTATGTCGGCTTGTGCTTATGCTTATGTTGCAGTTTTCACAAGTGAGATCGGGGCCGACATGAGCATAAGCATAAGCTCAAGCCTTTCAACCAATCACATGTCACTTTGACCCAGACTTCTGCGGAAAGTATCACAAGCAAAAATGGCGGACGCTATGACATCTGTAGACGTAAGCCATCTTGTTTTTAAACATCGAGGAGACCTGGTAACGAGTATTGCGTCAAAAAATGTATTCTGCGCGTGCGTATGTCCTTGTGCTTATGTCGCGGGTGTTCTCACTTGCTTATGCTTATGCTTATGCTTGTGCTTGTGCTTATGCGCTAGTGAGAACCAGCCTTTAAGGTGGCCGAACACAGTTTTTGAAACCTATTTTGCATTTGCCTTTTATTCGAAAACGATTAAACTATAGGTCCTCAAAATTGGCATGACATCAGTTTAAAGGATAAACTTTCGAATTTTGATAGATGCGCTGACGTGTTTGCAACAGCTTTCTTTCTTGTTTTTTGAAGTATTTTCCTACCAAATTTGGTAAAATTCAAACGAGCGGTTTTCGAGAAATACGCGTATTTCGGAAAGACTGGACCTTAAGAGTTCAATCTCAATTTTTTGACTAACTACGCATGCGCTGCATTTAACTGGGTTCTTACGGTACTCACGATAGCACTAAAAACCTGCCAAATTTGACTCTTTCTGACATACCATTCTACCAAGACCTAAGTTTACAACATACTATCATTTTAAGAAAAAATGGCTCATATAAAATCGCCTTGGAACAAAAACTCATCACTCTTTTGGCTCCATATTTGTTGTTGTGTTATCCTTGTGCGCGCGCTGCCTCGCGTCAGCACCAACGACTGCAGAGCGCGCGCGAAAACTGTGTTCAGCCACCTCAAGTGTCTGCATAATTTGTCGCATGTGTCGCGTCGTTGCGCGAGTTGACAGACGTTTCGACAGCTCTTGTATCACTGGGAGTGTACACACACACAAAAAAAATACTTTTTTTTTATCTCAAAATGGTCCAAAGACTTTCAGCATGTTTTACAACAATAGAAATTAATATTTAACTTCTTAAAACAATAGCAATTATTTTTTAACTTCTCCTGTTAACCGTAATGGAACAAAATTAACCGTTAGCCGTAAAAAAAGCCAAAAAGTTAACAATTGACCGTGAAAGCCACTACCCCATTGAGACCCTCCTCCTTTTGGGACGGACCATTAGAGAAGTGATTGGCGGGGGGGGGGGGGGGGGGGCATTTTCGGATTTACTCCAACTTTTTTTGGGAGAGTTTTAGTCGCATGAATTTTTTTACAGCGCAAGCGCTTTTTTCGGAAGGTATAGTGCCTGCGTGAATTTTTTTTCCTTGCATGATTTTTGCCCACCCCCCATGACTTTTCTAATGGTCCGTCCCTTATATAACTGGAGTCAATTTCAAAAATGCATGATACCAGTTGTGTGCTAAGGAAACAAAATGTCTCATTAGCATACCTATGTCCATATTTACAAAGTTCTTATCTTCCTTGTCAGAGATAATCATTCATATTTGCATAACAATACAGTCGAAAATAGAATGGAACATATTTAGAGCACAAGCTGCAAAAACAGTTGTTGTTCTTGTTGTTTTTGTCTGTGTTCGTAAAAAGAAATTAGAGACGTGCAGGTAACTGGTCTAAACGGAAACTAGAGTTCATCACGTAGGCTATTTAAAATAGATTCGCTTTAGTATCAGAGTTGGACGTTTAACGATCTTTTATACAGTCAACTAGTGGTATAATTTTATGCAGCTTTTCTCAGTTGATAAATGAATAGTTTCATTGTTTAGCTTGCACCTCCCTCCCTAACCCTAACCCTTAATTTGTCAAAATAATTAATCGAACATAACCTAGCCTGCGAATATAGCCGTCTTTCTTCGCTCCCGGCCGAAAGGAAGACGGCTGCATCCGCAGGCTAAAAAAGAGTTTTATTATTTTAACAAAGAAGTTTTATTAAAATGTGTGGAACATTTTTATTAAACCCTTTGCTGAGTGGCAACTATGCAACCTGCGCTGTACATCTATTTCAGTTGTTCAGTGACTTTTCTCAAAAAGCTACCATTTTCTCACCCCATGGATTTAATTTGAAACAGCTGCAAAGCAATGTTTTCAGAGAATCTAAAAATAATATACGTACATTATTTTAAAGAATCTTTTATTTCTCTCGTGGGGGCGAAAACCCGCCCCACCCCCTTGCGCGTCCTATTTGTGCTGGCGTCCAGATCTCTCGCGACTATCCACGGCTGTCGTTTGGCGCTTGTACGCAGAAATGAGCGACCCTAGATGAAAAGGTATCAATTAAAATGCAAGCTCACGTTTGTCGCAAAAAATTATGCCCGGTAAGGGTAGGAACAGTTTTCTAATATCTGGGAACTCGGTACACTTGCGAAACGGTCTTGAATGCGTCCTGGAAGTAAAATTTAATTATGCTATCTCCGTATATTTCGTCAGTTCTTTACTCTCGACTCAATGCGTTAGCGGTTGATATTTTTCATCTTTGCCGACAAAATTGCAAAAACAGAAAGGCTATAAGGAAGTTTTTTTGTCTTTTAAAAAACATACACTTTGCTTTCAGTTGATATTTTTCATCTTTGCCGACAAAATTGCAAAAACAGAAAGGCCATAAGGAAGGCTTTTCTTTTCTTTTAAAAAACATACACTTTGTTCCCAGTTTTCTTTTCAAAAACAAAAGAACATAAGTTCTAGCTGTCAAACTGCAGCGTTTGACGAATAAAGAAAACACCAATGAACAAAAGAAATATACAAAACATAAAGATGTGCAAATTCTATGCACTGGTTTCGTCGAGAAAACTGTCAACTGACAAACAAAAAGGGAATTTAAATAACACCTGCTTTAAGACTTGTGTTTGTTATACGTATATATATTTTTATACATTGCTTTTTTTCTCTTTGTCCGTTATGCAGGCTGTTAGCAGAAGACTACTTTTTAAACGGTTTTTAAGAAAAGATTCGTTATCAAGATGTGCTGTACTGGACACCGATCTGCCCAGCGAGTTGCGATCAGGTTCTCTCGGAAATTGAGAATTATATTTACATTGTCATTAACATACATGATGACTGAACGCATTGTGCGATTAGGATCTCAAAATATTTGAAAATACCCAAAAGGCTCACGCGCTCTGTCGCATGTTTCTGGCAGTCATTACGTAACTTCAAATTTCACGTGGCAATCAAGCGGTCGATTGGCATTCTTGGAAATACTTTGTCCATGTGCGCAAATGGCTTTATTTAGAACTGGGAAGCTGCGAAGAACATTTATGAATCGGGTTGCTGGCTAAGCGGAAAAATGGAGAATTTTCTTATTTTTGAGCAGAATGGAAGCGCATTAAAAATCGCTCGCCAACTGAAGAGAGAAACTAATAAGACACATTGTGTCCAAACGAAGGAATTTTACGAACACTACTCCACAAGTTCCACCTCGATTTCAACGTCAAGTTGCAGCAGCCTACAGTCGGTGAGGTCTTTTAGTAGCACCAAAACAGAATCTCATGTCAGGGAAATCCACGTCGCGGCCCAGGCAATGTTTCCAGAATTCTTTGCACAAACTACGCTTACGAAAGGATTCTGTACCACTAAATCCAGCAAGAGTTTGCACAATGTAACCAGCATTATTAGATCGAGCAAGCCACAAAAATATTACCGTGACATGCAACATGTAGACGATGAAATTAAAAATTGGTTCATCAGAGAGTACGGCCTCGACACGCTCAAATAAGCTGCCGTTGCCTTAGACACTTGACAGAGCATTACATTTTCGTGGGAACGAGATACGAGCAAAAGTGAGTTCATGGCAAATGACAGTCCACACTGAGAAGAAATATCATCTTCAACGTTCGAAAAACGGGCTACACGGAACACAGACTAAAAGGTTTCAGTATTTTTCATGATTTAGTAAGCAAACGCTGGACACAAAGGACAATCCATTGCACGGTCTGCGAACATGAAATATTGGATAGTTTTATTAAGGGACAAAAGGCAGTCTTGAAGACGAAGAAGAAAAATCAAACTACTATGTTCAAAGTCTTCAAAGAAATTGCTTCATAGAACATAACTAAAACTTTCAATTTCCATAATGAGTGGCGTTAGACGTCTAAACAGGACAATTTAGCTAAAGATTAATTGTTAAAAAGACCATGATAAATCATAAGATTTTTGAACAATAAACCTGCAGTAGCAACATTAACGTTCAAAGAACACAAATAAACATGAACTAAAATTCCTTGTTTTCGGTGTTTTTTTCCTGTCTGACTTTTCTGGGATTGGTAGATAAAACTGCAAAATGTAAATAGTGAATTTTAATGGTGTTAACAACGGACGGGTGTTTGTTTTCTCTTTATCTAAACTGATAAATAAGTCATCTTTATTTGTTCCGAAATATTTTCCAAATGAACGGATTCATTTAGACGTGTTATTTTCTCACGCACTGGTACTGTCTATCTTCAAAACTGAACAAAGCGAAGAGGTCTTCACAGCAGGGGCGAACGGGCGTTAAAAATTGTGAATTTTCCATATATTTTATAGCAAGTTTATAGCAATGATTAGGCGTTTATGTGGCGCAGTTTGGTAACAAGTGTTTTAGAAAGTTGCGATTCAAGAAAGAAACACGGTTTTCCGGACCTATCAATGATATTTGGTCTTGAGAAGCAAAACTCTCTTGGATTTCTACCATTAGCGTTATAAAATATATGGTGCTAACGGTAACTCAAATCAACAAAAGAAAACAATTAGATGCACAGCTAATGAGCGGAGAATTTTAATCACTGAATGCAAAATTAATAATAATGTTCATTTCACAAAAATAAAGAAAAGCTGTATTTTGATTGGCCGAGCGGACCTCTTTTTGTTCAATCTGTAGTTATCCTGTAAGTTGTCAGCAACTTTCGTTTCATCAAAAACAGCAGAAAGATCTCTTGTCATATGAAAAAATAATGGAAACTCGTATTTAGTCGTCGAAGATATCACTTCCGTCAAAACAGCTTGTTTCCAAACGGCTATTTTTGTAAACATCGATTCTAATTAAATGGCAACCCACAAGATATAACCTGGTTGTAGGCGCCTCGGTTCTTTTTCCTTTTTGCGGAAGAAAATCTGATAAGGCATCGAATGCACGTAGGCTAACTGGGTCTAACTATGGAACACTTGAATTTCAACAAAGCAAACAAGCCGATCTATACACACGCATCATAAAAGCGTCAAATAGCGTGAAATTTTATTTCAGTGTCAGTCTAAAACAGCACTAAACAACAATTAAATGGGGACATGCGCATCCCCACACAAAATAGGAATTCCCATAAAAGATCAGCATATTTACAATAACCACAGGTGTCGGCACCATAAACAAATAAAATCATTTTGTGATGTGTTGAGATAAAGACATGCAGACAAAGCAGAGTCGTGAATTCATTGTTGGAAATTTAATTTATTCTTCGTTTTAAAAACTCTCGGTCTCTTCAATGGAAGAGTCCGTCAATATCCCTTATGAGACTCGATCTAAAACAAGAAATATGTCGATTGTTGTTTCACGTTTTGCTTCACACGAAAGGCATGCAAAATGAACATCTTATCACGCTAACCGTTGGCGGTAATTTTGCACTTGACGGATGATCCTGACTGAGTAATTAGCTGATCAGTCACGCCGATCATTAATCAGTAGTCGA
>OX393563.1:7453279-7538279 GCA_947652115.1 Blastomussa wellsi
CTACTGGTTAGTGCGCTGGACTCCGGATTGGACGGTCCGGGTTCGAGCCTAAAGCTGGGGCACTGCATTGTGTTCTTGGGCAAGACACTTTACTCTCACAGTGCCTCTCTTCACCCAGGTGTATAAATGGGTACTGGCGAATTTACTGCTGGGGGGAACCCTGCGATGGACTAGCATTCCATCCAGGGGTAGTACGATAAATTATTTCCTACAATTAGAAGGTTTCAGAGACTACCTTTCACAGTCTCTGCAGATTGCTTTTCAGCCTTCTTTTCCTCCCGACTTCGTTTAGAGAATTCCTAATTGAGAAATAAACAATATTGAGGCTATTAAACACACTGAAGCTGACATATCAAGAAAAGGGAAATACACAGTTAGCACTTTTTCAGTCAGTGATCAGTGGACACTCAAAAAACCTAAAATAATTACCTTTCTGCCTTTCATCCTTATTAAAGATTTCAATTCATTTCTCTGTGTTAATAAAAAAATAGCTCAAGGTTAAATGTGCACAGCCTGTCACACTATAATTAATGAAACAAGAATTATTTGCCATGATTGTTACAAAGTGAAAAAAATGTTGCATTTTGGTTTCAAAAATATGTTAATGACTTACAGAGAGAAATGACATCTCATCTCTTAGTTCACCAAACAGCAGCCGAATGTCCTCTAAGTTCTCTGCATCCTCTATGTTAGTGCTGAGATTATGAAACCTGGACAGACTACAAAAATAATATTATATAAAATAGTGGTATATCATTAATATTAAATTAACCTAAACAGGCATAAGAATAGCCAGGGTTCGTACCTTTTGTTAGACTAAAAATTCTTGAGGACTTTCAAGAACACATTTCTATTTTTTTTAAGTCCAATTCCATGCACTGCAAAATCCAGCGTTAAACAGCTGCTCATAGCAGTGCTCGAGTGTGCCTACCAGATAGGCAGAAATCTAGATTGATTGAAATTGGCTACAAATTAGCTACAATCAAGGCCTTTCAAGCACTGACTGCAATTTTCAAGGACTTGATTCAAGTGTATATGACATTAAAAATATCTTCTCTTTTAGCGGGTATGTAAATACATTATTTTTTTCACTTAACACAAACATGGTAAAATGTTCAATGCCCAACTGTTATTTGCAGCCCTGCAAAGAAAATAGAGGGACTTTGGGACAAGAAGGCACTGGCATGATGAGTCCGAGTAAAAAGCATTTCCCAAGAAGGCAACACAGTGATCCTGTGTCCAACTGAGTCCAACAGGTTATCAATAAGGCCACAACGCCTTGGTTGCTGAACAGTCACTGAACAATAAACAAACCAGAATGCTGGTAGGTAAAGTCTGCATTTGAGCCTAATTGGCTCATCAGGCCGGCGCTTATCTCCCGTAGCATGAAGCAACTAGGAGTATTTCTACTCCCCCCCTGGATGAGATGCTAGTCCATCGCAGGGTTACCCCCCAGCAGTAAATTCATCGGTACCCATTTATACACCTGGGTGGAAAGAGGCAGTGTGAGAGTAAAGTGGCTTGCCCAAGAACACAACACAATGTTCCCGGCCAGGGCTTGAACCCGGACCACTTGATCCGGAGACGAGCGTACTAACCATTAGGCCAACGTGCCCCCCACAGAATGCTGGTAAATAATTATTATCGCCTTACTAGTATCCACAAAATCCAGTGAGATGTTGTTTGATGCTAGGAATAGGTGTTGCATGAAGTTCACACAGTTCCAGGTATTGATTGACAACATCTAGTACTGGGGGCTGTTTCTTGCAGAAAAGTGCTGGGTTACTATCCAAAGATTCTTTAAAAAATAAAACCAGACACAGTCATACAATATATGTTACAGTTTGAGCCTACCTCAGCCACCTCAAGAAAGAGCAAGTTTACAACTTTTTACAATCCTACAAATTACAGCATTAGAATGGTGAAATTTGGTATTTTCCTCTGTTCTGGTTTATGGTAAAAATAAATTATGATAATGAATATAAAACAGAGGAAAATACCAAAGCTCTAATTTGGTACCAATGGTAAAGTTGAACCAAAAATATCAATACATTGCAAAGCTGATCTGTGACCGTAATTACATTACCATGACTTGACAAAGCTTTACTTGAGTTTAACAATTCAGTAATACTAAACGTATGGGAATACACGTACAGGTAACTTTAAAGATTGCATGCCTGCTTCTATTTCAAGGATTAAAAGAGTGAGTAATATAATAACGTTCAAAGTTTGCATTAAAGGCTTGCAAATTTGTCTGCTGCCTTTGGCATTTATAATCGCTTACCAGAAACAGCCACTCCATGGACTCCAGTGTATTCTATACATTTGTCAATTTCCCATAAAGTAGATGAACCAACATCAAGGATTAATGGCAGGGAAACAGACTCCCTGAGCAAAAGGAGAGAGACCATTATGCATATCATGTATGGACAATACTAAACTTGCAGCATGCTTACATATGATAATGTGACGACAAAGATGACAGTAGTGTACAGTAATAGCCCGCGTATAAGAACCTGAATTTTTCAATTTAGCCTAAATAGGTTCTTATTTAAATGGTACTTAAAGCAAATTTAGGCTTCCAAGGTTCTTAAAAATAATAGGTTCTTATATTTCCATATGAATTTCATCTGAATATACTATATCTATTAGAAATTATATCGTCTCATAATACAGTATAAATCAATACACATACAACATGGTACTTAAGCTTAAAAGAAAAAAAGGTATATCAAGTTACTTTTAAATAGATGATGATCTTAATTCAGCAATTTCTACCTGTACACTTTAAAAGCAACCCCACTGATAAGAACCTAACTTAAAATTTTAGCCTTAATAGGTTCTTATGTGGAGGGGGCTTAAAATGAAAATTTTAGCCTAACAGGCTCTTAAAACCCAGATGAATAGAGGGGGTAAGTTTCTAAAGAAACTGTGGTGCTGCGTCGGTGGGAAGTATAACGATATAATTTGGTTTTATCAACTGGGTTGATAATGTCAATTGGCCACCGTAAAGAGATTCAAGAGCTGACGTTTCGAGCGTTAGCCCTTCGTCGGAGCGAATCAAGGAATTGTGCGTCGTGTGTCTTTATATACAGAAAGATGGAGCTTCGCTATTGGCTGGTGCCTGGTAACGTGAAAACTTCGGAATAAATTAGTTGAATGAAAAGCGTTCGTTGATACCGTGAGGATTAAGAGTGCCGATTTGAAAAATAATTTTTTGTTCTAGAGTTTTACGGCTTTCCGTGTTTCCTTGGTGAAGGGAAAGGCCGCAGACTGCCATATGTTGCTTAGAATGATTTGGGAGATTGAAGTGTTTCGCGACCGGTTTCGATGCATTTTTGTCGTCTTTCTCTACGTCACGAAGGTGTTCTCGGAATCGGTCGCCAAGTCGTCTCCCTGTTTCGCCGATGTATAACTTTTCCAACCTTTCTTCGGAAAAAAAAAAAAACCTTAAAAAACCTTAGTAAGCGCAAAGACATAATTATCAAAGAGCACTATTAACGACCTTATAGTCAAACAAGAATTGCCGGCTACTGCTAACAATCTCATCATTACCACTCCCAGAACCTCGTGTATTTACTTTTTACCTAAAATTCAAAAACCTAACAACCCAGGTCGACCTATCGTCTCTGCCTGTAGTTGCCCTACCGAACTCATTTCCAGCTACTTAGACAAAATTATGGCACCTATTGTCAGATCTTTACCGTCCTACGTTAAAGACAGTCAACACGCACTTCAAATTTTTCGCGATTTCAATTTCCTGGGCGAAGACAAACATTTTTTTGATTTACGCACTGTTAAGGAACCAAGCTCGGAAACACTACTCCGCCTGGCTGAGTTAGTGTTAACACTCAACTGTTTTTCATTCGCGAACAATTATTATAAACAAATCAATGGCGTGGCCATGGGTACCAAAATGGGACCCAGCTACGCCAATCTTTTCGTAGGCTACATTGAACACCAATTTTTCAACCAATACAACGGCCCAAAACCTGAACTCTATCGTCGCTACATTGACGACTGTATCGGCGCTACCTCTTCTACCAGAGAGGATCTTAATCAATTTATAACCGCTGTTAATTCGTTTCATCCTGCCCTTAAATATACCTGGGAAATTTCCGATACTTCCTTAGCATTCCTGGATATCAAAGTTTCTATCGAAGGCAACAGTTTATGCACCAGTGTGCACTACAAACCCACAGATTCTCATAGCTATTTGTTGTATTCATCTTCACATCCATCACATGTCAAGAATTCCATTCCTTATTCTCAGTTTCTTAGACTTCGCCGTCTTTGTAGTGACGACTCTGATTTTTCCTTAAAATCAGAGGAAATGTGTAATTTCTTCGACAAACGCGGCTATCCTGCTTCTGTTGTTCAAGCGGGCCATCATCGCGCCCAGCAAATTGATCGACAGTCAGCACTACAAACGTCACAGAGAGAAAACAACGATAGAATTCCATTCACCCTCACATTTCACCCTCACAACCACGCAGTTAAATCCATCATTCTCAAAAACTTTAAATTACTTCAAAATGATCCCGACACTGGTAGAATCTTTTCGCAACCTCCATTAATTTCATTTAAACGCAACAAAAACATAGGTAACTTTTTAGTCAGAAGTGCATTCCAAACTAGTGATCAACCCGGAACTTTTAAATGCGCTCGCGCACGATGCAAAACATGCCCTTTCATTCACAACGTTGACAAAATATCGGGACCCAAGCGATCTATCAAAATCACTGATCATTTCACCTGTACCTCAGCCAATGCCATCTACTGTATAACTTGCACTCTTTGCAAAAAGTTATACATCGGCGAAACAGGGAGACGACTTGGCGACCGATTCCGAGAACACCTTCGTGACGTAGAGAAAGACGACAAAAATGCATCGAAACCGGTCGCGAGACACTTCAATCTCCCAAATCATTCTAAGCAACATATGGCAGTCTGCGGCCTTTCCCTTCACCAAGGAAACACGGAAAGCCGTAAAACTCTAGAACAAAAATTTATTTTTCAAATCGGCACTCTTAATCCTCACGGTATCAACGAACGCTTTTCATTCAACTAATTTATTCCGAAGTTTTCACGTTACCAGGCACCAGCCAATAGTGAAGCTCCATCTTTCTGTATATAAAGACACACGACGCACAATTCCTTGATTCGCTCCGACGAAGGGCTAACGCTCGAAACGTCAGCTCTTGAATCTCTTTACGGTGGCCAATTGACATTATCAACCCAGTTGATAAAACCAAATTATATCTTAAAACCCAGGTTCTTATACGCGGGCTATTACTGTATTGGATTAGTTAAGCATACTGCATTGTTTTACATTACAAGGACATCTTTTATTTACCCAATCAGTCTGCTGGAATTATTATTAATGGTATTACATTTTTATAGCGATTAAATTTTAAATGTTCCTAGATGGAGATCCTGAGGAAACAGCATTTTGCAAAACTGGAGGACAAAAATAAAACAGAAAACCTCACTGAAAAGTTACAATCAAAATTCATGCAAATCCAATGCTTTGAATAACCTGGTCAGAGAACAATGTATAGCCCTGCAAGCAAAAGGAATGCCAGAAGAATATAACAAAAATGATATCAAATGATGATCCTTTCTGTCAGGTCCTGATTTTGTACACTGTTAGCCTGGTGGAATTTAGTATAATAATTTACGTACCTCTTAGTCACTGTTAAGTTGTACAGATTGTCTCCCTTACCGAATGACCTTGACAGAATCCCAGTCTTTCTTGGTGATAACAGAATTTATCTTCTCTTGCCTGGGTTTATGGAGCAGCAAAAGCTTCACAAAAAAGACTTCATATATTAGAGAAGCAAGTATCAATAAACAAATATATATGCAGCAACAAAATAACCAAAGTCAACATTAAGCTCGCCATCAATAGCTGAGTTTCAGGATGAGCTTGGGGAAGGTGCCTTGAATTAAGTGTGATATGAGCTGCTAGCAGAACATGTAGGTATCCATGGCAACCCTGAGAGCAGTAACCATCAGGAACACTCACACCAATAAGATCCCATAAAACAGCCTCACAATGTCATTTATTTAACTGATTCCAAGACCCTAGGGCTATACCATTAGCGCTAATCATGTCATGTCTTAATTGGAGATTAATCAACTGTGACATGTTTAGAAGGCTCTCAAAATTATCACCTAACCTGAAAATGCCAATCAAAGTGCTGAAGATGATCATTGCTATTTTAACAATTAAAGGTCAAGTCCATGTTGAACCTGGTGGCCCACATCATCAGCGTTTAAATCCAGTTTACGAGTTGATCAATATTCTACTCCCCCTGGTTGGGTAGAAAGTTCTCTGTACAGTTAACTCCCATTGTTTCACTCTTTGTTACACAATATTTCATCTGGGTGGAAAGAGGCAAAACTGCAGCACACTAGCTATTCATTAAGTCACCACACCTTTATTTTATAGGAACAGCTGTGACCAAGGCTCGTTGTCTGTTATCAAATGGCTTTTATTTGATACCTAAGATAATATTAATAACTTGCAGTGTACCTTACATCCTACATCTTTGAGTGACCTTCCCTTGCTAATTGTGTCGTCAATTGCTTGCTGATTAAAAGGAAGCTTGCAGACAATAGGTGTGTTACACTGTTGGTGAACTCTTTGAATGCAGCTTAGCCAAGAGTTCCAAGTGTCAGTCTGATGATTAGCCAGAAATGCATCAGAACTGGAGCTGTTACAGTTTGTGATTTCGACAGCATCACAAAGGTCTTCTAGTCCATTTACTGTCTCCACAAGAGAATCAGGATCTTCTGAAAACAACTAAAAAAATCATTAACTACTTTTAGGACTTAAAACTTTAATGCCTTGACATAGAGAATAATGGCCACAGCTTATAATAGATAAGGACGAGCTATCCTAAAGCCTATCCTAAGCAGTTAACTAACCTTTAACTCAACCCTTTCCAGCTCTTTAACCAAGTACCAGATACTCAAGAACTAAGGGTCTTTTATGGTTTGATTGTGCAAATGTGTGTGAGTGAAATGAACATGATTTTATCAGCCAATCAGACTTGGTCGTCTTTCTGGTGGGCTTTTAGTCTAGCCCAGGGGTCTTGATTCTTGGTGCAAACCAAAAGGATCATGACCTCTGGGAATGAGATTGGAAATCAAGTTAAAAGTGTTGATTATGAATCAATTTTTTTCCCAGAAAATATATGATAAAAATCATGCAAGAACAGCAACATGAACTAAAACGCCAGTTGTAGTTAACTGCTTGGTAAACGACACAAGATTCAATATGTTTCCATCCATTGAATTGAACAGGGTCATCAGCAATCAATTACATCTGGTAATCAACCAGCCCACACCCCACTCCTCACCTCCTCCCTCACCCCCCCACCCCCAAACTCACTCACAAGGCCGCTGTGCATCTCCTTTATGTACCAGTCAAATTGAAGCTTCCACATCCCCCTGGCATACCCTGGGCATTTGACACCTTTTGCCTTCCCCAGGGATGGGGAATTCACTCATATAGGGTGGGGAATTTGAACATTAGCCTCAATTTCATGTTACTTGTCCCAGCGATTCCATGTGGGTTGATAAATTATGGTGGAGGCCAACATGGCAAGTTTTGAGGATTATTAACCCTTTACTCCCCAAGAGTGACTTATAGATTTTACTCTGTCTAACGCCAGACGATTTTACTCGTCAAAGGGAGACCCCTTGGGGCTTAAAGGGTTAAAAAAAACTATCTCCCTTAACCCTTTACTCCCCAAGAGTGACTTATAGATTTTACTCTGTCTAACGCCAGACGATTTTACTCGTCAAAGGGAGACCCCTTGGGGCTTAAAGGGTTAAAAAAAACTATCTCCCTTAACCCTTTACTCCCCAAGAGTGACTTATAGATTTTACTCTGTCTAACGCCAGACGATTTTACTCTGTCTAACGCCAGACGATTTTACTCGTCAAAGGGAGACCCCTTGGGGCTTAAAGGGTTAAAAAAAACTATCTCCCTTAACCCTTTACTCCCCAAGAGTGACTTATAGATTTTACTCTGTCTAACGCCAGACGATTTTACTCTGTCTAACGCCAGACGATTTTACTCGTCAAAGGGAGACCCCTTGGGGCTTAAAGGGTTAAAAAAAACTATCTCCCTTAACCCTTTACTCCCCAAGAGTGACTTATAGATTTTACTCTGTCTAACGCCAGACGATTTTACTCGTCAAAGGGAGACCCCTTGGGGCTTAAAGGGTTAAAAAGCAAAGGTCTAAGGCTTTAGGCTCCCTATAGATATTTGAGTGGTTGAGATACATGTATTATCACATTCTCAGAGCTAAAACTACACCAACAGTTGTTAGGGTTCTGTGCAGTCACTACGTTTGATCTAGACTTCAGGAGCATAATAGAAGCTACTAAAAAAGTTCAAATGGTAATCTGGTCACTTATTGATTTTCCTGCGGGTGGGGGCATTTGAACGGCTCTTTGGCCCGGGAAGGGGAATTTGAACCCCCCACCCCCGCTGACAAGGCTGCTTGCGTCTCCTTTGATTTGAACCGATTTCAGACTTAACCAAATGCCATACCTGTACGACCAAAGGCCGATCCTCTTTCCTGGCCGTTGAAGGATCGCACAAATTATCTCGTATGGTTGTTGCATCTTCAACAGGATCAACAGTTGTTTTCACCGCATTCGTGAAGCACAAATCAACACCCAGCTTTCTGACGAGGAGCCTCCAGGAAAGGTCTTGTAAATTCGCAAATGGTGACGCGATATAACGGCAATTTGAAAGAAACTTCGATGATGACATATTCACGAAGAAGAACGAAACATATTACCGATCGCATTTTGCGCCCTGGTGGCCGCCATTTTAGTTGTGTCTCGCCCAGGCCAATCCGGCACGTCGAAGAAACCTGGGAAAGAGTGTTTCTTCATCACCGGAAACACACAACACAGCAGCCATATTTGTCTTTGTTATGAGTCAAAGTTTTGTCTGGGATGCCGGCGTTACCTATTTATAGGCCACTTCGAGGATTAGATAACTTTCCTTGACAGCTATGAAGTTCACAGAGCATCTTGGCGCTCATCTGACACCCGAATGGCGCAGCCAGTACATACGGTATGAGGTAAACGATATCGAATCGATATAGAATCTGTATTGAGCGAGCTCAATCTTCTTCTTATAATTGTAAATTTAAAGTAAGATTTAGATTAAGTCGCTATATTTTCTTTGTCTCTATACCTCGGCAGTGACCATTTCTGCATTTGGAATTGTTTATTTAATTCAGAGATGTAGGAAAATTAACTTGTTTGTGTTGTCCAGAAACGATGACAGAACATGCAAGAGGGCAACAAATAAACAAATGCTCGATGACATTTGAAATATGCAATAAATAGTTGGAAAATGTTTCTTTTTTCTGTTATTACAAACTCAAGCAACTTAAAGAAGTGCTTTATGACGGACTGGAAAAGATGCCTCGAAAGGATGGTAAGATTCACTGTTAAAGTGTGGCTTCTTAGTTAAAGTGTGACTACTTGAACCAGCCCACTTGGAATAAATCATTGATTGGGAATGATAACCTTTTTAATTTAAAAATGTTTCAAAACATTGAAGAATACAGTGCTTGAAATTAGAAAAAAATCCAGGTTGTCCTTATGGCAAATGCCAGACAATCTTGGGCAACCAGCCCCTTATTTCTCCTAAAAACTGGTTACCCAAACAAAGTTTTAGCTGTCTCAGGAAACAGGGCAACTGCTAATTTTGAGCTATGAGAAAATTAAATACATCGCCAGTAGATGAGCTTGGGAAAGGTGCCTATGAAAGGGGTGGTGGTGTCGGACGAAATACATTATAAGCCTCTTAAGCAAGGCCCATGGGTATCCATGGCAATCCTGAGAGCTGAAACTATTGCCAGGCACCTTCACACTGAAAGAATCAGTGGAGATACTTACCAAGCCACATACTTGCCAAGTCCACCAACGAGGGAGGGAGGTGAGGCAAGGCAGCAATCAAGCATGTTTCAGGGCTAAAAACAACTGCATGACCCCACACAGCTGGAACACGAAAACATGTAAGCCCTGAGGAACCCTGTATGTTGCCTTTCTTTTACAGAAAATCCTGACTCAGTTGTACAGAGTTATTTCTCCAAGTTTGAGGAGCAATGGTTTAGCTACTGCAATGAAGAACTAGAAAAAATTAATACATTCTTTGCAGGTAAATATTTATTCTGTAGTGCAATAAACCATTTGAATATAGATGTAATGAAAGGGAATATTACATTGCATAAAAGCCTGCTGTCAAGCCAGGTAGCTCACAAGCCTGGGTTTCTGTAGCATTAATAGGGTCCGAAATCAGGAAATTAGGATTACCCCCCAACATTAATTTCGCCAGGTACCCATTTGTACATCTAGGTGGAGAGAGCCACTGTGAGATTGTTGTCCAAAACGCAATGCACTGCCCCAGCCTGAATTTGAACCTAGACTTCTCAAATATATGGAGTCCAGCATATGAACCATTAGGCCACCATGCCTCCTGATAATAATTATTACTAATGATTATTATTAAATAAATATTATAAAATAATACATATTGATGTTTATAATATAAGTTGATCGTTAGATATAATTAATATAAAATTGTGCATGAATTCCAATGTTGAATTTAAAGTCATGTTAACCCGCTGCCTCGCTTAAGTGGAAGGTGGGTGCTTGGGATATCCAGGGGCTTCCACTGTGGCCAGCCAGCCCCTAGATAGAATACCGCTCCCATGGCTGGCAAATCCCCGCAACCCAGCCATGAGCCCCCATTCCCGGCACCCGTCAACACTGATCTAATCAGTGGAAGGAAAGGAAAAAGAGGGAGGGGGGGTGGGGGAAAAAACGCGGACAAACTGTTGCTGCCCCAAATCGACTGCTAGACGAGAACCAAGTGATGAAAAAACAGAGAAAAACCCATCAGCGCGAGCTGCTGAAAAACGCAAACCGCAATGGAACACACCAGATGCAAACACACCGAAAACGAAGCGAAAGCAAACCATGTGAGCCTGCACTTGAGCATGTGACTGCTGACCAAGAAAACCGCACGCTAAGCTCGTAGCAGTTAACTTTGTTAAATGTCATTCAACTAAATTAATCATTTCATCTTATTTTTCACAGAAAAAATTGCAGAAGCTGGTCGTAAGTTTACAGAGCTTAAAAATGAACTTCATGTAGCTGGCTCCCTTAAGGTAGGGCCGAGTCTTAGCACTCTGGCGACATCAAGGAAAGTGACACTGGCTCCTGAACCAAACAACAAGGTCAAGGTTAAAACAAAGAAGAAAGTCAACCAGCTCAAGTTTGCATTTGGAGAGTTTTATCTTAGCTTGATTCTTCTACAGAATTATCAGGTTTGTTACTGTACATTTTTCAAAATTATCCGTCATTCGCAATCCGTCTTAATGCTCTCCATCCTTAACCATCCTTGTTCCTTTTTGGTTTAGTATCACCTCTTTGTTGTTTAGGTTTCCTACATTTTAAGCGTAATTTGGTTTGTCACAAAATATGATTCAAAATATCGTGACATAGCTACTTTAATTGGGAACTGTGTGTTTTTACATTATTACCGGCATCAATTAATAAGTGGTCACTTTTATTATCTTTTGAACAGCAACTTAATTTTACTGGATTTAGGAAGATTCTCAAGAAACATGATAAGGTGCCTTGCAAGATTAATTATATTTTTATTTAAAACTCTATTTTTTAAATAGTATTAATTATACTAATTACAGGTAACTTTTTTGTTGATTAAATTTTACAGGGTGGTGATGGTGTGTTTTCAATTGGTAAGAAAAAACAAACAAGAAAAAAAAACTCAAAAAATCAAGAAACAGCTGATTCATGGTGTTTGGTTAATAAATCATTATTTCTGTCAATTTGAATTAATTACTAGTTTTTCTTGATTTTAAAGAGTCTAACCCACCCACTTTGCATCACGCGCCTCTATTATTGTTATTGTTATCACAAAAAGCGATTGCACAAAAAATAACTAACCCCAAAGAAAGAAAAATTAGCGAGGACAATATTTTTGTAAAGATGTCACCTGCTTGAAGCATTCGACGTCGCTGGAAACAGATAAAATATGTTGGTCGCTAAAACTCGCTTTTTCTGGGGCCCCAAAATGGCGGTTTGACTCGCGATGCATAATGGGTGAGTCAGATTCTTTAAAGACCATTGGAGCTAGGCAATTTGACTGTAGTTTTAAGTATAAACGAAAGTGTTTATAAACCTTGTTTGATGTAAGTTTAAACACTTTCTGTGTGGATCAGTGTAATCAGGCATTATTGCTTGTCATGTTTTGTGGTTTCTTTGTTCAACAGATTTTTGAAACCCCTAATGGTGCACAATACAGACAAGAAAAAATAGAAGTGGCAGATTTCTTTGTTAACAAGCATGCAGATGAGCTTATTGTAGAGACTGAGGTGTGTGAAACACTCATTTATTCAGATTTAACCATTATGTTTTAGTTGCTTTTGTTCTAACTTGAAGGTTTGGTTTTGGTGAAGCCTGGCATACAGTAAACATGTGTGTATGGTGGTGGGGTTCAAGCCTCGGGCCTATTGATCCAAACTACTGGAGCTTATTCCAGTTTCAGTAGTATTAAGCAGCTAGGAATATTTCTACTCCCCTCCTGGATGGGATGCTAGTCCATCTCAGGGTTACCCCCAGCAGTATTTCGCCGGTACCCATTTATACATCTGGGTGAAGAGAGTCACTATGAGAGTAAAGTGTCTTGCTCAAGAACACAACGCAGTGCCCCGGCCACGGCTTGAACCCGGACCATCCAATCCAGAGTCCAGCACTCTTCTATAAAGCCACTGCACCTCCCACGATCATCTCATTTAGGGATGTAAACTTCAGATTCAGGCAAAGAATCAATATCAATATTATTTTTAGCTGTCAAGTTTTCCTTTAATTAAGGGCCGTGCATGACGAAATGTAGAGATAATTTAGTTCTATTTTTAAGATTTTGGTATCTTTTAGAGGTTGAACCACACACAGATTGGTCTCCTTGGGGGGTTTAAAGGAGCTTTGTCACAATATTTTGAATCTTTGTGACAAACCAATAATTACTCTAAAAATGTAGGAAACCTAAAACTACTAGTTTACTAAGGAGGAAAAGCAACAAAGAGGAACTTCTAAACCAAAAAAGGAAAAGGATTCTTAAGGATGGAGACGACTGAGACAGATTATGAATGACAGATTTGTAAAACTTACCAGTAGGCTAATTTTTCAAAATGTAGAAACCGTGATGTAGCTCCTTTAATTCAATCAGAATTTCCAGTAAGCATCTTATATTGTGTTTATAAGTTACTGTTTAAAGTGCTGGCTACCAGTAAGTACATTCACCCATGCAGGAAATGTTCAGAGAACATAAAGAAAAGGATATCGAGCAGATTTTTTTTGAAGTGCACCTAACCCCAAAATATTTTTTTTGGCTAAAATATACCTTTGCACCAGTTAGAAATGCATTGCACCTTTCGTTTTTTTTTTTTTACCAAATTCTGGCTATTTATAGCATTCAAACGTTATGAAAAACTGTGCATCATTTGTTCCACGACTGAGTCCGAAGGGGTGTGGGTCTATTCCTGATTTGAAGTCACAAAATGATTTGCATCGCATCAAGTCTTTGTAAACACACATGCATGATCTAAAGCTCCTGATGGAATCACAGTGACATCACCCCATATATAGCTTCAGTACACTGGCGTAGTAATTTTAACAAACTTGACTACTGTTTGTAGGTTTCCATGTGTGTAAACATGTTTTTGGGCTGTTGAATTTTAAAGTTATTGCTTATGACAGTGTCCCTTAACATCATTACTGTGTGCCAATTATATAAAAAGCTGCGTCTGTGTTTATTTGAATTTTCAGGATTTGTATATTTCTGAGCTCGAGGATGGGAATCGTTCAAAAGCTATGAATAGATTACGTGTACCTCCGCTGGCAGAGGAACTAAGAGTAAGTTATGAATGCCTAATAGTATTGAGTAGTGTGCAGTTTTTAATGAACAGTTGCATGACTTCATAACCTAGCCTCCCATGCAGACGTCCTTTGGGCTTCATCACGTGTTCTGTCCCACGGACATCTGCTGAAACGTTCACATCCGTTCACAGCTACGAACCAATCAGAGGTAACTTTCCAGTTTTGGGAAAACGATTCGCAGCATGTGATAGGATAGCTGTCATGCAATGAGTCAATACTGATTGTTTTCTTTAACTGGATTAAACGGCCTGTAAACGGCCTGTCGATTCAGCAGACGTCCATGGGGAAGGAACGCGTGACGAAGCCCAAAGGATGTCTGCGTGGGAGGCTATTCATAACCTTGTAATAACTGATATTGATCTATTTTTTGTTGTCTTCATTTATAGCATGGAAACTGGGTTTCTTGTAGAGTGGGATTCTTGGCTGGCATTTTCCTTATGCTTGTCTCAATAGCTACAGTGGCTGGTAAGATTTGCTATTAGAAGTTTGACTCTTTAACAGTGAAAACCTCGAAAGAAAAAAGTTTACACTTTTTATTCTGTTTTTATGTTCACATCAGGATCCCATGTAGATTTAATCAAGCAAATGAAAAATGTCAGTCTATAATAATTTCAAATCTCAAAGTATAAATTCTCTCTCTGTATCCATATTTTTCACATTTGAGAATCAAAAGTTCACCATTAACCTATTGATTTTATTCTTCAGCTTTCTTTACAGATCACAGCAGAGAGTTTGATATCGCCATTCGTATTTACCGTGGCATTTTCCTCTTTGTATTAGTCACATTTCTCCTGGCCGTGAACACCTGGGGCTGGCGCAAAGCAGGTGTCAATCACGTGCTCATATTCGAACTCGACCCACGTAACCATCTTAGCTACCAACACCTTTTAGAGGTAGAGTATTATGGAGTGAAAATAACTGTTGAGCTACGGCCTGTCTCCATTTGCAGGGTGCATCAACCTCTAAATTGTCCCCTTCACTCAATTTCGAAAAGCTTCCCTCTCTGGGAAGACCAATAAATCGTTGTACGTATACCGTGTAGAGATTTGATGCGTTGTTGGACCAGAAATGCTGTTAGTACCTTGGCTTCACCACTTGCCGATACAAATCAAAAGCTCTGGCACCCAGAGTAGTACACTATACACCTCGCTATCTGAAAGAACTTGATTGTGTAGTTAGGACAGTTTTGGGAAACTGAGGAGTCTGGTTCTACTGTTCTACTTCTTGCAACGCTTTCTACAACAAAGATGCTTTGGACATGTTTTTTTTTTGGTATTTTACCCAACGCGATTTTCGTTCGAAGAAATCTTTCATGTATGATTACTTTAAAATAGAGCTTCGTCACGATATTTTGAGTCATTTTTGCGACGAACCCAAATCAAGGAAACCTCTAAATAATAGTTTACCAAGGAAGAAAATCCAAAAAGAAGTGATACTAAACCAAAAAGGAACAAGGATGGCTCAGGATGGGAAAGATTGAGACGGATTACAAATATGAATCATTCATTCATTCAAGCTCGCTTCACTTGCTTTATAGCTATTCTGCTATGAAACTTGTGGGGTCGACTTGGGTTAACTCTAAGGCAATAAAATCAGTGAACCAACTCAGCTGCCACTTGTTCGGACCCCGAAAATGCAATATAAATTGTTCCAATCGGGATTTATCTTCGTTTTTCTCACAGCGCCCGTTTTCCTTTGCAGGTTGCGCTGTTGCTGGGTGTCCTGTGGGCCATCAGTCTAGTGGGGTTCATGTTTGGTCACACGATCGGAATAGAACCGTACTCGCCAAACCTGTTTTTAGTGTCGTTTTTGTTTGTGTTCACTTTCAATCCGTTTAAAATATGTTACTACAAAGCACGATTCTGGCTTCTAAGAGTTCTGGTAAGTAGCCTTGAAAGGACTGTAAGTAACTGTTGTTGTTGTCACTTAAAATTTACCGGGGAATTAGTATGGGTAATCAATTGGTGATAATTGTCAATAATTTCCCGAGCCTTCAGTTGAGGGAAATTATTAGAATTTTGACAAAACGAAAGTGAAATTATTTCCTAATTTCACGAGTATACGATTTGATTACCATTTGATAAATAGGTGACAAATTATGCTCACAATCGTGGGTTTCTGACTTGTTTATTGTATCGAGGATTTTCGCGCCAAACGTTCCCATGGTAATTTTATAATTACAAGTTAACGCTGAAATTTTGCTCCAAAATTAAGAAGTAATTTGTCAAAATTCAGTGAAAAATTCTCGTTTGTCTAATATAAAGATCGCACATCATCATTTTTTAGTTCATTGGGCCTATTGACCGTACATGCAGCTCCCGACCAATATTTTTTTTGGTGCTTCTCGATCTGTCAGTTTTCTTGTTCTTGGCAAATAAAACCTCTGATGTTTCATCTGCGGCACGCGCAACGGATCGCGTCCATTCTTCAAAAATAAATGAAAAAGCAAGGTTGATTTTACAGTAAAGGAATAACACTCAATTCTTCATTTTCAGGTTTAGATTAAGACCCTGAAGAAGAAATGGAATGCCTTTCGAAATATCGGCATTGACTTACATTCCTTTACTGTCAAATCAGCCTGGCTTTTTTCGTTTATTTTCAAATTTTACTGCTGATCTTCCATTAGGAGACTGGTTCTGCTGTTTTGTCACGCCAGTTCTTGCTTTTTCAATTTAATCCATACATGGTTGGTGTTTGCATTCTGTCTTTTGTTGTTTCCAGTTTCGTATCTTCACCGCACCCTTTCAACACGTGGGATTTGCCGATTTCTGGCTGGCAGATCAGCTCAACAGTTTAGCAGTAGCACTCCTTGATTTACAGTATATTATCTGTTTTTATGCACACGATTGGCACGTGAGTAATGGTGAGTGGGGCTACTTAATATAACACCTTTACGTGTTAGTAAATGACCAATGGCTGGCTAAGTGTTTATAGTGTTCTCCATGTACTTTTAATCCGAGTGCCATGTTACTTTCACCGTCATATAATTTTAGTATGCTTTCGTGTGGCTCCAGCCGTCGGGGGAATAAGTGCCAATTTAGATGACGAAATCCCGCCTTCGAGACGGTATTGAGCCCGTGGTGTTCACCCTTGAAGTTGCTAAGCAACATGATGTAGATGATGACGTCATATGCTCAAAACTTACCAGTCTAACCACCAAGCCTCGTTTACGGGAATAGTCAACCCTCTGTCACTTTCATGCAGTGTAACGTGGGTATTCTTTTCATCTTTGCTTCTTCGGGTGTTCGTTCAAGGTAAAAAGGTAAAGTTTGTACTACAAAGCGAGGTTTGGTGGTGAAATTAACCGGCCACACACTAGGGCTATTATAATTTGTGAATTTTTAGAATGACTACGAACAGCCTCATTCGACCTGCAGCCCCTTTTGGCTCCAAACTCCCTTCTCACTAGTAGCGAACTGGGGAGTGTGATCACTGACCCCAAAGACGTCTCGGAAGCAGCGTACATAACACTTGTCTTTACTTACAGCTAATGATATGATCTGTGATGGCACATTGTATGGTATCCGTCCTTTTGTCGCTTGTCTTCCTGCGTGGTTCCGGTTTGCGCAGTGTTTAAGGCGTTATAAGGACACTAGGCATGCTTTTCCGCATCTTGTTAACGCCGGCAAGTACTCCACGTCGTTCTTCGTGGTGATATTTTCCACTCTGGGTAAGAACATTCTCTATACTGTATTTGTTGTAACACTTCGATTTTCAATAACTTGTAATGCCGGTTTAAAGTCATGTGGGGCATTCGCTGGATATTGAATTCGGGGAGACGGTAAACCGGCCTTCGAAAACTCCCTAGGTATCCCCCCACTCCGTTAACTCGCCTTTCAAATGCGCAAAATTCCCAAACTGAAACCTGAAATAGTAATTGCCCGTGGGTTTAAAATTTAAAGACGGGTGTGAATCAAATTGTTCCTTTCTTTTGACAGCTAAATCAGACTCTGTGCAGCGAGATCGTTTTTTCATGCTGTGGATCATTGCCGCAATTATTAGCACTTGCTACACTCTCACCTGGGACATCAAGATGGACTGGGGCCTACTGGACAAGAACGCCGGCGAAAATAAATTCCTTAGGGAGGAGACGGTGTATAGATCCAATGTACGTGATAAACAAACTTACTTCTACAACATGTGAATTTTTAGAGTTAATCACAACATAGATTAATTGATGAAAAATAAACTGCATGGTTCTCTTACAATTTGCGATGGAATTGGAATTTAGAAGTGTTGGCTTTTGTGGGGGCCGAATGGAAACCGGAGAACTCTGAGAAAAACCCTTGAAATAGGCTCCCGAACCCTAGCCACATTGGTGGAAGGCGAGCGCTGCATCTCCTAAATATCTTTTCTGTATTTTTTTGCAACAAATTTATTCCAACAGTTATGTAAAGAGAATAGGGTATATCATTAGAGGGAGTTTCAATTTAATGTCGTAAAACCAAAACCAACATAATTACTTTGGCCAATCACAATGGACAGAGACAATCCAGTGCGCCAATCAAAACTCGAAGTAATTACACGTAGCCGACACAAAGCGCGGGAAAACGTACGCGCGCGAGTCACAATTAGTTTTGGTTTTACTTCTGATTGGTTGAAAAAGTGGCGCGAGAGTTTTAAACTAATCCCTGAGCGTAGCAATGTAAAATCAAAGCAATTCGCTAATTACTGTCGACACTCAATTGAAAACCTCTTCATCTCAGTCAGGAAAAGTGATTTGGTTTTGTAAAATGCTCCTTTTGTCCTTGCAGGCATTTTACTACTTCGCTATGGTGGAGGATCTGATTTTCCGTTTGTTATGGACATTGACAGTTTCTGTAGGACAACTGGAAATATTTCATTCGGAGATTTTAAAGCTCATTTTATCAGTGTGTGAAGTGTTCAGGTAAGTCAATGTCCTCTTTCCTGTTTGGTTGGAATTAAGGACGGATCATTAGAAAAGTTATAGGGGTGTGGGTGGTTTGCATCACACCTATTCCAACCCACCCCTCCCCTCCAAAAAAATAGAGTTGTGAAAGGTACAATATTCAGAAGACTTAACCTACAAAACAAATTACTGCATGGCCAGTAAACGAACAAATGTTTCGGAAAGTAGCGATTATTAGCCTCTCACTATTTTTTCACCATTCCAGGCGTTTTATTTGGAATTTCTTTCGTCTCGAAAACGAACACCTTAACAACTGTGGCCAGTTTCGCGCGGTTCGTGACATTTCTGTTGTTCCCATGGAAACGAACGACCAGGCTTACCTGGAGCAAATGATGGATGACATGGAAGGACTGGCACTAACCAAACGGCGTGGCCAGCAGAGAAAGAAAAGCTCGGTGGCATTGAAGTCATTACGCAAGATGTCCTCCAGGGGCAAAGGAGTCGTCATAATGAAGAACTCGCAAGTGGTTCTCGAGAATGATATGGAGACAACGTTATGACGACCCGTAAATGGGTGGGATACTAAACAATTTAATAGAGGAAACATTTTAGGGAAGTTTTTTATATAGAGGTTGTGTTGTCTCTTTTTAAAAATTAGAACAGTTTACATTCGAGTGTCCAAAACCAAGGTAATCACTGAATCCCATCACAAAGAATCCAGACAATCTAGTTAAACAATCAAAGGCCAAAACAAATACATGTCACCGGCACGAAGCGCGGAATCTCTGACTTTAAAGATGAAGTAAGCTGAGAAATCACAGGTAGACAAGATTATCACAACTTGTTGAATGAACCTTCTTTAATTTTTTAAAAATCATAATTTCTTGTACATGTTTTGCTGTAAAAATTCATTATCATTTTTATAAAATAATTTATAATACAATATTTTGGTCAAATAATAAATACGATTCTTATTTAAAATTCTAAACGAAATATTAAGAACAAATTCGACACCTTTGAGGTAAGGATTACAGCGTGTATTGACTCACGGATTTTATTGAAATAAAAAGGCGGGAACATTATCAATAGCATTTGCCAACGGTGGTTGTTGCTTTTGTAAAAGAACTGTTCGCAATCTGTGCCGACTACGAGCCCAAGTTTTCTATGAGCGAATAGTCAACGAGAAGCAGCCGAATTGACTATCGCTCATAGAAAACGAGGACGAGTAGTCTTATTGTTTTAGTAGAAACTCTGAAGGGTTACATTCCAAAAGCTACAATTTGTAAGTATTTTTTGAGCCAAAAATCAAGAAAAATCTTGCATTCAAAGAGCAGCGCGCGCGCGATTGTTTTCTATCGGCGACTAGAAAACAGTTGGAGAACCGATCAGATTCAAGGATTTCCAATAGAACATAGCTGAGTTTCTACTAAACCTGGTTAGACAATAGGAATCGGCTAGATGGCAAGCATTTGTCGAAAGCGGTAAAACAGCCCCCGACATCACTATGAGTAAATATGTTTTCAATCGTTTTCTGGAGGATCCTCCATGCTGAACACGTCACCCCATTCCTCTTTGAACGTCTGCAAGAGATGAACAGTTCAATACAACGTCTGAATCAAGAAAATAAACATCAGTACGGCAAGCCGATTATATCACACAGGGTGGACAAGCTGTTCATAGAAACCAGAACAGGAGTGCCGCATCGCGCAGGGAATCATGTTAGTTGAATTCAACTTCGCGCCCCAAGACTCGAAGATGTCATGCGCGTAATGAATACATCTACCATGATTCCCTGTGGACCTGTCTCAAACGGAATCGGGGATTGACAAAAACAAAAACCGATGGAACGATGTGGAATGTAACCGTTTCCACCCGAGGAAGGTTGGCTTTAAAATAGAAACATCAGGCGCATTGTATTATTTCTAAACTGTAAGAACCAGTCTGCCGCTATAATTTTTAACTTACCTCACCCTTCATGACTGTTGTGAAATTATACCATAAAAATCGTCTGTGGCCTTAAATAAGTTACAGATTAACAGGCATATTGAGGAATGTGCTGGAAAGCTAGCCAAACCATTATGCATGTGCTTTCAGCCACTAACCAAATCCTGGTTTTTCAAAAGATGGATAGCGCTATCTATCGGATAAAATCAATCAATTAAACCCCATCCCCGCCTCGTTACCAGGCGCTGTTGAGTCCATTTCGTCGCTAAAAAAAGGAGCACGGGGCTTGATGGTTCCAAGTGCAACACCCATAAGTCCACACGCACCGTGCTCCAATCAAGGAAGGGCGCCTGGAAGCAAGGCAGTTGCTGTCCAGTGGATAGCGCTGTAGGTTTTGCTGATGCATATCCACAAGCTATTAATCTGTAGATAGCAGCATTAATTACCCACTCTTTGAACATTCGGTACCTGCGACCAGCTACAAGTAACGACACAAACCTCGTGTAGTTTGGGAATGATGGGAGGATCCTGCTGTCCCAGCGCATTGCGCAGGAACACCATGTAGTACACTGTCAAGTGGAAAGCTGTGGCTTTGTCCATGCTTGGATCCATACCTGGTATGACCGCCTTAAAGAATTCTGCCGCTTTGGTAATACGTATCCTGGCAACATAATTACAGAGAGGTCACGTCGGATCTGTGAATGGCCACTAAAAACACGTACATGATGGGCAGATGGCTTTACAAGGGCGAGAACGAGACTGATTAACAAAACATTGGTGTTTGGCAATACAAGTATTTGAAATTTTCTTGTACTTCCTGACCCTGCATCCATCGGATTGAAACTGCTACAAAAACAAATATTTTGCCTAGACAATTTTTAGCAATGACATATTTATTAAAAGTGGCATTGATGGTAAAAGCTTTGTCGCTCTTTCTCTGTTTCTAATCAAACGCTAAAAACCGGCCTTTCAAATTAGTCTTTCCCTGCAACCTGTTGATAAGACCACAAAAGGACTAGAAATGCTGTGAAGTAATCCAGGGACGTGGATACGATAAAAATACAATACTAAACTGAGGAAAGCGGTCGGTAGAACGAGTTCATAAAATCATGGGTAAAATCTTTACCTTCTGTGCCTTTCCTTCGAATTATGCCTGTCCACTGGATTCACGTTAGGGTCATCAGCCATGGCTTCTCTGTAGCTACCAAGTGACAGGAAATATGGCTTGCCTCCCGCCAAACTGGCTGCTAGTGGACTCTTTGTATCGCTGTTCAGTGATTCTAACTCAGTATCCGATATTGCTGTCTTAGCACTTCGTGGACTTTCGGTCGAAGATCGCCGAGCCCGTCGTCGCTTAGGGCGGCTGTATGATCTGACAAGAACAAGCACGGAAAGCAACAAACTTGGACTTAAAGGCGGCATTACTAAACTTTAGTCATTTGCTTAGCATAATACAATTTCTTTTAAACACTTTTATTTCAAAAGTTTGTCAAGGGAAACTGCTTCATGTGTTTACCCCAAGCTATTTGTCAGTTTCAATATCCAGTAGTACTAGCAGAGATAACCTCGATTAACGACCGCTGTTCGGGACATGAGTAAAGCCCGAACTCGAAAGAGCGGCGGAAACCGAGCCTAAAACAGAGACTAATTGTTCATCATCGTTGGTCTTTCAACACGTGCTTACTAGAAAACCTTGCCACACCCTTTTGGTCTTTTTTTTGTTAGTTGCACAAGCGGCAACATACGTAGCTGCATAACTTGCAATGTTTGCAAAAAGTTATACATCGGCGAAACCGGGAGACTACAAGGCGACCGATTCCGAGAACACCTTCGTGACGTAGAGAAAGACGACAAAAATGCATCTAAACCGGTCGCGAGACAATTCAATCTCCCAAATCATTCTAAGCAACATATGGCAGTCTGCGGCCTTTCCCTTCATCAAGGAAGCACGGAAAGCCGCAAATCGGCACTCTTGATTCTCACGGTATCAACGAACGCTTTTCATCCAACTAATTTATTCCGTTGTTTTTCACGTTAGCAGGCACCAACCAATAGCGTAGCTCCATCTTTCTTTCTGTATATAAACTACACACGACCCACAATTCCTCGATTCGCTCCGACGAAGGGCTAACGCTCGAAACGACAGCTCTCGAATCTCTTTACGGTGGCCAATTCACATTATCAACCCAGTTGATAAAACAAAATTATCTTGTAAATGACTTTAATTCACTTAGCCAGATAATACGAGACTCATGTAAATATTTTTAAGCGACAGGTTTTTAATTTCTTAATTTGAGTGTTTTACATAATTCTTGTTTTTAGTCCTCATAATTTTTAATTCAGTGTAAATATGTTATAGTTTTTAGTCTTAATCTTTTAGTCTTGATCTTTTAGTCTTAATCTTTGAGGTCCTTTTTGAAAACCACATACATGTACGTGAGAAGTTTCAACAATAAAGATTATTAATATTATTATTAGTATATTATTATTATTTTTATTATTATTATTAATAAGCTCAAACTCACCTTGCTTCTGCAGAGTCAGAAGAATTTACAGCCATTAACTTGGTGAACGTAGCAGGCTGATGATTTGCAGCAGGCTTTTCGCCTTCCACCATCTGAATAGCATTCAGCAGTGTCTCTATCCCTGGAAGCACGGCTTCAGGGTTATCTTGCATGTTTAAACCCACAGGAGGAGAGGTCTTAAGAGCTGCTGATCCCTGATTGATAACCTGGGTTACAGGATCACTTACAAGTAGTTTCACTCCACCTACTTGCTCCACCAGTCCTTCTTGAAGCTGTGGTAGTCCTGTGTCGGGCATGTGTCCATTAACGTGTGAGCTGTTCAGAGCCTTCATCATGTTTATTCCTTGCATTTGAGTAGGACTTGGCTTTCTTGGTGCCTCAGCTGGTGCCATGCCAGTGTTACCTAGGTGCTGATATGACGGCATGGGCGCTGTGGTATAATGAGGTGCTGTGCTCCAAGGTGTCTGGACTGCAGGGAAAGGAAGCATCGGCACACCTGGGCCGCCTAAGGAGGAGTTCAATGGAGCAGGAACACTTCATTTTTCAAGCTCTTACCCAGTTGTTATCATTCACTACCCCAAAATCAAAATTAAATAAAATCTCAGTACCAGTTAGGCTCGATTTCCAGCCATTTGGGGAGTCCGGTGGTGTGGGGCAAGGAACGCAGGCTCACAAAATGGCTGGAAATTGAGCCTAAGTACCAGTCTGTTGCTCCTTAATGCACATTACTTTCAATTACTATCTTCAAATTCATAACATTAATTCAAGTCTAGAAGGGAGGCGCAGTGGTCTGATGGTTAGCATGCTGGACTCTGGATTAAGCGGTCCAGGTTTCATCCCTTGCCAGGGCATTGTGTTGTGTTCTTGGGCAAGGCACTTTACTCTCATAGTGCCTCTCTTCACCTGGTGGGATGGACTAGCATCCCCTAGGAGTAAAAATATTCCTATTTGCTTCATGCTTTGAGGAAACCAGGACAAGCTCTGACTGATTGGGTAGAGCAGTGTGCCAACTTATAAAGTCTTGGAAGTCTATCCATGGTCTTGATGCTGGGGATGTAATGCAGGGAGGCTGACAGGTTGTTTTTAGCTCAGATGGATTGATTCACAATAGTGGCCAAATGAACAAAAGTAAACTTCTTTCAACTATTTTTCCAACTTTGCATAAATTTAACAGCCATTGAAATCTCAGTGACTGCACAGCATATTTGTGATTGGGGGGCTAATGCAAATGTCAGAGACATTTTTAGTGTATGCCACAGGCGCAAGCCATCTATGGGGTCCGGGGGCATGCTCCCCCTGAAAATGGTTAACATTAATGCACCCAGAATGGCTAAAAATGCATCCCAATATACCAGACGCAGTGAATTGTTTTATTTTTGCATATCTGTGAGAGCAGTATAATGGTAATTTTTCTCAGAACCTTCCATAACGTAACGCCTTTGCAATTGGAACAAGAACAAGTGTCCACTTAAGACAGGAGGAAGGTCAAAAAATGTACTGTTTGCATGTGATCAGGACCACAACCTTTCAGGAGGTTCCACAGTAGTTCAGTCAATAAACTTCCTTTTTATGATTAAGAATTAACCTTAATAGGAGAGCTCAAGCACGGCATGCAATTTGTGTGCCAGTCGACCACCATGGGCAAGAAATTTGGTTGTCACATAACCATGATGGGCAAGAATGAGATCGACTTTCCATCCGTGCAGACACTGGGGGAGGGGGAGGGGAGACCCAAGGTATCCACTGATCAGTATCACATGAGCACATCAAGGGCTCAGGTGTAACGCCCATCGAGGTCACATGTTTTTCAAAAGTTGCCCACTGACCGGGTAAGGTTTCCATTCGATTGCAGGCTCAAGTATTTGACAAATTACTGAGAACAAACAAAAAACATGAGCCACCACATTGAGGCTTGGCTAAACTCTATGTTAAAACTTACTGGTATGGCAAGATTGCCCAATGACATGACTAAGCGCAGTTATCAAATCCCTCTCAAGCTTTTCAGTGTTTGATGTTCTGTGAATGACTTCCTGGATCTCGTTCGTGCCCAACATATGCAAGGTACTTTCTGTTTCAGAGAAAAATTAAAATCACATGTAAATCAAACAATCTGTTGTCTTTGGGCTATAAAATATAAACAAATCAAAAGGAAATCAAGATGTGAATTGCCAACAAAAGTACATGAATAATAGAATAGAGAAACCATTTTCCGTAAGTGCAATGGCACCAAAACTACAAATTACAATTTATTTTGAAAAGGTTCTCTTATTCAAGTTGACTAAATGTAAGTAATGTAAGAACCACATTGTAGGTAATATAAGAACATTGTAACAAGTGTTTGTAAATAGTGTAACAAGATGATGTAGTACAACAGAACAAAAAAATAAAAAAGTTGCAGATATATTAACCTGGACAAAGCCAAGCTTATTCTGGTGAATTCATCAGATACTGATTTTAAAACTTGGCATAATTTACATTTTAGCAGAGCCGTAAAGCAGGGATGAAGAGGATTATGTAAGTAAGTAAAACAGTTGGTTTGTCTGAAATGGCTCTCTGTATCGGACTCCCACACGGCAAATAATAATGTAAACCAGTTAATAGAAAACTTTACTTAAGATGAATCTCTTCTTTGTTTTCTATTGTTATACTGATATTTTTACCGTGTTTAAATAAAGATTTCATTCATTCATTCATTCACCAACATTTGCCCATCTGAACCCCAAAATCCCAACAGTAGTTTTTTTGGTACTTTTTAGAACTAAGCCTGAGATGTAACTTAGTTAATGAATTAACAGGCCTTTTTAATAACATTTTGTAGAATATTTTAGCAAATGAACCTTAACACAATGTGATGTTTGACTACAAATTTGTTTTGTCCAACCAAAATAGCACACTTGAGATTTGTTCATTGGAGAATACCTGGTAAAATATCTGCAGATGAAATGACAATCACAGGTGTAGCACAATTCATTCCATCAACTGACCTGCAAAAAATTATTACTTCTTGCTTCATCCAAACAAACTTGTTTCATTATAAAAGGTTTTAAATTCAGTATCTATCATAAGTCTTCACAGATATTATTCCAGAAATTTAAGATCTTTTTAATTAAACTATTCAGCTGTACATAACAGGAAAATTCTATAGTGCTCAGTAGTAGAAGGATCCTAGACAGCCTCGAGGGAAGGGGGGTGCATTCCCATATAAGGGCTATACAGGTATTTGCTGCGGGATAGGGTTTGGTTTTTTGAGGTTCTCGGTCCTTAAATCGGGTATAATTTACCTCTTTATTACAATTTGCGGTACGTGAACAACACGCTAAACAAAAAAGAAATGGCCTGTCAAAGTGAAAATGTTATGGAAAGACAAAAAGTTTATCCATTTACACCTTTCTTAGTTTTTGTTTTTTCCTTGAAAAGGGTGTCATTTTTCAGGTTTGGGCCTTAAATAGGGTATAAAATTCCATTTACTTTATCCTTAAATAGGGTCAGGGTTTAAGAACCTTCACAGCACACACCTATCCAAAATTTAAGGGAGTACCCCCCAACCATTTTCAATACCATCAAAATTATGGGAGTTGTATCCTGGTGCATTGCTGTAAGTTTGTGTATTGCTGGAATCCGGATTAATTTCATCTATACGCAGTTTTATAGTGATCTTTTTCGTCAACCGTTTCTGCATAAAATATCTAGGGGTGGGTGCAAGGGGTGTGCCCCCCTGAGGGGACCTGTGGCTTTCTAATATAACAAGTATTCTGTTTACATCAATTGCGTCATTTCTTTGAGGTCATTCTTATGGTCCAAAATTTATTTTCAAATTTCTACTGCAGGAAGTAATATATATGATGCAAGTAAGATTTACTGACCTGACTTTTCTGATTAAAGTGGGATCACTGTCTGGCAAAATGATGATAGCAAACCGAGAATGTCTGCTATGTATGAGTGCCTCTGTGGGGCTCCTAACCACAACAGGAATGATTCCTCTGCAGCAGAGATACTGAGATATTCTTGTCAGTAGCTGCTGCTCATCTGGAGGCAGGGCTAACATGCATAATTCCGAATCGTAAACCTGGAAAATAATGAACTGTGGTTAACTAGAGACATAAAATATAAATGGTATGTTGAAGCTGGAGTTGTAACTTCCAGTCATCCTAGTGATGTATACATTTACGTAACTCGCTTGTATGGTTGTACATAGCTAAATGTCAAGAAAATGAGATAAAACGAAGTTGCGCGTAAAATTTATGGTGTTGCTCTTGCGATCTACGTGTAAATGCTAGCATCAAAGATTACTTTCGATGCTTGCTTTCGCTTTCTTTAATACAAGGAATGCAGCCGTTATCGATAACTCCTAACGTCATACCCTGGCAACTTTTTGCTGTTCATTCTCTCCACCACGAAAAACTGGAGTCAGCTCGACCAGATCTTTTGATGTGTTCTCTAAAGGCGTTGGCGAGGACATTGTATAAACCTTTTTGCAACTGCACCGCGAAAAAGAAAACTCCCTAACAAAAATTAAGGTCAAGATCAGTGAAGCTGACGTATCTGTAAAATTCGACACATCGTCGACATCTTCAAGAAATGGCACTTCAAAATACGCCATACTAATTAACCAGTTCTTCGCCGTGGCCGCCATGTCTTTCGGCATTCCATTTGCGAAAGCCTGGGTACCAGGAAACGTTTAGCAACTCGCGCCTGGAACATGAAATATTTCGGACCTCCTCCAAACCCAGATATTTTGTTGACATCTAGGATAAATAATAGTAAATACAATTGTTTCAGAAACGTACTGAACATACAGCAAAGGAGCGAGTGATACTTGTGGAAGGAAGGGCTTAAAAAAGGACAAAAACTAAAAGGTTAGTGGTGGACCTTATCGACCTTATCATGTTCTTGTAGAATATACTGTACGTCAAATGCACCCGGGCAGTTGTTGACTTACAATACGTAACAACCGGCGAAAAACCATTTTCTGATGTTGTACGCTCTTTTAAAGCTGTTATTAACTTTGAATGACCTCAACGTTGTTCCATTTTTAAATCGGCCGTTACATTTCAAATGTAATTTAATAACCAGCAAAATGGATCCCTGCAGATCGATAAACAACTCTCAATTTAATACTTTACATTGTAAATTTGAATGCTTTTAAGTTATATAGCAATGTAGATATACGATTTAAATGAGGGATCGTGTGGCTTTCCCACTGTAATCACAAAATAACTTACGAATCCCAAAGAAAACAGTTGCATTTATAGAAATCTATTCGGAAGTAATTGTCAACTTGATCGACAGTGTTCGGCAGGCGTACAACGAAATTGCAAGCAGATTTCACAACAATTCTACTTAAATGAGACCTATCTACGATAAAGTTGATACTTTCATTGAAAATGAATGCCGAGCACGTGTTCGACCGCCATGTTGATGATTGTCACGTGACTGGCTCGAGAACTGAAATCATTGGGGCGGTACGCAGCTCTTTACAAGGTGCCGTAGTATTGGCTGAAAAGATGATAACCAACAGTAACAATGGACCCAAGCCCTAAACAATACAACTGCGTGCTATTTAAGATCCAATGAAATTAGAGGTTCTACTAGTAGAGAGCTGTGAACTATCTCAAATAATTAATTATAAAGGGTGCGCAGCGTATAAATTCCTACAAATATCACAGAGAAATTACTGGCTAACAAAACACCTTTTATGTGATTAATCATGGTCTTAGTACACACACAGTGAAAAGCAAACTACAATACTCACGGCTAGACCATAAATATAAATGTTTATTACAAAGAAATAGAGACATTAGGAGGGGAAGCGGTGATTTTTAAAAGAAATTTCCTGCAAGCACTTGTCAGAAGAAAAAACTGCATGCAGCACAAATAGAGGAAAAAAATTAATAATTGCACGGCTCTTAGAAAGAAAAAATGTTACAAAGAGAAAAAATAACCCTGCATTGCATTGGGAAAGGGAAAAAATATCCTGCCCACCAGTTTTCTAGAAAAAAAAAATGCTGAACAGAAATCATACACCCACCCCACCCCCCTGCCCCCCCCCCCCCTCCTCAAAAGCTAAATGGCCTGACTTTGAGTAGTCTCTCTTGGACGAATGCAAAATATAGTGTGTGCTATACGGGTGGCGCTCTTCTTCTGGCGCCGCCGCAGCTTGCGACTTCACCGCTCGTGTAACGCGCGTTTTCACTCTTTGGCGTTCATCTCCACTGACGTTAGAGCTAAAGAGAGACTGTTTGGTTAGAAGAGCTGAGATTTCAGCTCGGCTTCTCGCTTCCAGAATAAATCTTCTTAAACAGGTGTTTGTGATTACTAATACTTGACTAAAGTTTTCAGACCGGACTAAAACTTAAATAAACAAACAAGCTTTATTGTTAACATTTACAATAAAATAAAATTATAAATACAGACTACCTGCAGTAGCGGAGCTAATTTCATCACGAGCTAAAACCACCATGTAATCAGGCCCTTAGAGACTGTAGAGGGCAAGCCTAGAATCAAGTAACAGTTCTAAGAGGCGGCTGGTACAAGCATTAAGGATTAGATAGTGATGAAAAGAATGCTCTGTAGCCTAAGGTTTTACTTACCCGGTCAACTTCAAATATTTAGTGCTTTTTTGAAGTTGTGTCGTTCTCGTTCAGAGTGGCTTACCCCTGTTGAAGCAATTAGTGTCGGATTCCTTCATGTGATTTTGACTCCTCCTCCATAATTAACTTCAATTATCAGTGACTTGGGATCTCTGCCAATCGAGACAGCATTGGGAGTCCACGTTCTTTAAAAATGCCCAACAACAATGCAATTTTCTCGGAAGTTGATAAGATGGCTCATCGAGAAGTTGCTTATCTGAGCAGATAGGCATGCAATAACAGATTTAATTTTGTTTATATTGATTATCGTGTTATGATACGGACAATGGAGAAACCGGCGTGTTCCTCTAATCAATTCACAGTCTACGCCCAGGCAATGAAATTGCAATCCATCACTTGAAGGTTTTGTCGGTCGCGTGTGGCACTGTAAAATCTAATAACAACACGCTATAATCAGTCGCTTTTATGATTTCCGTGATTCTTTAGAAAACAATATATAATACATATCTGAAGATAATTCACTATTTTTGATCCGCGTTTCGACTGCACCTTACAGATAACGTTAACGTTGATATGAAATATGCTGCAATTTGCAGCCACTTAAGAAATATGTATTGCTATCTGCGTGTTTTATTGACGATTATCTGTCGGTATTCCTCCAAGGCAGCTAAAAATAAGTTCATTTGTCCGAAACGAAGGCATGTCCCCGGCAGTGCGTACATGAAAATCATTTGTGTACCATCTGTTTCAAACAAAGCAAAAAGAAACACTAGAAACTTCAGTAAATTGTGACGCAACTAAAATCCTAAAACAAACATCTTCTATTGTGGTGAAAGCGCAGTTCCAGTATATTTAAGGTAATTTTTTTGAACGTGCATTCAAGTCTCACAAGACAGGTCGATAGTTTTAGGTCAGTTTAGTCTCGTGTTTGACGTAATGTCGTTGAAAGCACCGCCCCAGTAATTAAGGCAGACGACGAAGAATTGAGGCAATTTCCTCTGGTGCACCGCGGATCGAACGTTTTTTTCCAACAATATCAAAATAGTTTTGATCCTCGAGTTTTCGTACCAACGGGCGGAGTTATCTCTTAATTTTAGAGGTAAGCGACATAATTTCGTATGCCGTTTTCGTTATCTTACAGAATGCCGAGTCCTTTTGTTGCCAATGTGGTTTATTTGACATTTTCCGGTCAGCAATTGCAGTGTTTGATCATTTCAAGAGTTCATTGAAAATGAACGTATTCAGAAATAAAAAAAATAACCTGACATATTCAAATAGAGTATTGAAAGAAAGATTCAAGCTTTCTAGCAACAAATTTTGGAAAACCATTTGGCATTAAAGTCATGACTCAAGAAACCTGATAATCAAACATAGCTACGGAAGTTCGAAGCCCAACTGATCTCAGTCAGTTTGTATGTAGTCTCATCCTCTTAACAGTGAACGCGAAAGAATTAAGCAAAAACAATTCTAAACTTCCAGAAGAGTTATATAATTCTTACGTGATTCTTCAATTGGTCTTAGAAAAGGAAACATTGTTTTCGCTTCATATGAGCTTGACCCATTCGTCTTGTATTGCAGGTTAGCTAGAACAAAGATTTGTCTAAATTATGCAAACACGACACCATAAAACAGGATTTCATGTTACACTGAACTGCAGACTTTGCTTCGTTTGGGCTGACTGTCTTGTAAAAATCTAGTGATTGACTGAAGGAAATGATGTGTAGGCGTTCGTGTTCTTCACCCATGACAAATAGACTTCACACGAGCGAAGGAAGCCTATTGTATGCGTTGCAGGCTAGTTAGGGCAGTAGGGTGGGAGGGCTTCCGACTAACTCAACGCGTCGAGCATGTTAAAGAAAAATCGAAGGGCATCGTTTTCATCTTTTTGTCTACCGAGAGGACGTAGACTACGAGCAGTCCCTTTTTTTTCTTAGTCCGTCGAGCGCGAAGCGAAAAAAATGTCCGCGCGAAACCTGGGAGACGCGCCCACGCGGCGAGGCACGCCGTGTGGGCGCGTCTCCCAGGTTTCGTGCGGCCATTTTTTCGCTTCGCGCTCGACGGACTAAGAAAAAAAAGGGACTGCTCGTAGTCTGGAGAGGACGGGGAGATGAGTACAATTTAATTCGAAATTAGTCGGTTTGTAAGGCGACCTAAGCTGGTCAGATTTGACGCAATATACAGTCGGGGATTAGGGATGTAGAAGGCGAGAAAAGTGGGGCTAATTTCAAGTGTTTATTCCTGTAATGGTGTGAACGATTTATAAAATATAAATAGACGACACTCGAAAGCGATAAAAACAAAGCTATTACTGATACATGTCAGACAAAAAAATCCCAAGTTTGCTGAAGCAATTTAAATCCGTGGTGAGCGGGCACAAGAACCGAGTACCTACTTCAAGAGTTAGTAACATATCAACAGACCATGACATTTTCTCTTGCATGAATTGATGCGCCTCTCCTTACACCGGATTCAAGATGGAAAGAGCAATTCTCTTCCCGAAGTGTTATAGTTGTTTCAATGCTAGCTATGAGAATTTGCGTGTGCTTAGGCGTGCATTAACGAGGAAATTACCCTTACAAGATTTCTATAGCTGAAGAAAATTCTCGTCCTAAAAATGAGTGTTTCTTAGATCAAATATGGAGCATTCGGCAAATGGCTTTACTGCTGTATCTGCTTGGAGCCATAGCGATCACTGTGTGCTTCCTAGCTTTTTTTTTCATTTCTTTTATTGGACAACCAAAGCAGTGTTGGGTAATTATTCCCTTTGCTGAGGTTATTCAAAGTCAGTGTGGCTATTGAAACTAGAATTTTAATTATTTTTTTTTAAAAGTCAGCATGTTAAAACATGTCTAAACATTGAACCCTTAACTGTAAGAACTTTTAAACATTATTTGAAACGAACTCAAAGTTCAGGAGTCAAACGAATTTACAAAAGCATAGAGAGGAATTATTAAAAATATTTTCTGTCATTATTGTTGTCAGTATCCCGCCAGTTTTTTTTTAGTGTTAGTATTAGTTATTGTAAGCGTTTCCAGAAAAAACTATCGCTTCCTCTCAAAACAAATTTTACACTCAAGCATATTATACGATACGTACGGTCAGACAACTTCAATTTAACTTTATTGCTTCCACCTGGCAACTTATACATTGTTAAAAAAATTGCAGAAAATCGGCAAATGCTTTTTCTCGGCCAAAACATACACATTTGTACTGAAATCGACAGGATTAAAAAACATAAAATAATATTGTTAACGGATAAGTCGTACAAAATGTTTCATTTGACCCTTGAGACAAGCTGAATCGGTATTCCCACAATCCTTTAGTTCCGGAGTACTTGCTAGCGTTCTATTTTTGACAGGCGGACTTCCGGTCTTGTCATTAAGTCGTAAATCAACATTATTTCCTGGCTGCCAAGTATTCATATCAAGCTCCCACCGGCCGTATGTTTTGCAAAACGATCACCGCCAAAAATATCGACCACTGACAAGTTCAAAAGGCTCCCAAACGAGAGCAAAAATTGCGTACTCGGAAAAAGAAATTTATTGAAAAGAAAAATTCGACCCCCACAACGCATGAGTTTAGCAGATGATATTTGCATGTTAAGTGTCAATCTTTTTACCCTGCCCAGTTGTGCTATATGATCTTTTCAAGGCGGTATTTGTGATACTAACAAGAGTAATTATAGGTGATATGATAAGCAAACCATTTTTAACTTGACAACCGGCGAATGACCCATTGTATCAAAATCGCTACAGCAAATGTTGCAAGCTTACCCTTCACAAATGTTTTCTCGATGGGAAACCACTTCAAATAGTAAAACATTAGCGAGTTTCTCAATAAAACAGATCTGGGTGTTAAAGCGAGTGAGATTTGAATAGGTTTCAAGGGGCAATTGGTTTATAACACCTTTATGCGGTTAGCACAAATGTTCAATCGCGAGCTGTGATTGGCTTGGAGCTGTTAGATTTCTTTAAAGTCATCCTCTTTTACACATCGCAGGGTTTTTGGCCGGAATGATTAGATAGTTAGGCTATCATCGTTTTAAAATTTCCAACAACGAGCGCGGGTCGAAAGGAAGAGAAAATTCAAATAAATCATTTCGACTTAGCAATATTTGCTCCAAGAAGGTCGCAAGGTCTTTGCTAAGTAGCTTTACCTGTCATATACTCGTATATCAAATTCTCCCCGATCTTGACACATGACAGGAAAGCGATGACATCTCTGGCAGATACCAACGCCAGAAAAACTTACCTGACGTGCCGGTCATTGCTATGTTATCTTGTGCATGCCGCAAACAAACGACTGGCCATAGGAGAGTATATAAGCACCCGTATTGTTTGTATTCTAATTTCAGTTAAACACCGTGCTGCAAAGCCTCTCTGAATATGGGACCGTCCTGTACGCGGATACTGATCGCCTCTTTGTTGATTCTGTTTATTGCCAGAGGTAAGTAGGGTTTTAGTTCTTTCTGTAAACGTAAATATGTAATCCGAGCAAGCCAATATGAGTTGACCGCCCCTTGTCGAGGGTCGTGGAACTTCACTTGATTTATGCGAAAACTTCAGCGCAGTTTAGGCCAAAGCTATAAATCATTCAGTGTGATTTCCTCTCGTACTGGCAGATCCTTAATTGCTTCGAAAACGGTTCGCTAACAACGCAAACATCGCGAAATAAATCCGGATCGCTTAGCGAGCGAGTCGGCGATTTCATAAACGCGTGTTTGTACTGACAGCCGCAGCGACTAGGCGATATGCCGGCTCGTTTAGCTTCCAAATGTTTAAAGTTTTGTAGTTAAAAATGTAGTTTTCAAAGACGAAGGAAGTATTAGGAGAGAAAAGCAGGGGTTTGAGTGAGAACTGAAGAGTCCGAGGTGTAAAACTGACATTCATGTGTGAGAATGAGTTATGGTGTCCGGAATAATGTGGTCTGTGAGAAGGAAATTTGGACATCTCAGACAGAGACAATCAAAGCCTTACTACGCGTTCAAAATTCATGCTTGGATTCTAAAGCTACTCTATCAGCAGCCAAGGCAATTCTTTTCGCTGTATTCATGAAAAAGAGTGCGTTTCATGTCGATTCTGCAGAGAACAGAGATCTGTGTTGTATGCGAGCTCATGGGGTTTCAGGCGGCTCGTTCTTACTTCATTTTTCACTTTTTGACACAAATTACTCAGTTCTTAGGCGTCATGCCTTGATTATGAATAATATTTGAATTAGTCTGAGAAAGCCACCTTATGCAGCGAGCGCCTGCGAAAGATTTAAGTCGACGAACGTTTTGCAAGCGAAACGAAAAACATCGAGTCCATCGAGGCTGCTTCGATTACTAAAGTCTGCGAAAAGGTGACAAAAATTAACCAAAGCCCTGATAGGCGCCTTTCCCGGATGTGGGAAATTTTCTTGCGAATATTTCACCTCCAGAGCACAGATTTTTGGGCTCTTCCAAACATTCGTGCTTGAGTAATTAAACACGGACCAAGTTTTCTCTTTGTCAGCACTTTAAAATGTCCCGTAAGAACAATTAGCACTGAGAAAGGCTTCGTATAAAACTTCTTTCGTGAGTGTGTCCAGCCGAGCAAAATCCATCAAACTCGCGAACAATGTATTCTTGTTAAACTTGAAGTTCCTTCTACGCTGATTTACTCGTACATACACTAGTGACTTGAATCTTTTTCCAAATCAGTTGAGGCTATTGAGCTTTTTGTCTCAGTGTAAGATCATTATGGTCACGAAGAGGATATATTATTGGCCCTTGAAAAGTTAGCGGGAATGAGATTGATTTCGTTTGGAGGTGTTAAACTCATCAAAAAACCTTTTCTTTGTAATTAGGTTTGTAAACCTTTAACGTGACTAAAGAACTATGCTTTCGCCAGTTCGTCATTCGAAAACCACATGTTCTAACGGAAAAGATTTTTCTGGATTGTGTTGTTTCAAAGCTGAATGCGAACTCCGGCTGACTGCGGATGTCGCGTAGGAAAACGCAATTCGAAGATTCACTGATTTCTAACTACTTATATATTAATAAGAAATATTATCGGAAGAATTAGCGTGATTAGTGTACCGTATTTAATTTTAATTTGAAATAGTGACCAAAAACAGTATTGCCGAGTTACTTGTAACGAATGCAAACTACCCTTTTTGTCGTATCACGAAAAAACATTTTGGTTAATTTGTAAATTATTATAAGCGAATTATATTATGCTCGCTTCCACTTTTAATCTTTGTCCAATGAGAGCCGTGGATTTCTTAAAAGGTTAATTCTTTTCTTTAATAAGATTTCCTGCCCCCGAGAATTAAATTCGGAAGCAAAGCAGAAAATGAAAATAAAATAGACCAGAACGCCTAAAAACTATCAACATAAGATTTTGAAGGTGAGTAAGTTTTGCATGCATTTTTATTGGCTTTCCCAGTAAACTTTTTTTTCTGTGGATTTGGAAATTTTTATTTGTGCAGTAGCAGCGAAGATTAATTTTAGATGCTATAAAGCTAAATGTAAGATCATTTTGAACCTCCCATATATTTCATCTTTGTCTGAAATTCGCAAAGAAAAGGCTAAAAAAGAAACATGCAAGGCTGATACTAAAAACATTCGGCCAATCACATGTCATGGCCATTGCTCGTATTTATATGCTCCGGTTTGCAGTTAGTTTATGCTACGAAAAGCAATAAATCATAAATCCACGGGACGTTTTCGTTACCTTGTTAGAATGTACAAAGGTTAAGCTTAGGATTAGCGCTGCGTTGGAAGATGCGATTTAGCTGCTTTCGCGCTGACCCTGAAGTGCGAGTCTCGTTCTATCCTAATGGATCTTAATTGCGTTTACAAAATTATTATCAACTCTTGTCAGCTCTCCTAGTTAGTAAGTTGTTCTCCCAGCGTTTTCTTGATAAGTGTGTCAGTACATATGCACCCTGTTTTGAGCTCAGTTTTCCAGACTACAATAGATAAGTTGTAAATTTGATACCACGCGCAATGCTTGCATGATAAAGATATTGCAATGGCATCGCGCGAATCGCGACATTTTGACTCTTGCGCTGCTCAAGTCGTTCATATACTGATGGAAAACTCTCTCGTGGGGTACTCATCTGCGATGAAATTACCGCAAGAAACAGTGTTCCCCCACGTCGAGCTGAGAGTTTTCTTGGTTGATGACGACAAACGCCAGACTTCAGTGACTGTAACTCAAAATACATTGAGATTCAATCTCTATTTGTAGCATTTCGCACTCTCGATTCCTTTGTCCGCGAATCATACACGATCTAATTAATCAAAAATCCATTATACAAGTTTGAAAAGTACAAAAATGCCATTAGCAAATGAATTTACATTGAAACTCGTGCGCAACAACTTGTCAATTTTTTATCTCTCTTTCTTGCTCGCCAAAGCTGCTGTCTTCTCTCCAGCGACCACCACAAATCACATTTTGGTAATCCCTTTCAAGTCTTTTGAAAAGCGTCACTCGTCTTTACGAGAAAAATCGGGCGAGGTGTTCTATTGGCGGAAGTTAATTTGGTAGTCAAAGGCGTTCGCTTGTATTTTAATGTGATGACGCGCGCATTACGTAGGGCAAGTATTTAATTCATTTCCTCTTGACATGCTATGCACTAGCTTGTTTCTTTTTGGATCGGTCGAAAGTAACACTACAAGACCTCTAAGACCTGTCGTTACACGTTATACCACCTCTACAATAGTGAAAGTTTTACTCAGTCAAAATGCGAAAGCTACAAGTCTACTACAAGAAGGACTCGGGAAGAAAACGCTGTCCTTTCTTACAGCACATTGTATGCTCTGGACTCGCTATGCTACTCGTGTTGTTGGTTATTATCTTTGTACACATTTTTCGCCCATCCGGCGGCGAGTTAATAGGTAAGTTCACTGTTAATTTGACGTACTTTTACCCTCTGCTGTGGTTTCTTTATTTATGTTTCTTTTAATAAAGTGCACTACAGAGGCAATTGAATTAAATGAAGGAGGTTTACCGTTTTTCGATATACGCTGAAGTGTTTTCTTCGCTTAGTCTATTTTGTTTGTGTCTCGTCTAATTCTTGCGTAGCCCTAAATTGAGCTTAATTTACCATAAACGCTAGTGCGTCTTCTTGAAACGAATCAAGTAATGTGTGAGTAGGTTTCAAAACATTTCATATGAAGGTAGGTGAAAGTGAACCTTGTGCGGTGGCCGTACTTGCATATTGTAACGTCGTTCTTTTCTCAAAAAACTTGCTTGAATGTACTTCCTTAACTTGTAAGAGCCTGTGTTGTTAATACATTTCTAGTTTGAAGTTCATTTCTTTGCTAATCTACGTTTCATTTTGTGTTTATTATGGAATTTCGTCTTTCTTCCAAGCTGCAGCTGGGCTATGAGATTAGTGGCGCTTCATCTGCTGTTGTAGATCATTATTTTGGTTTAGTAGCGGAAGAACATATATATTACATTTGTAAATTCATTTTCACCGTGCGGTATTTAATGCTTTGTTCGTGTATTCATTTGGTCTTTTATTTTATACACTGGCAGAACATTTTAGGAGTTTCAGGAGTATACCACAGTATAGACATCATACTAAGCCGTTCCCAAATTCCGTTCTTTTGTTTCAAAGGTATGCTTTCTATTTCTTATAGACACTCAAAGGTGTGAAACTATGGTGCGGGTGAGAAAATGGCGCAAAAAAATTATTACACTACGACCAGGGATTGAATTTGCCTTTTTCGTCATGTGGCTCTGAAAAATCATGCTTTATGTACAACGAAAATAGTGCCCCTTTGGTCTCAAAGCTCATTTGAAGCCGTGTTGTTCGCTTTCGTATTTGTATATGTTTAATTTTCGAGTGACGTGTGGGGCTAATGTAAACACATGGTGCGGTTCATAATCCTTCCTTCACAATACAACACTTCTGCGAATCCATTATGTCACTTAGAAATGTGACGCGTTTGTTGATAAGCGGCGAAAATCCGATCTTTAGTCTTTTTGCTTCTTCGTCCAGCCGTTTTGCCTTCTCTCAGCTGATGCGCGCACTCTTGAATTACCAAAAGGTAAAACCATTATTTCTCTTCGGAATTCTCACCCTTGAAATTACCGACGAAATGTGTCTTGCGGTTTTCAAGTCGCTCAAAGAAAGCGTACATTCGTCACGTCTGCCGATCACGATTTAACTACTAAAAGCGGAATGCTGATTTGGCCTTAAGTAACGTCTTGAGCAAAGCAATCGTACGAGGCTAAGACCTTTGTATTCCGGTTTGTCCTCTGATCGCTTGGAAAACAGGTCAAAATCAGGACCTTTAGGGCCAGCCCCCCGCGGTTATTTTTGACGGAAATTCCTGTGACATTACACTATATGTCCAACAAAACAATGGGTTCTTTGATGTGGTTTGCATTCTTCCCTGCGTTCAGGAAGCGAACATTAATTTACAATCCATCACCTTTAAAATTTTGACAGATGAAAATTACATTACATCCCCTTTTCACAGTTTACATCGGCCTGTGGGTCTATTTCTCGAAGTAATACTGCGCTCGGTAAAACGTTTGGTTGCATTTTCTGGCTAACGGAAAGCCTGTTCTAAAGGTCGTTGATACCTGGACGATGTGGTCATGGACTGCTTTGTAATTTGAGAGATCTGTTGGCTGGATTTCGCAATGCTGTACTTGGAATAAACAGGCAACATTTTTACTTTACTTTTTCAACAGCAGAGGAAGTGTACGTAATCCCAGTTTAAATAATTTGCTTGTTATCGAAGCCTGCCGGGCAGTGTTCCAGGTTGCATTCCGATGCGTACGAGCGTGTTTGAAAATCGGTCGAAAAATGACGAAAATGTTAAAATGGATGAAAAAGTAAATTTTCTCAGAAAAACGAGAGTAACTAAATATTACTGGGAAGTCATAAATGTTTATGAATGTGGAATAACAGAAACCAGACTCGGTAATAGTATGTAAATCAATGAGAATAACGAAAAACAGCTATGGAAGAAGAGAGTTTGCATTTGAAGTTTTGGACTAGATGGCTATCAAAGAAGGTAAAAAACCCGAGCAAAAAGTGTCTCCCTTACATGACTTTTATAGAAACGACTTTGAGACGACAAGACTAGCGTATATCTGCGAAATTGAGACGTGTTGAGCATTTTAATAGACTGTGAGACCGTTATCGACTCCCCAAAACGGCTTTGTAAAACATTTCATTAGTTGAGAATCCGAAACGTACAGAACCACTAAAAATTGAGAGCTTCTGAGAATTCACTGTTAGAACTCTTTCAGTATTCCGACTCTCTGATCTGATCAGAAAGTTTTTTTTCAATACTGTCCTGATCAATAAAATGTTGTTTCTCTGAGTCGTTTCTTCACTGGGCCTGTCAATAAGCAGAGATACCTCAAGAGAAAGGTTTGGATCAAAGAGCCACCATGTTGTCTTCTGCACTGTATACGAAAGAAAGAAAAGAACAGACAACTGAATTTCCCACGAAATTGTTCTCTTCTGACATGTTTCGGTCTTTTCAGAGTGCAAAGGGATGAGCGTAATTTCAAACCTTGTTCTTTTGGATTTTAGCTGCTATTCTTCAAAGGACTCCTTGTATTGCTTTTGAAGGTTTATTCAATGAAGTCTGTAGCGTCGTTGCTTGCGTATCTGTGAAGACCGGTGTTTCAGTTCGGAGAGTTCACAAAGACAGTCCGGTAACACTTCAAATGTTTGTTCCCTCGGACGAAAAAAGCAGCAAGGAATGTTTTACCATGTTCTATTTGGAAAACCATCGAGGGCGCATAAAAAGAAAAGAAAAACGAATTCTAAACATAACTAATGTTTTGATCGTGTTTTATCGTTCTTGTAATCTTGTAATATAAAAATAGCTGATTAAAATAAAGCTGGACTGTTCGAGTTGCAGTGCTCTCACATACTGGCAGGATTTTCAGGATTTGTCAGATCACATCATCGCACTCCTTATTTCCTTCTACGTAAGCGCAAAAATGCCGAACCGTTGAGTTTCCTTTGCAGCTGTAGCCAAACTGGAGCCAAACAGGAAGCTACTTAAAGTCATGACTGAAATTGTTTAAAGCTTCCTTCCTTTATTTTATTGCGGTTGAACCTTTTAAATCTGGGTGTATAACCAAAAAAATTATTCCCACATGAAAGATGCCGGGTCTTCTTGGATGCAGGGCAGACACCTGCCTCGTTTTTGTGCAATTATGAAAGCTGATATATTGGAGGACTGGGTTCCAGAAATCAGGTTGCTCATGTTTTGCGTGTTCGATGAAGTAGAATTTTCGCAAAGCCTTTTTTGTTCCATACTGACAGGTTTTTAAGAAGTTTCACATTGTAAGCCTTCTTGAACATCTTCATCTGAAGTACTACGATTGAACTTGCCTTCTTTTTTGAAGTTTTTATTGCTAAATACTTCATATTAGCAGGACTAAAAATACCATTCACTTGATTCCATAAAACCCGATATCTCTAGCTCATTGAGTAAAGATCGAATTTCCGTGGCTCCGCTAAGTCCAATCAGTAATGAAGGGAGATCTTATCAAAGGAGATTGAAAAAGATGAATTTAAATAAATGTCCAAAATCTTGAAATCGCGCGTGATGTCGCCGAGAGGCAAAACTGCCACGCTTTTGGATTAAGGAAGAAAACGAACTTCGCATGTGAAGGAGCCTAGTTTACGCTTGTTTTCGAACAAAAGGGGGTCACGTTCAAGTGAAAATGACCACTAACGAACTGAAAGCCGACTCCATTTAATACTCAAGATAACATCAGAACACAACAATGGAACATGAAAGTTTGTACAACACTGCGCATCAAATCAGTGCACATAGCTTAGCATTGCTATGATTACTTTGCCAAGAATAACGGCCAGCGAATTCCAAAATATCTGGAGGTTTAAAATTAAAACTCAATAGTTATTTTTCATATTTCCCAACCTTCCTTTAGTTTGCACATAAAAATGTAAGTTATTTCCCTCCCAAAGCACTATTGAAACAGTTTGCGATTATGGTGTCAGAACAAGAAAAACACTAATCACTGACCAATGCACATTTGTAGAAGTTTCATATAATTATAAATATAAAATGCACAGCAGTAGCATGGGGCGATTTATTGACATTTTCTTACTGAATTTACTAATTGACAATGAGTTGTAGACAAGGAGATATTTCCAATTTACAGTATTATTTACAATTATGAAATAGTGTGAACGACATAACGTGTCTACAATTAATCACTGAGTGACACGACGTTCTTGTTAGAGAAAATATTGAACTACATGTAATCTACCTGGGCTGTGCATAGACTGCTAAGGGAAAGCAGGAGCACAGCTTGAATTGAAGAAACGGGAATGGTTTAGAATCAGATCACTAGAACCCACAGGGAAAGTTATTTGTACTGTCTTAATATAATATGCAGAAGATGGTTCTGTGAATTTTTAAAATCACTTCAAAACAAAACATTTTTTGCGATGGCAACTGTCATAATTAATTAACAAATAATCAATTTCTCTTCACCTAAAGGTGTTTTTAAGACGTCCCTAAATATTCTAACGGAAAATAAGGAGTACCTAAGACTCATGTTATCTCGTAGGAAGTTAAGTATTTGTGCATGTGATTACAACAGCAATCATAAATAATTGTCAGCAATTGTCCCTTTCAAAATTTTAGTTCCATCTCTGCAATGAAAAGCCTTAGAAACAGTCAGAAATAGAAAGCGCATTTTATTTTCTGGGCAATACGAAATTGTAATTGCGTTTTCCAAACAACCTAACTTATTCATACACCGCAGTAAGATGATTTTTGGTCTCTGCTTTTCACGCATCTAAAACTAAATAGAGATTATATATATTTCAAAGGACAGAGTCACGAGAACAGAACCATTTCCAAGTTGTATTTAACCTTGATATACTTTTTGTAAATAAACAATATGCCTATATTTCTAGTTCAGAATAAGTAAGCAAAGATTGCTCATGAAGGTCAAGAAATTTTGGCGGCATGTATAGCAAATTATATTTTTCACAATTTATACAATTATATTACACGCTTGCAGGAATTTCAATAACTTTTATTAAAAAAATGAGATGTCCAAAGTAGAGAGTCTTCTGAGCAATGCTGTGTTAGATTCAATGATACACCTGATGGCTTAGGTTTGGATAGCCTTCTTTCAAATTCAATATCTTTTGAAGATTCAGTAGCTAGTCTTTAAACGAAAAACTGACAATCTCGCTATTTGAACTACAATGAGGGAGAGCGATGCTTCATTTCATAAAAATATATATTTTAAACAGTCAGATGTACAGCTTACACTGACAAAATTGCCTGAACCGGTGACGAGAGTCGAGCAAATAAGAAGCCAGTTCTAATCGTACTAGCACATGGTTTAAGAATTGTTTTGTGGGGGCTATGCCGGTTTTGTTTGCATCACGGCTTAACTAAAACAGGATTTCCGAGCACCTCAATTGCTCAACTTATCGCATGAACGAGGGGGACAAAGTTTCTTGGCAAACAAGTGGTCAAACACCGATATTTATGTATCATAAACCACAGTTATTCAGACGTTTGTCGCCTGTGATTAAACTGTTAAAATTGTTAAAAGACTATCTATAGATACTTGTACTCACCACGTAGATTATTTTCATGATCTTTCGTGTGTTTATTGAGAGACGTGGGCTTTCAAAAACTAAGCGGAGAATCGACGACGTGCTACATGGACTATGAAATCCAGTTATAAAGAATCATTAATAAGAATCAGCAAATTTTGGCTCGTGTTATGGAATTTTGTGATACGAAAACACTACGCCGTGTCAGTTAAGATTCCGGCTTTCAAACACAGAAAACAATCGATTACTTGATACGATAAACTATTAGAATCGTTAAAAGACCATCACCACACTGTAATTTGGTTTGTGTTGCCTCACAACTTGACGGATTTTGCAGAAGTGTCGGTTGTCCAATTCGTTTCTGCTTGCCGGCGCTTCTAAATAGAATCGATTATTGCTAGACTTACTAGAACCTACTACTGGACATTACTGGGATGCTACTAGGAAACATTACAATCGTAAAGAGCTTGCTTTGTGCTACAGAAACTCTTGATACGTTTAGATACCATACAGTATATACCCTCTATATTCTCGAGATACATCGAATAGTATGCACTTTCCTATTGAGAGATTTCGGTTTTCAAACTCTAAATAGAATCAAATTCTTCCTATTTTAAACTATTCAAATTTATAAGAAACAAGCACTAGATTTTGCCTCGCGTTAATTTAACCTTAGATCACACGTATAAACAAAGCAACATATTTAAAGGCGTCGAGTACATTATGTCCATTGAGGAATTTCGGGTTGGCTTCTGTACTGTTCAATAGAATGGATTGCTTATTACTTCGGAAGTATTAGGCTCGTTCAAAGACAATCAACGGATTCTCCAATATACGTTAAACAACACAGCAAACATAATATGCACGAAGGAGAATGACGGTTTCCCCTTCTGAGATTTGTTCTCCGACACTGGAAACTAAGATTGTACTCAAGTCTCAAACTATCTCGATTAAACTACTACGCTATAGATATGATTTTGTTGCAGTTTGTCCCTTTGTTGAATGATAAACGTTGCATGAAACTTTGGCCAGCAAATTTTCAGTCTAAAAAGGAATAATTGCAAGGCAGGATCTTTTAGAAAACTGCTGTATATTAACAATGTTTTGTCTTGAGTCGAGATTATTGGCCTTAAAAAACGCTTTCCATTAGATCTTGATTTGACTTAAACTGGCATTCTTGTCTTTGTGTTTTTAGTTAACTAAACAGCTTCCATGAAACTGCAATGCACGAAAGAAAGCCTCTTATAACGGTCTATTCATCTCGCAGAGCGACACAAAGTCCACAAAGTATTCAGATGTGGCTAGTTTCGTGCAGTTCGATGCATCACCTAGCAAATACTACTTGCGTGTCGATACGTTTTGTTCGTTCGTTTAAGTAATGTCCAAGATGTTTAACTATAAAGAAACAGCGTTATGGAAAAGCAACGCTCACCCAACATTTAATGGTGCCACGCAACGGATCGGAGAAACAGAAGAAAGCGCCTCTGTTTTCTTGGGCGTTGTCATTCCATTGTCTTCACTTGTTCGCCCATGCAAGCATCTGTTGCCAACACGCGATTAAAATGTCTTCTTCTAGCGCAGAAAACGTTCCTTAAACTGGTGGAGATTCACAGTGAGTAAAGAGTGTTCTATCACAGCCTTGTTAGCAGGATTTCATCGGTTGTTATACCCGACAAACAATAATGATTAATGATCTGTTGCCATGTTCTGGCGCGGTGTCATTTTACATCCCTGCTTCTGAACCCTGCCTGTTTGTAAAGGCAACTGGAGACACATTTTTTTAACATATGTCACGGACTCTAGCGCAATGCAATTTTTATTATTTTTTTTAATTCGAACAATTTTTTTTAAGTTTACTCTTGTTTCTTACGTTTTAATATCCTTTCGCAGCTTAATTTTCTCCTGTAACAAAGTCCACCACAATCGCATTATCTTATCTCAGAATCTTCGAATTCTCCGAATACCTTGGAATCGATCCACTTATCACAGAGCACCGCCTGTTTGGTTGACTTCACATTGACAATCTATGTGACAATCAGGGTCCCAAATCTGTCGTTTCTCCATCAAGTTTATTTTAATCAGGAAATACTCCAGTCAGTGGCCGATTAGTGCAGATTGTTGGTGTCTTTTTAGCAGCACCGCATCACGAGCTATCAGGTTTCGTTTGCATGCTATTGGACAAACTGAAGAGGAGTTTCAAGGTTTATCTCTCAGGTGCAATGAGTTGGAGAACCTCTAATCACGACTTTAAATACTACATTGGATTAATACCCATTTGAAACAAGAAAAATCCCTTAAACGGACTCTTGAATTCCTCAAATAGATACTTCACAATGTAAATAGTTTGGACGAGTTTGAGCTGTTTCCAAACTTGTGCACGGAACGAACCGTTGCGAAAGAAAAAGTCGTTTCATTTTTTATCTCATCTATACCAATTTAAGTGAGGATTATCTCACTTACCTGCTTTTCTTTTTTAAAAAATGATATTTTTTTTCTCCCTGGTAACAGGCTTATTTAAACAATGTTTTTATAGTACAAACTAGCTCCACCTCTTCTTCTGTGTTTATTTTTAAGTTTTTGTAATGTTGGTGTCATGACTGTCTAGTTAGTTTGCTCAATTTGGAAAGATGTCAGGACGTTATTGAAAACAATGTACATTTTCCCTGCAACATCATCGATCGTAGAGATAAAATGTGAGTTCGGGAACCTTTGGGTCATTATGTCGATTAGCTTTCTTATTGGAGGCTACAAATTCCAACGTTTTAAAAAAATAATTCGCAGAAAATATGCGTCGCAATGTATGCGGTGCAAGTTGGATGACTGCGGATTTCCGCGTGCGCAACCGTTTGACGCCATAAAATAGGCGGGTTGACCATAGTGGTGCAAAAGGGCTTCTCACTTTGAAAGTGTGAAGAGTGAAGCGGCAAAGAACACTTCTTGCTAAGCAGCTAAATCTCATGAAATGTTACGTGTGGCGATTACTCTCTTTCTCTGTGCTCTCGCATCAATTTGTGTTGGTAAGTGAGTCGCAAAGAAATGGTACATGGGCATGGAAAGGTGACTCCATTGCGTGCCAAATGAATACAATGGGTAATTAATCATTTTAGACAATCGTACAGACACAGGGAAGGAATTGGGCTCTTCTAGTGCCTGTACTGTAGAGCTCTCCAACTAGGTGTTGAACAAGAGTTAATGCAATGGTACTGACTGTGATCCCCATGAACTAAGTTTCAGAGGATACAGTATTGAGAGACCCTGGTAAGCTCATTAAAAGCTTCCCATGCTGGGTGGCTCATGAGCTTGCCAAGGTCCAAAGTTTCACTGCCTTGGAACTTTCACTTCTTCTGTCCATCGGCTTAAATGATTCATGCGAGTCTCTCGTTTACTCAATTTTCACATTACAAAGTTGCTAGTCTCGCAACGCTCTGGCTGGGCAGGGGAGTGTTGAATTCCTTTGGAGTGAATCACAAGTTAAATTCGATATGGAAGGAATGTCCTCACGTCGCAGTTTTGTTCCTTTGAAACACATGTTCATGGTTGACTCTATGGTTTCACCAATAGTTACTTCATGTTTTAATACCAAGTGATTGTCACTAAAATGCGAAAACAAGATGCTAGCGGTCTCGACACGAAAGGCCTTCACATTTCACTTAGGAAGTAGTGTTTAAGCAGTGGATGGATTTTTGGACATCGAGATAACAGAGAAGGAAATTCCTCAGGAAATCAAACTTTAAACATTTCTCGTCTAGTATCTTAAAATTGTTCATGTTGTTATTTTAGGCAGGGTTATTACGCTGTTAGAGCATCGTGCTTCGCCTCTAGAACAATCTTGACTGTTTGGCTATTTTGTAACACGATAGCCCAGACGTGTTTTCCCAAGGCCTACCTACCTTTCTTGTCCCACTATCCAGTTCTGTCGCAGATAGTCATGAACGCTCCGACCCTATGTACCATTTACCTCGTTCTACTGCTAAATCCAGTTTCAAAAGCTTCACTTTTCCCTTACCTAAAAAGGAGCCTCGTAGATCTCGAGCACTTCTTTAACGCCAAACACACTTTGGTGTCCATTTTGTTTCCAGAACCTGCCGATGCCAAGAACATAACGATCAAACTCGGCTTCATCGGCGCTTTAGACAAGTCTCTAGGAGCCACAGCATCTCTAGGCCAGGAATTGGTAAGTTCTTAATCTGTAGCTTGAAACTGGCTCATTTCTTGGCACTTCTAGTTAAACTTTCTGTGTACTTATCATGTCTTCTTCTTGGCTTTGTTCTTTCAGAGTTCAGCGTTCAAAATCGCTGTAGAGCTCATCAATGAAGATGCTGCCAAGGCGGGCAGTCAAATACAATTCTCCATGGATTTCAAAAGTGAGTTTTTATTTCATAATTAATGCCAAATTGGCTTAAGGTGTTTATTAAACCGGCATGGGTTCGGATTAAACCAAGAAACAATTGAATTCGTGCCTTCGCGTTGGTGTTTACACTCCCAGAATTGGCGGTCTGCCTCACATCTTTGGAGTGGTGGTTCCTTCTTTGTAACCAATACTGAGAGATTTTGTTTTGTTGCAAGTCCGAAAAGACTTGTGCAGTTTTTGCCATCCCATCCTGTAGTGATATTCTGAAACGCCTCGAGTTTGAATGGTTCAGTTACAAGGGAAGCATCTTATATGCCATGATGAACTGATGATTATCATGTCTGGAAAAATCTCCCAATCGTGTTAGAACAAGGCGCAATTAAGATATCTGGCAAATTTCGACCATGGAGATAATTTTTTTTACTACAGCAATAACTAGATTAAACAGCCCAGTATTAAATCTAGTTATAACCCCCTAAGCTACGAGGAAGTATATTTGGCAAGCGTTCGCTAACTGCCACTTTTAATTAAAGTTCTTCAAACATATTTTACTGCGGTTTTCAGAAACATGCGAACTCTGCTCATGTCGACGGTTGCGTTTTTCGCTGCCGTCAATCATCAAGCGGACCTCTCAGAAAACAGAGGTACACTTCAACAGGGTCAAAAGGTCACGACTGACTGCTGTGATTGGTAGACTTCGATCCATTTTGTTTGTTTCTGATTTTCAAGGTTCATTAACTTTTACCGTAATTATGATTGACGGCAACGAAAAACGCAATCGTTGGTTGGGTTTTGAACTTCAAAGTTCGCATGTCATTGAAAACCGCAGTAATGGGAAATTTATAACTCATGTCGATACGGTTGAACTGCAGCCATAACAAGTAACAGTGAAGTTCTGAGATTGGGTATAAACGAAACACTATGACCATTTATACGTACACCAATTTTACAGTTTCATAATTTGCGTTTGTTTGTTGCTAGCAAGCAAACATGATTTGGCAAACTTGTTTTAGGCAGTTACTATATAAAATGTCATCATCGCTATCGCTATCGCAAGGAAAATGAAGTAAACATTGTAAAAGATGACAGTTGTAAAGAGTGTTGTGTTATTTTCACGAATATTCTAAATTGAATCCTGCGAACTAAGTTTCCAATCTACCTTTTCAGCCATGATCAAAGATGGAGGCACAAACCCTTCCACTACCTGTAAGATTGCAGCACAGCAGCTAGCGGCTGACTCGAATATTGTGGGAGTAGTCGGTGCGATGCGTTCATCTTGTTCTAAAGCATCTCACCAATACTTCAGAGACAATGGTAAGCGAGATATAATCACGGGAGACAAATGTCCTTTGGACCTTCGTCTAGTTTGTGGCATAGCCGGTATAGTTAACTCTCGTAATTGTTCTTGTTGTTGGTTTGTACCCGATTCTTTCATTTTGTTTTTCGCCCATTGTGGCCCTTGAGGTTGAGAGTTATTTCTCTAATTTCTCTATCATCTTGGACACAGCAATACTTCCATGTAACACTTTGTTACGACAATAAACTTGACAATAAACTTGATTATAATAAATATTTAAAATTGGGAGTTAGTACATGGGGAGAGACCTCTAGTGTTCATCAAAGAATACCTTTGCCTTTGCGAAAGAATCAGACGTGTTTGTCTCTCAATTAGTTCAATTTTGCTGAAAAAAGTTGTTCATTTGGCGAAGTAGATTGTAAATTCTAGCAATCTCGGGCAGTGTGTGATATAGATATCATCGTGTGAATTGTGGAGCTTGTGAAATAACAGCTAAAACATTTGTATCAGAGAGAAGATAAGAAAGCTAGATAAAACTTTTTCACGGCATGTGCCCGTTTTTTTGTACCGTCCAACAGTGAAAATCAGTCGGACAGTTTCGAGGAACAGATGTCGACGTTTAAACGTCAAGAGTTTGAAAAATTATACATGTTTTTCCTATCGTTGACATACTTAAATTTGACCTTTTAAAACTGGTGTTTAAAGTGAGGATTTATCATGGTAACCGCTTTGACAAATGTGTGAACGTCAATTTGACAAAGAAGATTTATAGCTACTTTAAAGAGGTATGTAAGAACAGTTTGACCATCCTTTGTTCCCTTTCGTTTAGTGCCATTTATGACTCAAATATCGTACGCATCGACGGTGGCAGAGCTGTCCAACAAGAAGAGGTATCCTCGGTTCTTTAGAACGTGCGCCAGTGATGTGAATCAAGCCGAGGCCTTAGCCCAGTTAGTTACATATTTCAACTGGAGAAGGGTAAGCAAGGGGCTATCACTGAAAGCTTCTGAAAAGTGCTATTATCGAACAGACATTGCTTAATATCGCCGTTCACTTGCTTGTAGTCTTCAAGTAAGATTGCTTATACATCAAAGCTGTAAATGAACAGTTGGCGGCAAGGGGAAGGGCTCGATTCAGTTCCCTTTTGTGTTATAACTCTGTAATTCTCCGTCTACCTGGCGAGCAGAAGTGCTTCGATTTTCGTGAAGTGAACTCTGCTCGCCGGGTACTTTAAGTCGGACTATATCTGACAAATAATTGTAAAGCATTCTCGGTAGTTTTATCGTATGCAAGTTAGGTTGTGAAGTGTGGACGAATAAATAACTTCTCACGAACCTCTGAATATCAATTGATGAACTTTATTACATTTTCTTTCTCAAAGAAAGAGAAGATAATATTCTCTACCCTTTATTAGCTGTGTACGCCCTCAAAGTTTGTTACCCATTTTGAAACGGACCAACTTCTCAGGAAAATGCTCCATATTGTCTAAAATTGCAGACATTCTCTGATTTCCTTCCTTCTTTTCTTTATCCTTGATACAGGTCAACACTATTGCTACATCTGACGATTACGCTAAAAACCTTGCCGATGGCTTCGAGACAGCAGCACGTCTGCAAGGGATCCGAATCTACGCATCGGCCAGATTATCGAGTACGGCAAGCCAGGAGGTTATCAACAACAAAGTGCAACTGGTAAGATTTGTTCAGTTTTCGGATTTGAACTGTTTGTTTACATTACTAACCGACAGTTGGTGACTAAAAACATACACTATAATGGCATTTGAAGCATTTACGTTAAATGACTCAACGATTGTCTGTTTAGCAAGGGCGGCACCGTTTGTGAAAGTTGTCACTTCAAATACTGTTATGTTTTGCTCAGTAATCGATGTTTGTTCACGAGGCGGATTGCTTTTCAAAACGTCTTGTTACCACCTAATGGCTTTGAAATGGCATCATCATCATCATTTATAAACGATTCTTAATTTAACAAGCGCTAAAATTAGCAACAGTGGGAAAATGAAGAGGCGAGTAATATCAGACCCAACGGTGCCAGTGACGAACTTTGTTTCCCTTCATAAAGGAAACTTCTTATTTTTCTTTCCAGACAGCTTGTTTGAAATTAACGTCTACCATTTCTTCATAATCCACCCAATGTGTTTGGCAAATTTAGCTCTTGTTGGCTAATCTGATTATTCTTGATTCCTAGTGTCTCCTCCCTTGCTTAAGTCTTATGATGTGGGTCATTAAAAAATCTGACCCCTTTCTTATTTGATCGGTTGCGCTGGATATTGTAAATGCGTAGCTTCCTTATTATCAGGATAATTGGAAGATAATTGCAAAGTTGTGGGAATGAAAAACGCTTGAACGTGCTAAGTTGCGAATGCCGCATCAAATGTAGCTGAAATATATGTGATAAGTGTGCAATCTTTCCGAGGCTTTACCTCGGCTATCTTTACCCCATTTTGTTTTGTCATTGCCTTTTTGGTGTTTATTTTTAAATGAAATAGTATTAAAGGTACGTGTAAACGTGGCTTCTTTTTAGAGAAAAGGTCCGAACCAACGTTTATCACGCCTCGGTGGCATCCCAACTTTAATTAATCACACCACGGTCGTACCTTAAGTCCTTAAAGGTGGATTTCCACTGTCGCGTATTTTTTTACGTGCGTTTACGTGCAAAAAAAAAATTTAGAGACAATGTATGAACGACTAGCGTAAACGTGTACGCAAGTTTTCCATACATCGTCTCTAATTTTATTTACGCTCGTAAGAAATTACGCGACAGTGGAAATCCACCATAACATGCTTTTGGCGTTTGGTGTTTTCTGATCTTGCTATTGCTTATTAATCTTTTCTCGTAGATAAAAGATGCTCAAACGAGAGTAAACCTCGTGTTTGGTCTGCCGGAGGATGCTCGGGCTATCTTTAAAACTGCGAAATTAAAGGTAAAACGGATAACTTACAGTTATTCTAGTGATGTTAGAATGCAAAGTTCTTCCATTTTGCATTGCTTCGGGCGATGTAGCAGCTTTCCTAACATATAATGTGATTGGTTTGATACCGTAGCCCTAAACAAAACACTCAACAATTGAAACAATGACTTTGTCTTGAAAACAATAGAAGCTGCTTACAATAACAAACAAAAGTAGTTTTGGATAGCTGCTACACTACCCGTACCCATTGCTTTTGCGTTCTCGATGGGTCATGACTAACTCGAGACGACGAATAATATGCTCTGGTTAATTACATACAAAATGTTGTTTGCCTGGCCAGTGGCTTTCGTGTTCGCCGTCAAGGATTACGGTCGCACTGTTAGTTTATTCGTATCTCGTTGCAGCATCCCCTGACCTGTAGTAGGCAAGTCTGCAGTCGAGCCTAGTGGCCCATCAGGCCGGAGCTTATCCCGGTTTCTGTAGCATGAAGCGAGAGAGTATTTCTACTCCCTCCTGGATGGGATGCTAGTCCATCGCAGGGTTACCCCCAGCAGTAAATTCGCTGCTAGCCATTTATACACCTGGGTGAAGAGAGGCACTGTGAGAGTAAAGTGTCTTGCTCAAAAACACAACGCAGTGCCCCGGCCGAGGCTCGAACCCGGACCGTCCGATCCGGAGTCCAGTGCACTAACCATTAGGCCACTGCGTCTCCCCCTGACCTGTAGTAACCTGCAGTTAATCATCTCTCCATTTTTTCTTGAAATCCGTAATACACACACTGACATGTGGGTGCTGTTTTACAGGGTATGACTGGTAACGGATGGGTATGGCTGGGAAGTGATGGTGTTATGGCTACTCCCCCGACCAATCAGAGCAAAGCTACAGAAGCCATGCAAGGAACTGTGGGAACCATGCCCAAAGGTGCGTGACTGTTGATTGTTATACCGCGTCACAAGCTAGTTAAGACATGGAACTTTTCTGGCCATATACAAAGCTGTTTAGAGTTAAGTTAGTTTTAAGCTTGATATGAATATGAGGGAAGGAGCATTCCTGTTCTTACTCCCTGATTTGGTTTTGTTCTTGTTTCCAGGAGGCTTTGGTCGAAGGAATCTCAATATAATTGTGAAGTGGCTGTCAAAGAAAGGAATTAAGGAACAATATCCTGGAATTATTTATGATCATGTGAGTCAGCAACAAGCGAACGCGAAACAAATTCAATGATAGTCATTTATTAGATACGAATTATTTTTACCTTGCTTTCTTTAAAGACTGCCTTATTAACCGAACCCGTTCAGGCCGCTAAACAAAAATAAACTCATATTTATATTCAGGACCAAATTACTGAATAAGCAACAAAATACCCGACGTTACTAATCGAACTAATTCGAACTCTAATCGAACCCAGTCAATCGATTGGGTTCGGTAATCGGGCACAATCAAACTCTCAAAAAAGGGTCCGAACACAACAGATCGTTCGATTGAATTCGATTGCGGTGACATTTGATTTTTAAAATTGTGTTCGAACTCTCTCGCTCAACTGTTTGGTTCCATCGCGTTCGATTTTCGAACTTATCGAGCCCAATTTATTAAGTTCGATTTCCGAATTGTTCAATTAGTAACGTCGGGTAGAATAGATAAACATGTAGCCCTCATCACATATTGAATTGGAGAATCTCCAGGGAGATTGTACTCATCTTTGTTTTCCTACATTCCCTTCTAGTTGCCGTCGACCTCCGCCTATGTGCCACAAGTTTACGATGCTGTTTATGCTTACTACGTGGCCTTTGACAGATTAGCAAGACAAGGCAGAATATCGGGGGTAATAATCTCTTTTATCTTTGGTCGACCATAACTGAATAATCGTTGACACCAAATAGATAATCAATGCTTTTCATCAGTCCCGACTCAAATAAGAAGGCTAAACTCGCGAAAGAGAAGACATTCTCACAGCGTCCCCTTCTGAAGGCGTTTTCAAACACGGTTTTTTCTTCATTGCAGAATGACTCTCCTTCCAAGCTACGAAAGCTGGTTTTTGACGAGTTGAAGAAATTCAGTGACAAAAACGCTGGATTTGTTGGGGCTCAAGGTAAGAGCTTCATCGCTTTACGAAAAAAGCAGTGCATAACGTGGTCTGAGGTGTTAAACACATCTTAAAAATTGCCAAAACGCTTTCGCAGTCCTGGTAGATTTTGCTGTGCTGTTAAAATTACAATTGTATGTCTGCTTTTGAACCAGAAACATGGGGCATTGTTGGTACATAATATAACTAACGATTTCGATTCTTGTTAACAGGCCCTACATATTTTGAGTCTCCGGGATATGATGTCGGAAATCTTCAGGTAAGAATTTTCAAGCTGCATTTCTTTGCCAACAAGCCGCGTTAGTTTTAATTGCTTGCTTTTCCACGTTATTTGCGTGAAGATAGTAAATTTTATCCTACAAAAGCAGAGGAATACAAACTGTAATTGATGGATTTACAAATATAGTACAGGACATGCGTTACCTGTGCGTAAATTTTAAGTATTTGGCTTTCTATAATTTTAGGGAAAATTCTGGAAAAAAGTTGGAAAGTGGAACAAGACCATCGGCATCGAACGAGTGAACACCGACATCATTTGGCCAGGCAACACAAAAATACCGCCCACTGATAAAGGACTCCCAGGTAAAACAACCTTTAGAATCGGTTTTATTGCTCCGATTCACCCGGACTTGGCAGGACTGTCGGATCTCGGCAGAGAATTTGAATCCGCGTTTCGCGTTGCTGTGGATATGATGAACAAAGATCTCACATTATCGGTGGATTTCGACATCAAAATTCAGGATGGCGGAGTAGACTCCAATGCGTCTTGCAGACTGGCTGCCGAGGAGCTGGCCAAAGATGGCGTGGTAGCGGTTATTGGTGCTTATCGATCCTCTTGTTCCCAGGCTGCTGCCAAGGTATTAGGTGAGTTAATTTCACGTCTGTTCTTTTCACGGGCAATGTTTATCTGTTCATCTGTACATCATAGTTATCCTGCGATATACGTGGAAAGGAATATACACAGAGCAGCGTCCTATTCCAGTTCTCAGACTCGATAGACGACTCGATATTAGGATTTCTAGCCCGTGTTTGGTAGCTGTACTCAGTCCCTTTTGCGTGAAATGTCTGATGAGTGGTGATATTGAGTGCTCCTTTGTCGCACTTCACGTGCTATAATGAACCCTGATTTTTAGCCAACTTATGGCTTGTGTACTCGTATGCTAAGTGTCTGACAATATTTCATGCGATTTCAGAAGATAGTTGTCTTATTATTGCTTAATTAGGGTGGACAATATGTACAATATAACTTCTACACAAGAGGGCAGATGAATAAGATTAGGGAGGATTTATTTGGATTTCAAGCTTTCCACTCGGTTCTAGTTCCGTAGGAACAAAAATTACCATTTCACCTCAGTTTTACACTTAGAGCCGAGTTATGTTCCGCGTCCAACGTTTTGTTGAAGTTGCATAATTGTATATTTTTTCCGACAATGTAAACTGTGTAGTCAACGCTACTAGAAAGTTGGTGCAAGGGTGCGTGCTTTATACTTCATGTATTCTAATCCTTCTATCCTTGGCCCCACTTTCAGGTTCTGCGAAAAACAGAATTCCTCAGATTTCATACGGCTCAACATCTTCCATCCTGTCAGACAAAACAAAGTACAAGTATTTTTTCAGAACTTGTCCGTCAGACGTCCACCAAGCTACCGTTCTCTCAGCTTTATTCCGGAAGTATCTTTTCCCGGAAGTTGGCACGGTAGCTACAAATGACATCTATGGAAAGGAGCTTGCTGATATGTTTGAGAAAGAAGTAACAGGCATGGCTGATGTGCCGGTCGGTGTGGTCAGCAGACAACGCTTTGACGTGAATGCGCGAGCAGCAACCGTCAGACCAAAGATTCAAAAGGTAAATTTTGGCAAGGTTGTTTTTCATCACCCATCTGTGGTCCAGGCGCCTACTCTGCCAAACTGAAACACGAAGCTACTGACAGCTTTTATAGCAACCTTAGTTTAAGCGGTTCTTCTTACCCAGTGTCTTCTGTTTTCCAGTTGAAATCGTCTGGGTCCAAAGTCCACCTGATCAGCATGGTCCGCCATGATGCAGAGACGGTCTTCCAACAGATCAAGGAACTAGGCATGACGGGAAAAGGCTGGGTGTGGATTGGGACAGACGGTGCTACCTCGTCCACGTTCAGTCATCAAAATGACCTGGAGCGTACTATGGAGGGCATGATAGGAACACAGCCTAAGAATGGAGAGGGAAGTATTTATCTGAAGTTCCTGGCGTCCTGGCTAAAGAAAGACTCGACAACCTACCCTGGGATTGTACATAGCAAGCCAGTGAGTCCTTGATTCTTAATTTAATAAAGCATCAGGGTCTTTTTCATCCCTTTCTGTGCGTTTTGTAGTAGAGATTCCACTGTCATTTTTGGTAGACAAAACGATTATCGAATAGAGCGTCTATTCGATAAAGCAAATAGCACGCCACACACCAGTGGACTTTTTTTCTATAACGTTAATACTACTCGCATGGTACTACAGCTTTCATTTGGATTTTAAGGCTATCATTAGCACGCACAAATACCTTACAAAATGTCTCACACTACCAACTACCAAAAGTCGTGTTGTTGTGGGGCCTGTAAATGATTGCATTTCTAATCCACTGATGGTCTTCCTTTTTTCACCCAGACGCCAACGTCAGCGGCATTCACTGCGCAGCTGTTTGACGCGGTACATGGTGTTGCTTTGGCTCTCTCAGACTTGGTCAATAAGAAAGCAATCAGTCGAACGTCAGACGTGCAAACCGTGAGAGACAATCTTTACCAGAAGCTAAGGACATTCGATGACTTCAGCTCAGGCTATCCGAGCGCGACTGGTACCGGCAACGTCATGTTCTTCAATCAAAACCAAGATCCGCCTCCACTGTACGATGTTGTTAACCTTGTGGTAAGTACATCAACACTGAATGCAAGTCTTCGTCTGGCATTTTACAATGGAATTAAAGACTTAAAGGAGCACTGTCACAGGGGTTTTGCTGTTTTCAGCTTCATTCATTGCTGAAATCATTACCTGGTACCTTTACTCGTGCTCAAAATGCTCCTGATGGACTAACAGGAAGATATCAAACGAATTGTGGCTCAGAGAGAAACCATATTGAATTTCTGACGTTACTTCCAAGGAATGGCTCTTGAATTTGAAAAAACTGGCAATTTTTTTCAAATTTCAATCCACTTCCATCCTTGCCATCCTAAGTGATAGGTAATAAACGGTTTGAGTGCAGTGATACAGTACGAGGTAAGAAAACTACACCATTATTTTTGCGTTTCCACGGCTGCAGGAACATATTCCAGCAGTTCAAAATGATACCAAAATACCGTGACAGTGCTCCTTTAAGGTCGGCACACCGATGGGACGGGTCCCTGCCACTAGACCCTGCAACAGGTCGCGAAGATCCATCGTGTGAGCTAGCCATTTTTGTGAAAACAAAATTTAGTCGCAGGGACCAGGGACACGTTATTTCACCCGACGTCTTCATCTAACAGGAATGTGTTTATGACTCCTCAGGGTAACAGCTGGATCACTGTTGGTCAATACGACTCCAAGAGCAAGGAAATCACTCTGAGAAGAGACCCTGTGTTTTCGGGTGGAGTGACCTGGATTCCAGGAAAAGGTCGACCAACTTACAAGATTGCGGCTTTCTTTCCGACTCATGAAGATCTGGGGCCGTTGCGAGACCTGGGACTAGAGTGGCAGGCCGCCTTTAGGGTCGCTGTAGACCTCGTTAATACAGGGCCTTTCAAAGTTGCTTTTAGTTACGTTATTGTTGATGGAGGCGAGGATTCAAAATCCTGTCGGAAACAAGCTGAGGTAGGTTATCAATATTTTCTTCTTGTTGTAGCCTTCGACTCTTCAGAATTGTTCTCACTTGCTTCCAACATATCAGTCTCTCTCGTTGAGTGGACGCCCTCTTGTGATTTATGCTACCTCATTATCCATTAGAACTAAATATTAGCGCCTTCTCTTTTAGAATCTTCCAGACGACATCCACCTTATCATCGGAGAAGCCAGATCTGACTGCTCCATTGCCATCGCTGCGGCCACAGAACACAAGAAAATCCCTCAAATGTCGTACGCTTCGACGTCTGCGCAGTTATCCGACAAACGAACCTATCCGAACTTCTTTCGTACATGTGCCTCGGATTTGTACCAGGGTAAGGCGCTTGCTAAGCTGGTTCAAAGATACAAGTGGACGCAAGTGTCAACCATCACCACACTCGACCTGTACAGTGAAGAGCTCGCGCGTAAGTTTGCCCTGGAAGTGAGGCAGATAGGAGTCGACATTGTTACTGAGCAGCGGTTTGAAGCTCATACCAAAGCGAGCATCAAAGAACATCTTAAAGAGGTAGGGGCTCATTTGCGCTTCTTAACCTCGACTTTGGCAGCCTTCTAATGTCGAGCGAATCCGCCACGGTGTCTGTTTGTCAATTTTTGACAGACGTAAAGTAAAACACAAATTTCTGTTCCCACAGGTAAAGGAAGCTGGGTCAGCAGTCAATCTGGTCAGCGCTGCTACTGATGACTCAGAGAAAGTGTTTCAGGAGGCGGTAGAACAGGTAACAAAAAAGTCCCGCTCATGAAAAAGGCCGTTAATGACCTCATCAAGACTTGCGGTACAATACGTAATATATCAAACACGAGAGACAGTGTTTCATCACATTTCCAAACACCGAGAAGAGAGTTAAAAATACGACGCACAGCGGAGTATTTTTGACGAACTTCGAGGTGTTTGGAAATGTGATGAAACACTATCTCAAGTGTTTGATATATCTTCTAAATCGAAACTAAAACTACGGAGAAAACGAAGAAATACCATCATAAAAATCTACACTAATTAAGATCACATTTCCAAACCACGGTTACGGTTCCGATTTCTTTTGTTTTAACGTGATGAATTATTAATGAGTTTGAGAAAGTGCAATAAACCGTAGTAGCTGTCTTTAGTTTATTACTTCCCATTTTACTTCTGCAATTTTCTTGTCGACAAGTCGCTCATATTTTCCGGCTTTCGCTTTCAGGGCATGACCGGTAAAGGATGGACGTGGATTGGGACCGACGGTGCTACGACATCAAACTTTGTTGAGTCCCCAAACTTGCAGCTTGCCATGCAGGGCATGGTAGGCACCAGGCCCAAGAACGGCGAAGGTGCTCTGTACCAAAAACTGCTAAAGACCTGGAAGGAGAAAGATGCCGCCTTGTATCCAGGCCTTGTTCACTCTCCTCGGATGCTACAGGTTAGTTTTCAGTCCTAAGTGGTTCGTTTCGGACCACATTCTGGGTCTGGTTGCGAATCTTGCAGGATCGCACATGAATAGTTCGCTTCCCTTCAACAGGACAATAGCAACAACAACAACAATCTTTATTTGTGCCCAGAAACATTTAATCTTAGAAATAAATACATAACGAAACATTACAAATAGGAAAGAGCACAGACACTTAGAAATAGCAAAGGCTAATCGAGCTAACTGGCTGGGCCAAGCGGAAAGAAAATACAATATGTTACTGAACATAGAAGATGGGACACAAAATCCGTTCACGCACACACGCACACACACACACAAAGGACGAAAAACGACAAAGGGATGTGCACACAAAAACTGTAAAATAATGTACATCAATGTACCAGTCAGTAGTTGGATATAATCAATTCTTTTAAGAGGTTCTTGAAACAAGTACGACTCTTAGCATAAACAACACTAACAATACACCAAGCCCCCAAAACAGTAGAAACTGCTACGCTAGAGGATCAGTAGAATTACAAGTCTACGAGAATTTTGCTTGAAATGCACGCTCGATACTACTTTTCAAACGCGAAACAGAAACATTTGCTTCTTTTTTTTACAATACATGTTTTCGTCAGACGGTGAATCCTTTTCACTCTCTTTACAGGCTTCAGCTTATGTTGCGCAGGTCTATGACGCAGTTCTTGCTTATGCACATGCTCTGACAAGACTTCATGAAGCGGGAACCATAAACAAGGTAGAAAAACCATCCTGGATCATTATCTATGCAGAGTTCTTTCTCATTGGTTAATAACATGGGAAACCCTTCACTATCTGGTGCACGTATCCATTTGCACGCATTACATGCCTATGTTGAAACAGTCGATTTTCCATTTTACAGTACTCCTCACGGTCTGACGTACAAAAGGAACTCGTGACTGAACTTCGTAAAATGAAAGATGCCAGCACGGGATTTGACAGCTCGACCGGCGGTAAACAATTCTTTGATTCCAACCAAGACGCTCCGGCCATTTATGATGTGGTGAATTTGAATGGAGACTCGTGGGTTAAAGTTGGCTCGTACGACCCCTCCCCGGATCAAGGCCTCAGTATAAAGAAAAAGATCGTGTGGCCCGGGGGGAGTCTCAATACTCCACTTGATCATCATGAACCAAGGTAATGCGACGGAATGATGCTTGACTTTTGTCTTTGGAAGCTAGGGAACCATTTAATTTTTTTATATCAGAAACTTAGGTACAAACATTTTTGCCTGCAACTCCGTTCTCAACAAGGCGGTTGGGAATACGCGTGCGAGTAGTGAATCCGCGAGAACGTGTCTGTGCGCGAAGCGAGCCGACGAGGAGAACTCTGGGTTTAATCTTCGTGACCCTTGACTGTGTGTTTTCCAAAATGTGAGCCTCCTTGCAGGTTTATAGAGCGCCATGCAAAATTTAGTTTATAAAACGACTCTAAAATGTCGCTAAATTGTTCTCAGCCATCGTATGGTGTCTACGTTTCGTAGACAGACTAAATTAAACTTTGGATATAATTGCAGTTTTATAATATGCGTTTCTTTCTCTCGTTGCAGTGTCCAAGAATATACTTCAACTGAGCCGTCTGAAACAGCGAGTGTTAGTCGAGATGGCATTATAGCTCTTGGCGTTGTATTCGGCACCTTTGCAGTTGCCATGGGAGCCTTTGTAGGCTATTTAATATACAAAGAGAAGAAAGGAAAACCCTCATTTGGGCCGCAGGTGAGAATTCAGCAGAAGAATGTTGCTGTGGTCCTCCAGATCAGCTTCGGTGAAGCTTTGATATGAGACTTGGCAATAATGCCACTGCTAACTTCAAAAGTTGTTTTGTCATGGCCCTGCGGAATTCCAGCAATAAAATGCTAATTCTATGTCTGCATGTTTCTTGTCATGTTAGTTGTGAACCTGAATTTGGAGGCAAAATCCGCCAGACGACAAACTGCGTTACTCTCATCACATTTCTATTAGTTTAAGTTATTTAATGTAACCCTTATTGTATTTACCTTCCTCTTTTCTTAGATCTTTAGACAAACTCATCAATCACCAGTATCCGAGATATCCGCTGTGATGAATAACGGAAACATTCAAGTTATAAGACCTGCAAAGGAACCTTTACCTGTATGAGAGCAACAGGTCAGTGAACTTGCTATTTGTTGTTGTCTTCGTGCGGTCGGTCGAAACAGCTTTGACTTGATCGTGGTCAAACAGTGAAAGCATCACAAAAATATATAAAATAGCTGCCGCCTGAGTGTAAATATCTTTTCAGTTCTCTCGATTACACGAGTTTCTTCACTTTTTAATGCTCTTTACAAGCTTTGGCAATGGCGTCATCAACTCCGCAATTCCCCGTTCTCAAGACATTTAGTAAATCAACAGTATACTACAAAATATCAAACTATGAACGGTGTAAATGCCAATCTCATCTTTGAAATACTTTTCTTTTCTTGCGTTTGCGGTCGGTTGAAGCTTTGTCGCCCAAGTTAATCTCATTAACAGGGCATGCGCGGTGTTCTGACACACTAACATCATCTCCTTCAATTTCAGAATCCTTCAGAGCTTTTAATAGTGACAAGAGACGAGGAAAGATCAAATCTAGATAAGTTTCTTGGAAGAGTAGAATATTTATTGAAACTTTGTTTCACCAATACCGTGAACTGCTTCCTTGGACAGACGTTCGAATACAGAAATCGTATTCTCGAAGGAAAACAGAATTGTTGTATAGGAATCAATAGGTAAATTGCTTGTAAATATTTATATGTTGAAGCTATATTTCTTTTTCAACTGCCATAATAAGGTTTCTATTATTGCTCAATTTCTCGACAAAGTGAGTAAAAAGCGACTCGCTAACTGCTTTTTAGAAAAATAAAAAATTTTGAGAAAATGTCACATTAATAAGTGGAGCGGTTTCCTATTAAGCTTTCCGAGACTGCAACTGTGCAGCCCAATAGACGGATTCCCCGGCAATGGAGCAATAAGCTTATTAGCTCTGGAAACTTAAACATATAAATGGTGGCAAGAGATGGAGATTCATGCGTACCGACGAAAACTCGTGTCAATTGTTCGTGTGGACCAAATGTTTCGTACCTGTTTGGCCAAAAAGGCATCTTTGATTTGATTGGTTAACGCGCGTCGTACGGTTCAACCAAATATGGAGATCAGAGAAGAGTTGCTGCAAGTTTTTAAACAGCCATTGGATAAGGGTAACCGCTCTGCTATTTGCTTGTGCGGTGACTTGGATCATCGCATTCGTACGTTGAGTTCATAGGTCAAAACTGTTCAGATTTTCAAGCCATGTTCCTAGCTTGTAACTTTCACTTTGCATGTAATTAATTGCTTCTATGAAGCGATTTTATTCGTCCGCAATCTTTCAATAAATTGAACTTTTGTTATTCCCTGTTTTAGCCTGTTAAGCTTTCGTTGTTCATTTACCTTAGAATGGCTGCAAGGATCCGTATAAACGTTTTACTAGCTCTTTAGCTTTAGAAAGTGATTAACTTAGTGTGGAGAGTAAGCAGTCGGCCGATACAACGTCACCAGATTTCGCTTCTTGGGTAACGTGACGCATTTGTGTGCTGGTCACGCAACATGTCGCGCTGTTAAGCGGGTTGGTTTTAATCTTCGTTAAAGGCCCCTAGTCAGCCACACCTTTGTTATTGTTTACATGCGAGAGTTCAGTATTATATTTTACGCCGAGCGTGACGAAACGAAAGAGATCACTGAGAAACTTTCAGCAATGTAATTATATTTCGCTTCACCGTACAATTTCTATCATTTCGATGGCATAGAAAATGGCGGAGGCTGACTAGGTCCCTTAAAGGTAATGCACTATGTGAGATGAACCGAGAGCTTTTCTTCCCTGTCATGTCGATTAACCTTGGAGTCCAGCCGTTGTAACACACGTCTTTAAATGTAACGTAAATTTTCTTTTTTCCGCTAAAACTAATCTAAACGTTTTGTTCCTCGTGGCGGGTGTAATATCTATGACTGCAATGTATTTGAATAACAAAACGATTGCAGTTTTCCTCGTGGGTCGCTTGTTGGAAATGCACTTCACAACTAATGGCCTTTGTAATGAAATGCTTGGATTTCATATTAATAGAAGTTAAATCTAACCAATTGTTACGTATGAAGACAAGCTATTGTGAATAAAGCATTCTGTCACCAAAGTTTTCATTAGTCTTCCAAGATCATGCATGGAAAGCTTAAGGTGGCTCGATCGGATTTTTGAGTGACGATACCTTTCAACTTTGAGCAGCTAGTGTACCGCCAAAGAGTATCTGACAGAAAATCGATTGCTCCAAGTGCACTAGAGAAAGATCAAAGTTTCAGATGAAATAGGTTTCAGCGAAATCGGAGTTGCCATGGCAACGTAGTGACGTCATGCCCCACTTTACTCAAGACCGAATAACTTGTCACCAAGAGATAATTTTGGAAAACCCTTCCTGGATCTTTGACCTGACATACTTTTCTTGAGGTCTGCCAAATTTGAAGAATTTTTATAAGAGCGATTTCGAGAAAATTTATTTATTCAATGCGTTATTAATTCGTGTAACGATATATGAATTCACGACGCATTGAAATTTACAGTTGCACGGAGATTCAAGACAATGGATAGGTAAAATTAGAACCACAAGCGACAAGCCGGAAAATAAGCACAATGTTTACCAAAGTTGAGGCTACAAATTGACAGCCTTAGAATGTTTCAACGAAGTTGAGACTCGGTGATTATATTAAATATTGGTTAATCTACCTGAAGAATATTTTTTTTAAAAAATTATCTATCGCTTTTTAAATAATGACCATTTTAATAAATGTAGGGTCAATTTTGACGAAAACGCAAAATAATACTCCACTCCAGTTCATATTCAAGCCAGTGTTTTCAGAAATCGAATAGAACGATTTTTCTAAGATTTTCATTAAATGTAATTGGATGCCATCAAATTTGTCAGACCAAAGTCATCTTACATCAGGCCTAGTGAACAAACGTTTTAATGACATTCAGGAAGTAATGCGATTTTGTTGTATTTTAACACCTTAAAACTTCGCCATAAATTTTCTCGAAATCACACTGGCGATACACTAGCTGCTCAAAGTTGAAAGGTATCGTCACTCAAAAATCCGATCGAGCCACCTTTAAAAGGTCAAACTGAGCCGTTCCTTCAACAGGGGTTTCGATAGCTATCGTCCAGTCTCTTAACGCTCCCTTCCGCGCTCCTTAATAGGGGAATCAGCCCTGGCGCGAGAAGCAGACTCTCTTCTCTCCATTCTCGTCCCCAGAGTAACTTGTCCCTCTTAGCCGGCTGGGCCTGTGCACGAGGAACAAGTGGCTCTTGGGACACATGATTTGATTGGCTGAAATCTACAATATATTTAATTTATACCATTTGTCAAAATTTTATACTATACCGGCCAAAGAAAAATTAAAGGTTTAATTTTCTGATCCCACCGAGCAATTTTTCTTTTGAAAAAGGCGCTTCCCATATATATAATTTCAGCAAGGTATTTTACTCTTTTGCGGTCTTTCATATTACGCTGGTAAAAGCATTTGGCGTATCTGTTACTAGAAGAGAACAAACGAATGTATGAATACAAAATAAATTATCTTAATTCATCAATTCCCCGTAGATGGCCGTGCAAGAATAATATTAGGTTTCTAAAAGTGGGGATAATATTCTTGAATTGAAAATTGCAGTTGAATTAGATTTCTGTGTTATATTGAACACCTTGCAGCAGTCTGAACGACCATATCTTAATTAACAAGCACTAACAAATATAGAAGCGCGATATATTACACTGTAAACACTACACCTGACAGTGAAAAACAAATACTTTTGTAATAATTTTGTAGCTCAGCTAATCGAGCTGTCAAGAGTAGCATTAGAAATATAGCAAAGGGGCGTGACTGAAGAAGACATCGAAAGGTAAGTACAGTTTTACGAGTACAGTAAAGAAGAAAAGTAATAATTGTCTTTCCTCGCAGTTTCCTATAGATTCCATTAGTTATCAAGCCTTTTATGCTACGAAAATAAGTACGACGCGAACTAGCTGTGGGGGAATTGATGCAGACCCGTAGGCAGGTTTTTTGCGGGAGGGTGTGATGCAACGAGGAGACGGACCACACGAGCGCGGGAGGCGCGAGCCTGTAGGGGGTTCCGGGGGCATGCTCCCTGGGAAGTTTTGAAAGATTGCATTTCGTGCGTTTTGAAGGCAGTATGATATGAAAACAGTCAGCCAAAAGTTAAAACCGTGGATATTACTCAGACTTTTGAACTTCACAATGGATGACCGTACGGCTGGGAATATATACAGTAAAAACCCGCAAGTAAGAACCTATGTTTTAAGAATATGATTTGGTTTTATCAACTGGGTTGATAATGTGAATTGGCTACCGTAAAGAGATTCAAGGGCTGACGTTTCGAGCGTTAGCCCTTCGTCGGAGCGAATAAAGGAATTGTGGATCGTGTGTTTTTTATTTTCAGAAAGATGGAGCTTCGCTATTGGCTGGTGCCTGGTAACGTGAAAACAACGGAATAAATTAGTTGAATGAAAAGCGTTCGTTGATACCGTGAGGATTAAGAGTGCCGATTTGAAAAATAAATTTTTGTTCTAGAGTTTTGCGGCTTTCCGTGTTTCCTTGGTGAAGGGAAAGGCCGCAGACTGCCATATGTTGCTTAGAATGATTTGGGAGATTGAAGTGTTCAAGTGTCTCGAGACCGGTTTCGATGTATTTTTTTAGGCTAAAATTTACTAGTTAGATCCCCTCTGAAGAAGAATCTGTTAAGCTTAAAATTTCAAACAGGTTCTTATTTTCTGAATCAAAGAAACAAATTCATTAGTTTGGGACCATACACTGTTGATGCTGGGAAAACATGTTATGTACTATGGTAAGACTTCCACATGGCCATTTATATGGTAAGCACTAAATAAATACTTTTTATGCTAATTTTATGTACGGTGTAGACTGAAAACCACTATGTTTGAAAGCTTGACTGAAAATAATTTCTTAAGAAAACAATAACCCATTTAAGAACCTAAGTAGCCTAAATGTTTGTTAGATAACCTTTGTGTAAGAACCTGTTTAATTTAGCATAACTTCTGAAAATGCAGGTTATTACTCGCGGGTTTTTACTGTTAACATGTCCCAACCGCACGGTCAGCCTTTCTGCATTCAGTTCTTATAATTCGTTACATTTTCTGATCAGATCCAACCTGGATCCGGTTCCTTTGTATTGTCCGTTGGCCCAACGGTGTTTATTTTTTTGGCACATAGACTACTTTACTAGTAAGTATGTATTTTACAGTAAGGTAATATATCAAACTCGAGCGACAGTGTTTCATCGGGATATCCAAACAGCGAGAAGAGAGTTTAAAATACGACGCGCAGCCGAGTATTTTTAACGAACTTCGCGAGGAAAGAAAGCCGCAGGCCATTTCAAGAGGGGTGCGCTTCCCCTGCACCCTCCCCATAGATCCGCCCCTGTAATATTTACTAAATTCACATCCATCCGTGGGCACGTTTTCTCTCCTTTTGCTCATCCTTTATATTCCAAACAATACAGAGGGGCTGATACCATCCTGGATACTACGCAAAAAAAAAAAAAAAAAAAAACAGCACAAGATCCAAGCCCATTCTCGTCCCCAGAGCCACTTTTCCCTCTTAGCCGGCTGGGCCTGTGCACGACAAACAAGTGGCTCTGGGGACACCTGATTTGATTGGCTGAAATCTAACAAGGGGAGTCCAATCACATCTACCGTTTTAAACGTGCTAACGACATAGGGATTTTAAAACGGCTGATGTGATTGGACTCCTATTGTTTGATTCCAGCGAATGAAATCATGTGTCTCCAGAGCCACTTGTTCCTCTTGCCCCAGGCTCCACCGGCAAGCGGCTCTGGAGACGAGAATGCCCCAAGCCCTGGGAATGAGATTGGAGAGAGGCGCGGTGAAAGTGGCGGTGCATTCTCGTCCCCAGAGGCCGCGATCCTTTTGGTCAGCACCAAGGAATCGAGACCTCTGGCCACCCCCAGCTTGTGAGCATGCGCAGAGTACTCGTTCTGTAGTTTTCAGCCAATCAGAATTGTCAGATTCGACAATGTGTCCGTGATTCGCGGACTTCCGGTTTTGGAGACGGCGAGAGGTCGTGATTCTTGGTGCTGACCAAAAGGATCAACGAGCACAACGAAGTGCCGGTTCGAACTCGGACGTCCGATCCAGAGTCAAGCCCGCTATTAAACCATTACGCTAGCTACCTTGACAAATTGTCAGCCGTTTCGGTTCGGTGGGCATGTCATTTGATCAAATAAGCAAACATCTCCGTCTGCCCTTCGTTAAGTTAGAATGTACTAAAAAGCTTTTTATTATCATGGATGTGTAGCTTTTAATCGTAATTTGTAGTGTTTGCTAATCGTATTTTGTAATAAATTTTTATATGCTATTTTTTAGGGTATTTTTCTATTTAGAATAAATATAAGCGATATAAAAATAGAACGACGTTTCGATGACTCCATGTCATCATTATCAAGTTCGAAGTACATGAATTGATTGCATATATAGTAGTAGTACAGTGTGAAAATATGTAGGGAATTAAAAAGGAAATTAAAAGGGTATTAAAATATTCAATTGTTATGTAAAAAGTTTGGCACGAACTGAATCCTTAGTTAGGACTAGTTTTTACCATTTATTTTTTATATTTCTATTATTATTGTCATGCATAGTTTTTAGCTTTTATCTAGGGCCTCTAAGGACATCAGTTTTTGCTTTTTAAAAAAACTGTAAGAGTTACCCTAGCTATCTTCTTCTTTAAACATGTTTTACGGTAAAACATTTACCGTTTGGACAGGCCTTTACTTGTCAGTGGCGAAATAATGGCACGTTTTTCGGACAAATTACGTCATGTCTGTAATAAGATGACATTGCATTGTAGGGCCATTTCTCTGTTCTCGACCTTCAAAATTTATCGTATTATCGATATCGAGGTTACGTCCAAAGTATCTCTTTCTTCCGTCTCAACAAATTAAACTGGACAAACCTTTTTAAACAGAAAGTTAATTTGTAAGCCACAGTCCTGGTTACCTTAGCAGCAATGGCGCGCTCGGTTCTGTTAACCGTTTGACAGTTGAGAGAATATCATTTTTAATACCAATTATTTTTCGTTAGACTTCATCGTCCGAAGCTGAAAACAGTTTTATGTTTACTTTATGTTCAAAAGTTAAATCAATTCATTCACCTTGATGTTAACAGCTAAACTTTCAGTTCAAGGTGTTTTGAAAGTGTGTTAGATGCAGCAATGAACGGTTGTGATCGAAAAGAAAAATTCTCATTACATCTGGTTGTCAAAATTTCACTTGGCGTTCAAATTGACCGAGAAGTTAAAATTCTATTCACGCATAATGAGGGAAGCGTTCTTTGGCAGGTTTTTCAAAATATAACTTCTTCGAACGTCATAATTACAGTTCTTGAGGGAAGACAAACAAAAGTATATCAACTGTGGATTATAAAGCGTGTAAATGCAGCGGGTAAGATAGCAGAATTGAATGAAAATGCTGCAAGTTCGGAGACGCTTCCTTTGGCAGCCGCGTTCGAATTCTGGGACTTCGAACTTCGCCATTTTGTGTTTCCTTTCAATTTTTGCGGCTCAGAATGTTCTGTGCCAGGATGCATGTAGCAGCGGGCCCTGTTATCCACCGCCAGCGGATATATCTGAAGATTTTAATGTAACAGCGAACTCAACTTGCGGAGACCCGCCAGAATCGTACTGTGTCAAGCTTGACTGCAGTAAAGTGTGCAACGCGAATGGTCCTACAAACAAACATCCTCCAAAATTCGTTAACGATCCTTTCAGGGATAATACGTTCTGGAAATCTAAAAACTACGAGTACCCTGTAGTATTACAACTGGATATTGGAAGAACATTTATGCTATATCGGTCTGTAGTGACTTTTTACCACGAGTTACCAGCGGCGATGTATTTTTTGAAGTCAAATGATTCGGGAAGAACCTATAATCCTATAACGTACTTTGCGACGAACTGCACAAAGTTTTTTAACATGCCAGAAACACCAGACAACAAGAGGGAAGCTTTGAAAGTCCAATGTTTCAAGATAGACCCCGGTACAAATGCGAACTTGCAGGTAAGCGTATCGTGAAATGTTTATTTTAAAAACGCGAAAAGTGCAATGATACTGTAGCAATGTCTAAAGCACTAATGCTTCGTTGTTGTAAATTGCGAAATTCTGGTCTTCCACCTGCACAAATGGCAGATTGGAGGTCGATGTTTGTTTGAAGCGGTTTGTGCGTTTTATTTAGACGTGAAAACTGCGGTTGTGGAGGTTTTGTGCAACCTGTTAATCGATGTTTATTATGCCAAATTAATGTTGGTTTTGTCTAAAGGCTGCCTCACCTGTATTCAACAAGTTTTACTTTTTAAAATCCGTTTTAGCTTTTAGAAAGGGAATCTTTTCCTCACTTCCTGGTCAACACGCATCTTGGAAACGAATTGTTTACTGAACGAATTTCATTTCTAAGGATCATTTTACCACTTCACTCTTTCCTGTCAAACTGTCGATTGACAAGGAATTGGCGCAATTTTTGTCATAAAACGCTCTCTTTGTTCCATTACTCACATTTTAGTTTATACGATCCCCTTTTCGTCAAACGTAAAATTTCCCCGAATCCTTCCAAACGTTTAGATCGGCGCTCGATAATTAGATACAGCAGCTTGTTAAATAATTTTACTTTCATCTAGAAGTTCATCTCTCCAAAAGATAATCAATTAATTTATGAAGTTATTACATTGAAATAATTCTTATTGTTTATGTAAAAATATCATATTAACTTGTGGATCACATAAAGAACAACTGGTGCCACTTTTGAGCCATGCTGTTTTTCACATAAAACTTTCACAGTTGTGGAATGTGGTGGTCTTAGATTTGTACATAGACAGAGCCAAGACCATTGTTTACAATCAGTGACTCATGAATTCCTTAGCGATAACATCACAGAAGGACTGGATGTTGTATAATGTAAGAAGAAAGGCACACTTATTGCCTTTGTACTGTTTCAGAAAACACAAATGTACAAATTGTGAAAGTCAGGTTTATTTATTTCTACATTTTCGAAGTCTAAAAGTCAGTTTCTGAGAAATCAAATTGGTGCATAATAAATTTATATGAAATGTTTGTCGTACAGTTTTGCTTGTTCGCAACTTCGATTTCGACCAAAGAACTTCTGAGTAGTTTTTTAAGCTTCTACTGGCAAGAAACAACTTACAACAGTTGTTAATCTTGCTTTGTAATTGAACAATTTGCAGTGCATCGAGTGGCAGTTAATGCATGGACAAAATGGAGATTTAGCATTGCCAGAGATTTTTTAACTTTTATTCCCTCCGATCCAAATTGGGTTCAATTAAATTATTAACCTGATGTTTTTAGTAGCTCTGAGTCAAAAATTATAACACTTCTTGGTTTTGAGGATCTATCTACACTGTATTTTGCTGGTGTTTGGCTTGTTTGCTATTTCACAATTTAAAGTTATGGTCGCTACAGTCATTAATAAGCTTATTTACATGATGCATTATAAAATAACTGAGATACTGCGCACGCTCTCATTGGTTGATAGGTGTGTTCAGACGAGAGTGTGTACACACGGTTGTGACCTATTAGTTTCGTTCATATTTTTAAGAAATATTTTATAAAAGCAATAGTCAGAGGACTTTTACCGTGTTTGCATAGCCTCATCTAAACACTCAGGGGTTTGGAAGAATTCTCAAAAGCTATATATGCAAGTCCGCGACTCAACTGTCTTGAATTCTCCAAAAACCCCTTGTGTTTAGATGAGGCTATGTAGATGTTGTGGTTTAATTTTATCTTTGGTTTAAAATTTTTTAAAACAGTTTGATTCTTATTTTTCATTGTCTCATGTTGATTAGCATAATCTGAAACAAAGGGAAATCAACATCAAACTGGTTTAAAATTTTGAAACCAAGGATAAATTTAAACCACAACATAGACACAGTAAAAGTCTTTTATTGCTTAATCTGTTTCAAACTGAAGATAACAATTTATTGGATTCCTTTTTTGTCACTATAAAACTGTTATTGTCAGGTTGAAGTAGATTAATATAGGTTGGCAATGGATTTGACAAGAAAACTAACTTAACCTGCAATATACATATATACATATACAGCAGATGTCATTGAACTGGTGCAAGGTGGATTTTGGGGGAAATATTGTTGAACAATTTTCTTTTTGGAGAGCTTAAATGATGTACCAGTATGTGTAAAAATGAAAAGAACAAGACCTATATTGCCCTGGCATGGATTGAACCTTTTTGAATTTTTATTATGATCGGTAGTTATGGCATTTGGCTCTCTCCAACACTGTGGATAAAACATTTCATTCTTGGCAAATGCTTGTGACAATCATATAACAGTAGTGTAGGTCTGCAAGTAGAAAGCAATGACTAATTGTCATTGTGATAGTAACTTTACTGCCAGATTTTGATGCTAAAGTGATATTGTCCTATTTTGTTTAAGCTCTATTATTCTCCAATGCGTGATGCAGATGCTGCTCAGGATCTTCTAAGTGATCCCGACAAACAGGCTTTCTTTCTAATGACAAATATCAAAATGGTATTAGTGAAATTCGTAACAACAAGTGAGCTTGACCCGGACTCAGTCACAGAATCACTCAAGAAGAGCTTCTACTTTGCTGTGTCAGACTGGGATGTGTTAGCATCATGTCACTGCAATGGACAAGCTTCACAGTGTGATCCAATTGTAAGTTGATTGAAGACTAAATTTTTAAATGTTTTCTGTTCAAGCTGTGACTTGTCTTCTTGCTTCTATGCAGCTTTTCTCTTCAGGAAATGTCTCATGTAACATGATTGTAGATTTGCAATTGTGAGTAGTTGTAATGTACATGTATTGTGTGCAGTGTATGAATGAATAAAAAACAAGGAAAAACATATGTTGATTGATTACCAACAATGTACATGCAGGTCAGTGTCAGAAAAGATCCTTACATCAAGTCAAGATCATGCCTAATTTGAAAACTATTCTTTTTTGAAAACTGTTCTGCCTCTGCCTTTGCAACCATTTCAGTCAATTATATTTGTACATTTGCATGCATGAACAGTGAACTCTGTCTTGTGGAAGATTACTTTTTGTTTAAATCATTGATATTTGATATTCAGGACTTTTCCAAATGCGTATGTCAGAGAAACACTGGTGGACCTAACTGCGAAAAGTGCTTGCCTCTTTTCAACAACAAGCCCTACCGTATTCGTGAGGCATGTGAAGGTGAGATAGCCATACATTACAGCAAATACAAGATATTCAAAAAGATAGCATAGAAAGTACAGCAAGATGACTATTGTGTGAACAGTGGTTGTTATTTCCAAAATCAATTCGTTTCAATGTGATGATTTTAATCAAGATAAACGCTAAGAAACCTATGGAAAACAATTCAGTACTGAACACTTCGTTCCAAAAAATCCACACACGGGTCACATGCTTCTAAATGACATCACAAGCCCGTGTCAACAGTGGTTATTATACAGGGCTTGATGAAACCCCCATCTTGTCACCCAGGAAAAGAAGATTCCCTGTAGGACAAGTACCTTAAAGTTTTCAGTTTTATTTGAGCTAGGTGTAAAGGTGATGTTACTTTGGACGACTTTTAATGGCAATTTTTAACAGTGATTTTTAATCCATGTTACACGAAGCAACTTTTAATGCAACATTGTTGCAACAATGTGCGGCAACGGCATGTTATCATGGAATGAGTTTTAATACCAACTCTAACAAAATCAGGGCAACAATGTTGCAGGTTTTTGAATCGCTTTCAAATTGTTGCAACATGTTGCCGCAAAAAATGTTGTATTAAAAATTGTCCGGCACCACTTGTTTCATTACAGCGATTTTTAACACAGCACTGTTGCGTACTGTGTAACGACATTTTAAGGGTACAGACCAAGCTGTCTGCTAACACATTTCTGCAGCAGGCAAGGTTCAAAATTTGAGAATTACAGTACTCTGGATGATGGACAAGCTAAAAATAATAATTTACGTTTTTTCCAGGTGTGCTTTACATATGTTTATTGTCCCTTTTATTGCAGCCTGTGAATGTAACAATCATGCTGATAGCTGCACCTATAACGAAACTGTAGGATATGGAGTTTGTGATAATTGTACAGACAACACAATGGGGGACAAGTGTGAGCACTGCAAGGTGTCGTTTTATAGAAACTCGGCTGTGCTTCAGAATGATGCTAACACTTGTCTTGGTAAGTTCAAACATGCATAATACAAAACTGGTTTTAATGCAATTTGGCCAAGCCAATGGCTATTGTGCAGCCCTCTTAGTTATCAGTAGTTCCGAGGTCCTGCCAGGCTAAGAAAACACCAAGAAACATGCTTTTCTGGATGCATAACTGCTGCCATCACAAAATTTAATGACAAACTTAAACTGAAGTTATGTTTAAAATTGAATATTGATCAGATTCTATGCAGGGCACAAAATTAACTTTTTTTTCAAGGAGCCATCTGGCTTCTAAATTTTCCAAAGTGGTTGCCAAGACCAAAAAGTTAGGGGCCATTTTTTCATGGAAAAGTATGGAATGTTGCGAGCTCGCAATATGCAATGTTAGCAAAAGGGACATTTCATTTCACAATATACAACGTAACGTTTGGAAAACGTGAGATGGCAGATGTTGACATGTTCGTTTCATAGCATTCGTGACGATTTTGCTTAACAGACCTCATCGTTCGTACCGATTCGTCTACCTTAAAGCTTTATTTAGTTGAAAAATACATCAAGGTAAGATATACAAAGGCTAATTTTTGAATCCTGGTTGCCAGCACAGTAGTCACGTATTAGGCGCAATTTCGTGCCCTGCTATGGTGAATCCTTTTCTTGCACTGTGCTTATCTAGGTAACTTTTAATTATTTTGTATTTCAGCCTGTGCATGCAATGTTACTGGTGTAAATAGTTCGTCCGACAGCTCTCGGTGTGACAGTAATACTGGCCAATGCGACTGTAAGAGTCATGTCACTGGAAGGGCCTGTGACACGTGCCGCGATACATACTGGAAACTAAGCGCAAGCAATGAGGCTGGCTGTGAAGGTATGTTTACTCACATCATTGAAAGGCTGTTAGCAGTATTGCCCATCAGATTAACTTGGGTTTTACAGTAAATGTTTTGAACCCCGTGGTAACCCCGATCGTGTAGTTTGATCTCCCCGGTGAGGGTAGTCCTGAGAAGGACTTTTGTCAGTGACAGTGACTGACGTTTCGACAACCTGAATAGAAGTCATCATCAGAGTCATGTGAAGAGTTGTTTGTCGGTTGAATGTTATGTCTGGTTCGTGAAAACTGATTGATCAGTTTAGCCGTGATGTTATTGGCTGTAAGACTCAAGTTGTTGATGTCGTCGGTCATGATTGGCCGTCTGTAAAGTTACATGTAGGTCGTTCTATTTGGTCTGTTTGTTATGTCCATGTCATGAATTAGTCGTTTGTATGGTGCCGGTAGTTGTTGACTTCTGTTGAGAGGATTCTGTTGTAATAGTTAGTGCTGTAGGTCAAACCGTGTGTTCTGTGAGTGGGGTTCCTGGTGCCAGGTAAACCTTGTTTGTCTTGCACCTTTTGTGGATCTTGTAATTGAGCTTGCTGTTTCTTTTTCAGATTGCCGATGTAACTTAACTGGAACAGTGAATGGTTCCAATGTATGTGATACAGTCACTGGTCAGTGCCCCTGTAAAGAGTTGTTAACTGGTCGGACCTGCAATCAGTGTCAGGTGGGTGATAATGTAACTGGTCCCTGGGGAAAACTACTAGTGTACATTGGTTTAGTTTCCTTAGACAGTTGCGTGCATTAAATAATACCACTGCCCCAGACAGACAACACAGTGTACTGTAGGCTATAGTTCTGGGATGCCATAACTGGCATGCTAAAGCACTAAACACTGTTTTACTTGTATATCAAAATACTCAGTTTTGTGTTTTCGAAATTTGCGTTTTGAAAAACTCTTTGCACAGCTTTGTGGATAAACGGGCCTGCTATTTATTTTCCAGTAATTTTGGTTTACATAATGACACAGCTATGAGTATTGCCAAGGCTGTGCTCTAAGAAAAATTGCAAGGAGCCCAAAGGTTCCAAACCCTGAGATCCAGGGTGCCCAACACTAAAGTTTATATGAAAAAAGTAAGTTTATCTGGTCGTCCAAAGGCAAAAGTTAGTTGCCTGGGGCTCCTGGGCACCCTTAGAGCACAGACCTGATTGCCCGTCTCCCGAGACTGGATGCAAATCCATCACATGTTACCTGTAGAATTTTGCACATGAAGTTCATTTCAGTGACCATACTGGAACCTGACTCCTTGGTCCAACATGCTAACCATTTTTACATGTAGTTACCACTGCATTCCTACAATATATATTCTGTGTAAACCATTTTACTGTATATAAACTACAGTGAAGATTTCCAGCCCTGAGAAAAAGCATAATTGAACACGCCTGAAGTTGCTGATGACTGAAGTTGTTTAATTCCACGTTTGACCCTTTTACTGGGCTAAAATTTGATGGTGTATGAACTCGTCCTGGGAAATCTCAGAACATTGTCAAAAACTTTGCAATCATTAAATTATTACAAAATAACATATGGTTGCATCAAGGCATAGAATTTCTCTTCTTGTTTTCAGCCTACCTTCACTACGCTGATGTTTGAGATATCATGTTGAACACTCGAGGAGAGTTTCATATTCTGTGCACCCATGGGTGTATTATTCTATGTTTAATTATCAGGAAAGTTTGATAATTATTGCCAATTGCTTACTTAGGATGGTTACTTTGGCTTGACTTCTCAAAATCATGGCTGTTCAGCATGCAACTGTGACCGGGCTGGCTCATACAATACTTCTTGTTCTTCATCTGGACAATGCTACTGCAGACCACGATTCTCTGGAGACAAATGTGATGTGATTGAACAGGGATTTTTTGTGCCGAGTGTTGATTCTATGACATTCCAAGCAGAAGATGCTACACCTAAAACTGTAAGTGCAGCGTGCAGCAAGCTTCTGTAATGCAAAGCTTGCTTGTAAACATCAAATTGATCCCCTTCCTACATCCAAAATCAGTACATACAAGAAGGTACTGTACAGTAGAACCCTGCTAAAAGGCGAACAATTAGATAATCAGGACTCAAAGCTTAAGTTTTTCAGAAGTCGCCTTTTGACAACTTCCTTTTGTAAAATGGTCGCCACTACAAAATACAAAAATTTTGGTTGCCAAAAGAAAAGTGTTTTAAAGTAGGACACCTCTTGTCAGCTTTACATGAAGCACTGCTGCTGACTTTGATGAGCCAAATTGATAATCGTTGGAAAATTGTTTTGACATAGTTATTTTTGATTATTTTTCTGATCAACTGTTCTAATTACTGTGAAGAAAAGCAAATTAAAGATTAAAGAAACAAGTAAGGAAGACAAACACACAAGCAAGTCAATTATTGTGCAGTACGGTCAAATAATTAAAAGTTACGGAATGTGGTTTTCAAATAGTGGCTTCCCGATCAAAGACATCAATGACAGAACACACAAACACCCCAGTCAAAACTACGGTTTACATGCAAACAGATAGCAGGATTGGCGATAGGATACATTGAAACGAACAGACAAATTTCTTTGGCTTAGTACTTTTTCTGCATAAAGGTGGTGCCAAACAAGTCCTTTCAGGACGCGTCCTTTGCACTGTGCTGGTCAGCTACCTGTTCGGCAAACTTAGTTGCCAAATTTTGTTTTACTTGCCATGGTGACCAAAATGGTCGCAGTTTGGAGTGCTGATAATGATAGATAGTAACTGACAGTGTTAACAAAGGTAAGAGAGTACCACTGTATGCAGGCTAGCAACATGGTTTTAAATTGTATCTGCAGAGTACCAATTGTTCCCGCTTCTTGTTTCCTATCCTACAAGAACCAGCATAGTGGGTTAAACCTTACTACCATTTGCATCCATCCTTTAAGCGTGGGAAATTTAGGGCATAGTTTTACTTTCGAAACATCAACGGTTTTGTCTGGTTTCGTGTCACTTTGGATCAGTGAATCATACATTTAATATCTTGCTCTAAAGTGACTCTCGAGTGGAAATTCATTCCAAACTTCCATTGCAATAATATTTTCCTAGCAGACATTCATCAAAGTGGGACGGCAAAGTTCAAAAACATTGATAGCTTACATGTATGTATGAAACATCATATCACACCAAAAACGTTGCTAGTTTTGCGATGTAACCGTAAATATTTTATTATTTATTGCTATCATTATTATTATGGTTATTACAATACTACTTTAACAATGACTACACAAAAAAAGGATAAGAAACTAAAAAAAAGTGTTTAAAATGTATACAATGTGCCACTTACAATTCACTGAAAACAAAAAAAAATACAGGGTAAAAGGGAACACAGAACATTAAAGTAACTGTAAACATTCCATTGGCCAAAAGTGAGATGTAACCAGACAAAACCATTGACATTTTAAAAGAAAAACAGTGCATTAAATTCGTCACACTTGAGTGATGAGCTAGACGTAAATGGTAGTAATTCGGTTAATGAACTTTTGAACCACTGGAATTTGCCAGGTTTCTGCCCTTTGTAGGCAGATATTTTCTGTTTGCAGACCCAGTCAATCACTCCACCATAATTTGGACACTCTTCCTTGCACCCTTAAAGAGTCTGTAATTAGTGTACTTCATCTGAATGTTTGCATGCGAGCAATGATCAATCATACACTAGTAAATCTTTGTAACATAAAATTACATTATCAGACCTGCAGAATGTTGTTTTGGATTGAAATCGTCAACCTGTTGTATCATGGGCAAGGAAAAAATTGGTTTCATGGGTTCCAAATATAAATGTCTGTTTCCTTGATAATTAATTGTCAGAAAATGTCCATACTCAATCCCCCCCCCAAAAAAAAAATCCCCGTGGAATGTTTGCATGTGAGCAATGATCAATCATACACTAGTAAATCTTTGTAACGTAAAATTACATTATCAGACCTGCAGAATCTTGTTTCGGATTGAAATCGTCAACCTGTTGTATCATGGGCAAGGAAAAAATTGGTTTCGTGGGTTCAAAATATAAATGTCTGTTTCCTTGATAATTAATTGACAGAAAATGTCCATACTCCCTCCCCCCCATCCAGAAGGATTGGAAATTCCTGTGAGAAGAGGGGTTCTCAAAGGCCAAAAACTTTAAAGAAATGTATGAAGATTAATTGGAATTTCCAGAGGGGTGGAGAGGTCTTGATGAAAATCTGTTCTGTGTGGAAGGTATGGATAATTTATGGATGACCTTTCCTGTAAATATCTGCAAATGTTTCTGTCTTTCTTTCTGCAGCCACAAACAAAGGCAGTAAAGTCTATGACAATAAATAATACGGCTGGAGACCTTGTTCTTGCTGTGGGTGTGGTACTAAATGAGGGTGCGAGCGGTCCTTCTCCAACAGAGCTAGAGTTCTTTGTTAACATTCCTAAAACTGGATTCTTTAATTTTATTCTGCGATACATGGTAAGAATCCTTTATTCCTCCTTCCTACAGTGTTACATGTACAAGTATTATAATTGAATCTAGCAAATTATTTTGCACACAGAGAAAAAAAAAGTTTTCTATGATTCTCATGCATCACATAAATGTGCAATAATTGACTGATATTAAGTTGTCTTTTCATTTCTTTCCAGACAAGTTATGACTGGAGCTTGATTAAGATTACTGCTTTGCTACGGACAGCTTTTTCCCCATTTTCATGCAACAACAATGTTCAGATCACTAGCAATGAAGCATACATCCTTAGCAACAGAGTATCGTCTAAAAATGAAGCTCATGATTATGGTAGCCGGTGTTTGTTGGCTGGTCAGTACCTCGTGACACTTGAAATTCCATCAGGGAGTGCTCAGGCACCTGCGGTGAATAGTCGAAGGAGGCGAAGAGCATTGCCAGATGCAGAAATTGTTGTGGATTCAGTAAGTTTGATTCACCTGTCATTGATTATCTTATTGAGTAAACAACAGAGCCAAACAGGAAAATATTTGACTCAAGGTTGTTCTTGGACAGAGCCCAGCAAGGTTCATCAGGGCTTGAAATTAAAAAAAATATTCAGGTCGATATTTTGCGACCAGCTGCAAAAATTTAGTCGCAAGTTTGAAAATTTTAGTCACAAAATGCACATAGGCTATGATTTTGTTATTGCACCAACGCAAGCTTAACCTTCATTTCATTTCTGTTAATTAAATGATGGAAAAAATGATGCATGATCGAATGAAACGATCGTGAATTGATCACATCGATCACTGTACAGTACACTATTTAGTAGGTTCTCAAACTTTTAATTCCATTAAAACTAAATTATATTTGTAGCCAAGTTGGAAGAGGGAAAAGGGAAAAATACTTGCGACCATATCGGTCGCAATTTCAAACCCTGTTTATGTAAAATGACCAAGTGCAGCCAAACCTAGCTATTTATTATATCTATGAGAATTTTTTTCTCAAACCCTGTGGAACACTTTGTTTGGTGAATGCTCTGAATATCTTCAGATCCAGCACCTGAGACAATGATTACGAAGAGGCTTACAGGAAGAATAACCACCAATAGGATCTGTCCGTTAGCACCAACCCAAGTTACTCTTAATTTTTATCCAGATTGTAGTTATGCCGACTGTACCGGAGTATGAGGCATTCCAGGAAGCTTCTGCTGAAATGCAAGCAAACATGACATTTTATTACAATGCATCAGCATCATTGCGAACATGGTCGGCAAACTCTCAACAAGGAAGCGTGGCACTTTCCCCAGTGTTCGGAGAAGTCTTTGGTGAAGGACAAAGTAATATTTTAAATCATGCTGTTGTGTTTAATAATGTGTCTGAGGAAAGAGTTACTTCACTGATTACAACCTAGATAACTAAAAAAAAATGAAAAAAGTACTATGCACTATTCAGTTACATGTGTACAATAGGCTTAATTTTACATTATCTTATTTCTAATCTTCTTAGTTTACTGAATGAAAATCTTCAGTTAATCATATCTGCTGGAGTGGATTAGTATTGGCAGATACTTTGTGATAGGTGCAATGGTGTTGTTATTACTAGAGTTGCATTCTGGGGAGAGTGTAAGAAAACATGTATGTGCTGTGGTTCAATTTTATCCTCAGAGTTCAAATTTTACTTTCTCTTGTTTCAAACTTAGTATAAAATTTTACATTCCAAAAACAAAAATAAATTAAACATATTAAACTTTATTTAATCTCAAATTTAGAGGGGTTAGACGAGTGTAACTACTATTAATAATAATAGCTAACTAATTATCTACAGTTTACAACGTATATGTCATGTACACCCTACTTTACTGTACCGTACTGTATTCTTTGACAGTCATTTCATTTTCCCTGCAGGTTGCAACTGTAGCTCCGTTGGATCAAACAATCCTGAACAGTGTGACAGAAATGGAGGACAGTGTTCATGCAAGTCCAGTGTGATTGGTCGTACATGTGATCAGTGCAGGCCTGATTACTTTAGCTTCACCTCTGGACAAGGTTGCCAAGGTGAGACAGGTTGCGTGCGGTTGCACAGGGTTCGAAATTTACTTTTATGTCCAGTTGCCCCTTGGGCAACCACAAGACCAAGTTTGGTTGCCCATTAGAATATTTTGGTTGTCCAAGCTCTTGCCCCAGTTCAAGCCAAGAAACTATACAGGTAGCTAAGATGGAAACTGTTGTTAACTTTTTGGCTTCCAATTGCAGATTTATCTTTTGAAAACTGTCTGCAATAACTAAAAAACAGCTATTTTTCTCTCGTCAAATTTCAACCAGGGTCTTCCAGTCTTCCACGACTCTTGAAATGTATGAAATCTTTTAATGAGGCTAAATGGAATTTAGGCAAGGTTAAAACTAAGCCAATGCAGTGGCTGCATTAATATTATGTGGGGGGTTCCAGGGAGGTTTGCAGGGGCACTGCCATGTGCTTTGCTTCATTGCCTGCCAGCTTGCTCGTTTTGTTGCCCTCCCTCCCTCCCGCAGTCTTGGTAAGTATTCATTCCACACACTGGTTGTTTCAGTGTTGTGTTGACAGGTGCCTTGGAGGTGGGCTGTGGCTCGGTTGCCATGGTGACCTCCTTGCTGCTGAGGAGATTGCTGCTCTCCTCTGTCGCTACCTTTACGGCACCTACCCTCCAATACTTCAATTGGCTTCAAGTTTTAACTTGAACTTTCTTTCACCGCTGCTTTCTCTGCTGTAGATTTTGACACACCCATAGTATCAGTGCTTTTATCATCTTTCTTCATGGCTTCCAAATTGTTGTTATCACCACCAGCCTTCACTTTCTCATGGCCAAAGTAGCAGAAGAGGCTCATGTTAACTACGATAATATTTAACAGGCTCATTGAAATAAGTACGTTGTGCAAAAGGAAGAGGAGTGAAAAACCTTCCAATGGTAGCATATGTGATACTTAAGTATTTCTTCCGCATTTTTTCTTTCCACTAACTTTTAGGTATCGCTTACTCTCCAAAGCTAGAAAGCTGTCATAATTATTCAAATCTCTTGAGTCTTCATTCGGGACTTGCGCTATGACAGATTGGGTTACCCAAGGGGCAACCACTCAGCACAATTTGGTTGCCCCATCGTAATTCTGGTTGTCCGGGACAACCGGACAACCAGGACAACCGTTAATTCCGAACCCTGTTGCATACAATCAATACATCCATTGATTTTTTGGTAATTTTCGTAAATTTTGTTGGAGCCTTCAGGCTCTCAAATAAATACATGTATTGCAATTTCGTTGAATCTTATTGTATTGGGCCTTCAGATTATTTTTGTAAATGTTATCGGAGCCTTTAGTCTCTGAAATAAATTTTACATTCTTCATCCACCCTTTTGCTTTTTTCATAATTTTGTCATCAAACCTTGCAAAAAATTGCAAATGTTTAATTTTCATTGCTCCAGTCAAGCCCTCCCCCCCCCCCCAACCACATAAACCCGGCCACTGTGTATCCCTAAAATGACGTATGCATTTTGATTTAATCTTGTATCCAGTGCTGTTAACTCATTGTTCGCATCAATAAATGGTGTTGCGTTCAAAATAGTCTCTTGTGTCCTTGAACAACCATTGCGACCATCTGACTGGCTGCTTAAACCCCCTCCCAACCACTTCCTTGACATGGTATGGATATTTTCTGGAACCACGCATTTGTATTTATCTGGCGAACACATTATCCGATATAGTTAGCAGTACAATTGAGCCTAACTCCTTGGTACTTGGTATTATAGGTCTGTAATGCATGCTAATTACTGCTGTGTGATAGCTGTCTGCGTGCCTTGTTTCTAGCTGTATAGGCAACTGGTTGGGATCTAACTTCTTAGGGGCTAAGAAAGGAAGTTGTGATATGGAGGTACCTATGATTTTCAATTCATGAACAAATGTTATTAGTTACTCATGAGGTTACGTGTTCCAATTTGCAGCATGTGCCTGTAATGTGCTCGGTGCAAATGAAACTTCTTGCCATCCAGACACAGGACAGTGCTCATGCAAAGGAAATGTGGCAGGACTGCAGTGCGGCAGCTGTCAAACAAATTTCTATGATTTTAACAGTGGAGCAGGCTGTTCCCCTTGTAACTGTGACCCTGTGTACTCTAGCAGCCTTCAGTGTGACGGCAGCAATGGAATTTGTAGCTGCAAGCCAGGTATTAATGGTGGAAAATGTACAGGATGTGCTGATCAGTTTTACAACCTTACAGATCAAGGTGGGTACACTGGTGTGAAAGTACTTTTGAGTCGCACTTGTGCAATGAACATGTCTGTATCATGTGCAATGCACAATGTGAGGCTGAGCTGGAGATTTTATACTGCAGATTGAATTCCAACGATAGTTTCGTGATCACAAGCTTATCTGTTGTCACATACACTTGACATGCAGTTCCAGGAATGCCGAGTTCCTCGTCAAGATGCACCTACAACAGGAAGGAATCATTGTAGTTGCATTCTACAAAATACGTCCAAGACTCTCAAAACGTTTTCCACTTCCCTTGACTATCGGCCAGTTAGACTGGGATTCAGTTGTACAGGCCAATATAGTTTGTGCTGCCTACAGATGCAGTTGAACTTTATGCAAAAAAAAATGAAAATCTGAAAGTAATGCTGAAATAATGTTTGTCAATGTGGAAATGAGAGTGATGGCAGCACGCACCCGGTGTTCGGGAGGTCATGGGTTCGATTCCTGTCGGGGACTCAGAATTTTTCTTTGTCCCATGCTCGTGTCATGTTGATAAAGTAATCTTTCACAATGTTTGTCAATGTTTCCAACAGGTTGTAAACCATGTGAATGTAACCTTGCTGGAAGCACCAATACCGTTTGCAATAAGACGACTGGCCAGTGTCCTTGCAAGGAGCATTCACTTGGCCGTCAATGCGACATGTGTCCATCTGGCTATTATGGTTTAAGTGTCAACAATTCCGAGGGTTGCCTGAAGTGCCAGTGTTCAAACAAATCCTCTCGCTGTGTGAGCGACCAAGGGTGGTTTGTTTCGCAGATTACCACAAATCTGTCAACTGAAGTATCCAATGTTGATAAGGATAACTGGACTGCGATCGACAGTGCTGGAAACTTAGTAGATCTAGAACTTGACTGGATTATAACACCTCGTATTTCTGTGATGTAAGTGCCACTAGACCTTCACGTCGTGTTTAGTGTAATTAGAGTGTTCATTTTACTCCAGCCTTAATGTATATGATGTACGGTTACTCGTTCTAAGACATCTTGATAACTTGCTTAGTACAATGTGTTGAGGATTTTAGACAAGACAAAACATTATGAATTCAAAGCATTTTCAAGAGTTCCCATTTGTGTTTCTCCTGTGAACATATTCAAATGCACATTTTGTACATTGTCCAGTTGATAATGTATTCAGAGACAAATGATACTGTTTGCTTTCCTTTCAGCGGATCCTTGCAAGTTGATACTTCTGCCTCAGGGGATGTGTATTTTGTTGCACCTGACAAGTTCCTTGGAGACCAAAGATTTGCATATACGTATACATTGTCGTTCTATTTACAACAGGACAATGCATCAAGTCCTGCAAACTCTTACAAGGGTGATGTTATCCTTGAAGGCAAATGGTTTGATCAACCACTTGTCACTAGCCTTGAGACACCTCCTCCAGGAGGGGCTACATTTAAAAAATACGAGGTAAGGAGAAAACATAGTGACAAAAATATTGTTACTGTCAAAGTAAGAAGACCGTGAACACGATGTGATGTGTTACAAGGAAAGAGATAATTAGGCGTGAGAAAACTGTTATTTGCACTCTCCAGGTCAAAATTGTTGAAAGTGACTGGAGGGTGAGGAACACTTCTGGACGACAACCCACAAGCGATGAAATGATACGTGTCTTGAGTCATTTGACATCACTGCGAATCAGAGCCAAATGGACAACATTAACAAGTGAACTATCCAGTAGGTTGGCTGACATTGCTTTGACTGTGAGCAGCAGGTATGTCTTGATGGTTCTTACAGTCTTGAAAAGCCCAAAGTTCAATTTTCTGCCTTGTCCATGTTCAGTTT